>JZKD02S1675850.1:56105-68754 GCA_000966675.3 Picea glauca
CTTCTCTCATGCGAATCTGATGATATCCGCTTTTCAAATCAATCTTTGAAAAATACTTTGCTCCACTTAAGCAATCCATTAAATCATCCATCCTCGGCAATGGTAATCTATACCTGATCATTATCTTATTGATCGCTCTCGAATCAGTGCACATCCTCCAGCCTCTGTCTTTCTTCAGACTAAGGATTGTTGGAACAACACACGGACTCAATCTTTCCCTGACCAAACCTTTTTCCAGCAACTCCTGGACTTATCTTTTAACCTCTTCATTCTCTTGCGGCGTCAATCTGTACGCGGCTTTATTTGGTAAACTGGCTCTTTGTATGAGATCAATATGATGACTCACACTTCTCATTGGTGGCAACGAACGAGGTAATTCGTCCACTACTATGTCAGTGAACTCTTCCAGTAGTTCCTGAACTTCTCCTGGAAAATCATCCACTCTTGTGCTAGTCAGAACAATCCTCGACTTCCTGACCATAAAGAATTGCGGTTCTTATTTCTTCTTAACTTCTGTAAGAAGTTCCTTCCCACTCATGAGAAGTATAGTGTTACTTACTTCTCGTTTTACCTCCTTATCCTTTATCGAAAGCAACATGTGTGTCCTCTCATTCTTCTCCAGGGTGTATGTGTTCATTCTCCCATCATGAATCACATTTCTATCATATTTCCATGGTCTACCCAACAATAGATGACAAACATCCATAGGAATAACATCACACAAGATTTTATCATTATATCCTCCTATCTTAAATTCAACTAAACACTATTTGGTGACATTTACCTGGTGTCCTTTTTGTAGCCATGAAACTTTATATGGACTTGGATGATCAGTCGTCTCCAGCTCCAGCTTCTCTACCATCTCGGTTGAAACGAGATTATATGTGCTACCATTGTCTATAATGACCTTGCACACCGTGTCCTTGGTCTTGCAAGCAGTCCTAAGAAGTCTGGTCTTTTGGACTGAACTCTCCACCTCCTTCTCTGGTGTTAAGAAAAATTTTCGCATCATCAGTGACCTTCCACCTTCAGTATCTTCTTCCTCAACATCTCGCCTCTGTACTTCGGTGATCTGAGCTTCTCCTTCATCTTTATTTTTCTCTGGACACTCGAATGACTTGTGCCCATTCTTTCCACATGTGAAGCATGCTATTACTCTAGCTCTTCCTCTTCCTCTACCTCTGGTACGAGGAAAAGTGTTGTTGTCAACATAATCTCCTCTCTGCTCAGTATGTTGTCCTCTTTGCTAAGCGTATTTCCCTTGCTGTGAACTTCCACCTCTCTCTACTCAAGTCTGAGGTTTCTTCCAGTCTTCCTTGGGCTTCTGATATTTTTCTTGGGCAACCGATTTGCCTCTGGGCTGACTTTTGCCTCTGCCCCTTTGACTCTACTTTCGCCTCAGCTTCTCTTCAACTTTCAGAGCCATCTGATAAGCATCGTCCACAGTCTGGATGGTTACCATGCTCATCTCATCCTGAATGTCGTATCTCAGACTGTTCATGTATCTGGAAACTTTCTCATCACCGCTCTCCCGATGACCTGCTCTGATGTTCAGTCTGTAGAATTCCTCAATGTATTCTTTCACTGTCATCAGCTTCTGTCTCAGGCTCTGCATTCTCCTGAACAGACTAATTTGATAGTCCCTAGGGATGAATTTCGCTTTCATCTTCACGATCATTTTTTCCGAGCTTTTGATCTTTTGCTTGCCCTTGTAGTGTCTGTCAGCTTGTAGCTCATTCCACCACAATGTTGCGTGTCCTTTTAACCTCGTGACAGCATATCTGACCTTCATATTTTCTTCAACATATTCATAGTCGAAGTATGTTTCAAGAGCTCTAATCCAGTCTAGAAGCTCTTCTACATCCAAGTTTCCCTCATAAACTGGAATGTCCATCTTTTCTTTTTCACCCATCCTTGCAATAGATTTGATTAAACGTTCATTTGCTGCATCCTCAGCTGCAAATTCTTCTTCACGTTCAGTTTCGTCTTCACTTTCGGAATCACTCAGATCCCCTGCACTCGCTGTGCGTCTTTGTGCTGTCTCCATGTCTTTGAGTCTAGCTTGGAGATCACGCATTTGTCTCTCTATGGCTAGATCTTCCATCTTCCTGCCTCTTCTTCTTTGCACCTCCCTATCCTTTAGATTAGGTGATTTGCTATCTCTTCTCGACGGCATGGTGAATTGTCTTTCCCTTCTCTTCTACAGAAAGCAAAGAATCTTTCTATGCTCTGATACCAAACTGACGTAGGCGTGACCACCAGGCACGTCCTCTCACAAGATATTCTCTTGCCTCGGATCGAAGAACACTAATTGGTTCTTCTATTTCCCTATTGGGAAATCTACACCCACATAACTCTTTGCGCGATCCCCCTCTTTACTTATCGGGGAATCGGACTTCGCGGTATCACGAGGTCAATGGTCGAGCGCTGGTGTTTAGAATCCCCGAACCCTGATGCAAGTCAACGCTGACCCTTCCTTTGCCTATTGGGACTTCTTCTATCGCGATTTCACCACTTGCGATATCAAATAATTCACTTTACTGACTCCCAACTCACGATATGCCGAAACTCCAATGAGCTCGTTGCTTTGACTTTTCAACGATCCCTTATCTCGTCCAGACTTCGGACTTCATGGGATCGCAAATCCTAATGTCAATATTTTGGGACTTCTCGCCACGAAACTCCGATAGCTCGTGCCACCTATCTTCCACTAACTCCACTGTGGCCCACGCTATCCTTTAACTGTCGGGATATCACGTATCGCGATTTTGCGATTTCCGTTGCAATGTTTTGGAGTTCCAATCCATGAACGTCTCTTCCCCTCTTAAGCTTTGAACCTCTAGATAATATGACATCGTATCCCCCTTGCACCTCTGCAAGATCCAACGACCCACGGATTATCATGAATTCTCCTTGGAGAATATCGATTGTCCGTTTCTTCTATGATGATTCCTGCAAATGACTAAGTGTTCCTCCATGGAGCTCATCCACCTGCATGCAAACTTACGATGCCTGCTTAATCTTCAAGGCACAACTCCTCTGTGTTGTCCTTCAACAACTTCGAAGGCCTTATCCCTCCTGATCTTTCTCACAACCTTCAAGTCCTTCCAGAAACTCTTACACGCACTCCTTGCGACAACCTTCAACCACGTCTAAGTGTTGAAGTTACTCGACTCTGCGCACACCTAGCAGTCTCTCACACCTTACTCAGGTTCGAAACCCTAAACTTCACTCGGCCTGCGCACTCCTTGCATGGCTCCTGTGCCCAAATGCACTTCTGGGTGAACGAGAACAAGAATTAAACTATCTGAGCCTTCTGTCAACGCACTCCTTGTGGACGACTTCAACTGCACTCCTTGCAGGAATTCTTGCTCAGATAGAGAAACAATTGAAACTCATTCCACTTCCTCTCAGACTTCAATCTCAACACATGAAATCATATACACAACATAACAACAACTGCATAATAGGAAGCAATCATCTATGAGCATATCAATCAACATACATACACAAACAATAACACAACACCATGAATTTGAATCAATTTCCTTCTATTAATTCAAGATCTGTACATGGGTGTTCTTACCCATCTCTCTGCATGCTCTTCTTCTCAATGCTCAAAAAAAATTATGTTACAATGCACAATGAGGGTGTCTATATCCCGTTTCCCTCTTTCTTTATAAAACTGTCTAATCTAATATTAAATTCTATCTACCTATTTTATCTCAACATAAATGCCTCCATCTACTTTAGACTAGAGCGTATGGCTCAAGGTCTGATTACAATATAAAAGTACGCCTCTTCATTAATATCACATTTAAGGTTGGCGCATTATCTTCAAGACAATTTCAAAACTTGTGTTGGTTTTGTCGAGCTGTCCTTCACTTCCGTGCTGGCTCGCTTGTCGTGAGAGATGCTCATGCATCATGAACTCATAGAAGATGTACCAATAGTAGAAACAATTCTTGAGAAGATTAGGAAAATCCATTTTCAATTACATGAGACAATGAAGAATTCATAAGTAAAATACAAGACGAGACATTATCAAAATAGAACCAAACATTCATTCAAAGTGGGAGACAAAGTTTTGTTGCAACTAATGAAGGAAATCCTATAGCGTTTGGTAAGAAGATCAACCCTCTGTGGTATTGAACTTTCGGGATATTGAAGAATGTGGGAGATAATGCCTACAAACTCAGTCTACCCCATACATGCACATTTACTCAGTAGTGAATCTATAGAATCTCAAACTCTATGAGCCTTCCATGTGGGATCAAAAGGAGGAGTAGGTTCTACCTTAGATAGATGACTGAGCACTAGATGCTCAAGTAGAGTTGATAAAGGACACATTTTTGCAAGCCGTCCAAAATGACAAAATAGGGGGAAAATGATCTTTCAAAGATTGGATTAAAATGACATATTCCAGGAAAAAAAGAGTAGTCCTCTAAGGAGAAGGTAGAGAAAAAATCTCCTTACCTCACTCAGTGAACATTTTGAGGACCAAAATGCTCCCTAAATATCTATTAACAACACTTCGAGACTCACCCTGAACTCACCAGATTAGAAATGTGGGTTTATTCCGGCCCTGTCCGTCGTATACAGATTTGAAATGAGAGTGGTGAAAATCTAAGTAATAGTAACCATTACTTTAGTCATTTCTCCAAACTTGCCTTTATGTAATCATCTACAACTAAACTTCTTAAGCACAGTAATTCTGAAGCAATCACTCCTCTAAACTTGCATTTACGTAATCATTTACAACTAAACCTTCCTTTGAACTTCGTAAGCAGAGTGATTCTGAAGCATAGGAATCCGAAAGATATTTTCCCATAAAAAATATTCATATTCTTTCGATTTTTTCTTGTTATTCATTGCTTCTTGCCTTTATGTAATCATCTACAACTAAACCTGCTTTTGAACTTCTTAATCACAGTAATTCTGAAGCATAGGAATCCGAAAGATATTTTCCTATAAAAAAATATTCATATTCTTTCGATATTTTCTTGTTATTCATTGCTTCTTATGATATGAAAAAAAAATTCATAAAGCATTTTAGCAAAATTGGATTGAGTGAAGGAATATTAAAAGTTTCTTCGTTTATAACGTCGGAACTTTGCTTTAAAACATTATAGACTCAATATAGATTCAGCAACAAAGGAATATCAAAAGCTTTTGTCTCTCATCGATATGAATCCTTGTTAATGTGTATCGAAAAAGATATTTTAAATTAACAACAAATAAATATTAAAATAATAAAAAGTTTTAGAGTAATTGACTATTCCAGCCATATATACTCCATACGGTCATTCCATGATATAAGATGAATGAGTTTGAAATATATTTTTAATCTTTGAATCCAATCAAATGATGGCAACGTAAAAGAAACAAAAGTAAAGTAGTTAATTGATTCTCTCCAATAAAGAAAATAAATGTATTAAGCTTGTACTCCAAGGCATTAAAAGAGAATATATACTTAGAGTGGAGGACAACCCAAAAGATAAAGGTAATCATGGGGTCAGATAATCCAAAAGAAAAAGGATGGCATTCAAGAATTGTGTTTATAAAAACAAATTGTTTTGTTTATAGAATCAAATTGTTTAAACAAGTTAAATAAGTAATCTTTTTGTTTATAAAAACAAAATGTTTAAACAAGTTATATAAAGATTGTCTGCGCAGAATCAATCTCAAAGGAGAAAATTCCTCATCGTCAATGAACTTTTACCATATTGAAATTTTAATTGGTTAAATTTTTAAAATTGTGATTAATTAACTTTTAAAAGAGTTAAAATTAATAATTGATGATGCTTGCAGAATCCGCGGGAGTCCGGTTTGGAATCTGCCCAACGATATAAATATAGGGTTTTGCAAGGCATTCGATTTCGTGGCCTCTCAGCTTGCATTTTCCGGAGAATCGAGGACGGAATTCTTCCTTTTTGGATTCTCTGTGTTTAGATTTTGAGATTTTGCGGTGTTTGATGGTATGAGAGCCTGTGCCAGTGATGCCTGTTGTACGATAAACTCCTGTGCGAGGTATGTAACATGCAACACCAGTATGTATTAAAGCAATAAATGGAATGGCTTGCTTGTTTGTCACATTTTATCATATTATCATAGTTGTAGGTTTTCATAGTTTAACATAATGTTGCTGCTTTGCTTAATCTTGTAGGTTTTCACTGTTTATCATAATATTGCAGTTAGTCATAATGTTGATTGAGATTTGGAAATATTAGAGGTTTCGAAAATAATTGACACAGTATATATCCAGTTAAGAGGTTTTGGGGAGACATAGTTTAGAGGTTTTGGGGGAGACATCCTCTTGTGAATGCTCCGTTACTGCAAAAATTAGGATTAATTTGTTCTGTTTTTAATGGAATATTTTGGGTAGAAAGAAAAGGGGGAACAGGGACCCTTTGTTTATTTTAGCTTTGTATGTAATTCCTACTGGACTGAATGAGGATGTTAATTGTTTAGCTACCTCCTATGAGGAAGTAGTTAGAACCTTTTTGTTGATCTCTGTCAAAAATTTGCCATTGCTCCCTTCCTTTATTTTAGTATGTGCTGTACGGATTTGGCAGTCAAATTCTGTTCTGAGCTCGTGGTGTATCTATTTTATGTCTGCTTGACAGTTTGCTACGGGCATCTCTTAGCTGTAAATCAATTGTACCGTACTGTTTTTTGTTGATATCAACTGAGTAAAGTAACACATTTGGACTGAAGCAGATATAGGTTTCTGGGTAAACTATTTAAAGCAGATTTAAATCAGGTTTGACTTATTTGCAGGTCTGCATCATATGCTGCTCCGAGGAGTTGGGAGCACGGGTTGATTTTGCATTTCGGATTGTAGCAGAGAAGTAACCCCTGCATCAGTTAACAGTGATGGCTACATCACTGAGATAGAATATAACCTCAAGGAAATAGCAGAGTTACAAGGATCAAAATGCAAAATTCAGAGGATATCTCAAGAGCTCAATTTGATATCTTGGCAATACTCTCTAGAGTTGAAAGGACCCTAGATTTCCCCCAGACAGAAATAGAAGGGTTTGTTAATGAAGAACGAGCTATAGACAATAATCAGAGAAACATAGTCAGAGTAGTAAATGCTATATCAAGAAATATAATAACTACTGGACTGATCTATAAAACGGTAAATATAGGAGAAGCTCAAGAGATATTGAAAGCCATAGCTGCAAAGATCAGAAATTTAAGATCTTTATTAAGATTAGGAGACGAGGAGATAAACTTATTACAACCGGCAGGACAGCATCCAGTGTCTCATTTGCACACAAATCTGCAAATTGTCTCATTGTATCTGCAAGGACTGGAAGAACACATCGACCAAGTTGTCATTCCAACTGCAATACCAGAATCAATCGGGACAATCGGCCAGCAGCATCCTCCGACTGAGCAAAGGGGAAATCATTTCTATGATATGGATGCTGACAAGGATAATCTCGTAGATGATTACCGAGACAATTTTGGAATTTGTTCCAGAGATGTTTTGGACTCTGACGAATACTTTTCTGACTAGACTGAAGAGAACCAAGGTTCGTCGGAGACTCAGTGAACGTAGGAGAAATGCACTAAATGTCTACAGGGCTCATGATATAAAAGAACTGACAATGCCTTTCAGGTAATCCGTTCATAGTCAAACCAAGACCTCCATAACTTGTATTAATCCCCTTTAGAGTGTGTGTGTGAAGATAGCTTTTGGAGTCCGTCGGATCATCGTATGCTATAAATATATACAATAGGAAACTGAGATAAAGCATTCAGAGAATCGACAGCTTGTATTAATCCCATTTAGAATGTGTGTATAGGTTTTGGAGCTGGTATTAATCCATTTCTGTGTGTCTTCCTATTTTGAAGTATCCATTGTGATGTCTTCCTCCATGTTATCTACTTTCTTTGCCAGTGTCCATTGTTGTTTCTGCATGATTTGCTGTACCTCTATCCAATAATATTGCTTAGCTAACCTTTCATTTTCTTCATCGACATGGTGAGTATATGATGTTAGTCCAACTAAAATTTATCATGTCATAGATCACTTTTAAAGGATCATATGGTTCAAATACATCTTCTTCAAACCGAAAAATTTTCATCATATTCTCTACAATGGTAAAATCATTTCTGGTTTTAATAATGAAGGGATCATATGGTTCGAATACATCTTCTTCAAATCGAAAAGTTTTCATCATATTCTCTACAATGGTAAAATCATTTCTAGTTTTAATAATGAATGTTGAAATCTATGCTATTAGTGCAAAGGATGTCATTTTGTTCGTAGAAACAAAATGTTCATAATCGACATTTAGTCTTTGCCTAATATTTTTCAAAGAAAATATTCTTAAAGTTAGATAAACTGGATTATTATAAGAATTTTATTATTAACCATAATTACTCAAAAATGTATGATCTTGTGAAATATAGTCATTACCAAACCTTTATTGATGAATAATATGTAGATAATGTTAAAATTAATGACGAGGACTAGGTAGAACTTCACTAAAGAAAAAAGTGCAAACCACTATCATAAAGTCATGAACATAATTTCTAAAAGTAATTTTAAGACTTTAGTAGTTTATAATATGAGTCCATTCAAATACTAGGAGTGATCTTCCTTCTTATTTTAACAAAAGGTGATTGTTATTTTAACAAAAGGTGATTGATAATGAAAAAGAAGATAAACTAAATAAACACGATGCCTAAAACTTTTCATCGTTTATAATTGAATAAGATTGTCATGAACTACATCAAATAAAAAGCTAGAATAATTGAACCTAGCTCAATGCATTAATTTATAAACAAACCCTATAATTGTTCCATCCACAACAATATAATTTTCATATCCCAACAATATGCACACCATTGAGATTATTTCTTTTATTGGTTGYTTGAATAMGGAAGTCACTAAYGAAAAAAWTTGGGTTTGGTATACCTTTGTTTTCTAKTAATAACCTTGTAAAAAAAGATTTATTTTGTTCCATTTGCAATGRATTAAATACATTTTCCATTTGCTCTTCATAAATTTAGTGTTGAACTACAATTTAGTGTTGAACTACTAGGAGTGACATCATTTAAGAAAAAAACCTACTTGRAAAATAGAATACAGTTTTTGCTAGCCAATTTTGTCTTTTACTATTTGATTTTGAGAATTATAACACTTACCACRCATCTTAWMAAATTYTGGRAAACAAAGAGTATATTGTTCGATAAAGTGTAAAAGATCATATTCCAAGATTTAGAGCTCATATGTATTTCCCTAAAATCATAATAAGGCTTTGCTATGAAGTTCCTTGGAGGTTTKATCAACTAAAGCASTGTCAACTACATCCCTATCTTTGACAATAAAATATTTGAAGGAAGGATTTTCTTAATTTTGGTTCTTGAATATCTTTAAGTGATTTTGTGGGTGAYATATTTTAATTTCCAATCTCGTTTTAACACCATTTTTTATTTAATTTTAGTTCATAAAGAAATAAAGATGAAAGAAAGTACCTTTATGATTCTAGAATCTTTCAATTGCACTRCTTGTACACTAMCATGATCTTTTTCGTTAGAAACATGTTTATTATAAGGTTCTTTTCCCTCGAAGAAAAGTTGGATCTTACTACAAAATTATCAACTACGTGTCTATATTAMAGAATATAATGAAATTATGATTAGGAAAACCACATGTTAGAATCTAATTTGATTAGAATTATGACGTGTACCAACCTATTTGGAGTTCTCAACTACCAAAATATAATGGAGGGAAGTTATGTRACATCAAAACCACAAGTGGTATAAGGACGTTTATTGTGAGGAAATGCAGGGTAATTCCACACTAATCCTAGYAGAGRAGAAAAATAATTTAATAAAGAATGTAMATGACACTAACAATCACACAATACACCGATATTTTACCCTCAAACACTTAACCAAGAGAAACCAACATTCCTTTGACTGTTTTTCCCTCTTGTTGTCTTATTCAATGMGAATAAAAGGCTATATGCCTAACTGTGGTCTACACCTAAGACAAAATCGACATCGTACCCTATTGCGTAGAAAAGAACAACCCTGTAGCCAAATCGGCTAAGATATGCATGACCAACAACCTATACCTACACATGCATTAACCTACATAAGTGTATTGCACGATTTGTTTTTATTCATTATCCTTTACGACCTTACAACATGCCTCTTTATAAGCTTTACAACAGAAAAACAACTAAACATTGGTGCCCAAAACATGGTTAAAAATCCATGTATATCATTGGCTACAAATCTTCAAAATCCCAGGTGTTATCACTCCAAGAAACCCTTTGTGGTTGCAGACCAAAGGTGCTTGGTAACTTAAGAAATGTATGTTTTTGTATTTTGTAAATGTGGATCAATGGGATAACTCAATTCAACTTATGGCATTCAGACACCAAAATGATAAACAAATAGACAATGCTCTCAAAGATTGATTAATCAACAGATAACTTTTAAGTGGGTGAAGAACAGATTGTAACTAAACCAGTACAATGTAGGGTCTAAGAGACAATCAAGAAATATATTATCAGGCTATGAGCTAAACAATGGGATAACAACCATTCAAAGCTTGACAACACAGATAATAGTGAAGAAAGAAAGATGGAAAGCTGACATCAAAATTGAAAGGAACCTGTGATCTGTATTAACATAAAAAAGTCTGACTACAATAGCAGATTACTCTATCCAAAATCGAACCCCAGTTTGATATCAAATAAAGGCATTTATAGCCCTTACAAACGGTTGCACAGATCCTAAAAACATGGATCTGTATTTAATAAAAACAATCCTATTCTATCTAAACAAATTTGAAATTAAAGTCTTCAACAACTAGACTAAACAGTCGACCTGTATTCAATCTTCAAAATCGCCATCTGCCTCCTTTATCTTCTTAGCATCTGCAATGTGGTGAAATAGTAGGACACCTGTATCTGACTGTTCAATTTCCCATATTTATGGTCGAGTTTTTAGGAAATGGTTTTTAAATGTGTAACCAAAAATCCCTCGAATCCATGATGTTGAACTTCTTGCATGTGTTTTGATAGTCCACTAATACACTGGCATATCTTCAGAACCTGTTTGAAATGAACTGTTGTATTTTCGGCCTCAAAAATTGTTTTCCCATCTTTCAACAACGCAATCGTTTGAGTTTTTCACGGGTTAGCTGTTGAAAGCTGTCGCTTTCCAAAGCTAACAGGTAATAGAATAATATCCTGGCGCTGTTGAAAGTCCCGATAGTGCACAAAAAGAGTCTTCACCTTCAAAATTGATTTCAAACCAAAATCAGTGGGCATCCGATTTCTCACCTTGCATATTGACGACAACTTGAGCAAGAACCTTCAGGTCTGAGTGAGGTTTTTGCCTCAATTTTTGTTTCAACCTCATGATCTTCCTCTTGAGGCGCTTGGTAAGCCGCCACAAGATGTTGTAGTTTTTAGTGAGCTTTATCTTCCTCTTCTTCTCTCTAACACTTTCCTTGGCCAATTTCTCAAACGAGGCATTTGTCTTGGCGAAATTATCAGATAACTTTTTATACCTATCTTTAATCACCCGCTCCAAGACGTCTTGCTGGGCAATTACTTCCTTGAGATGTTTAATCTTTTGACATTTATTTGATCTAAGGTTTTTATATGATTCTCCCTGTTCTGTTTGATTGAAAGTTTCATAGTTCTGTGGACACTCAGCTGATTGCTCAGAACTCTTGATGACAGGGCATTATTCTTGCTGCTCAGATTCTGAATCTGAATATGGAAAATTAAGGATGTTCTTCCCTGTACACTGTTGTGTAGGATGTCCTGAATTGTGCTGTGTAGTCTGCTCTGTAGTCTGCTCGAAGTTCAACTTTCTCTTCAACCTATGAGGCTTCAGTCCGGATATCCTGTCCTCTGATGGTCCTGGTAAATCCCTTCTTCTTCTTGAGCTTCTCTGAGGAGAGGATTTCTTCTTTGCACCTGCCATTTGTTCATTTGTAGTCTGATTCTGGGTTTCAAAACCTTCCCAGAACAGGAAGTGCTTCCAGCGCCTCTCCTGTTGTTTCAATTCTTGCAGGATGATAAATTTTATGAGGCCAAGGTGACATAGAGTAGTTTTCATGCTCAAGGGTTGAGCTCTAATCCTCTTGCATACCTTAGTCAAACTGTGATATAAGAAATAAGGTAAATTGATAGGGGTCTTGCGTGTGAAGTGATCCAAGAGTTTAAAGTGATACATCATCAATTTGTCATATCTTCCCTCTGATGTAATGTACAATTGGATTCCTTTGAATAATTCTTTCCATTCTTCATCTAGATATGAAACAAACATACCCTTTCTCCAAGCTTTGTGTCTGTACCCCTCTTTCAAATAGACCCTGAAATCCAAATTTTTAGGAGCGGTGGTTTTAAACCAGCTCTGACCAGTTCTTGGAAATCCTGTAGCAGCGGCAATGACAGCCTCATTCACTTTAATCTCCATGGACCTGACGCGAGCTTTATTGCCATCAAAAGTCTTAGCAAAGGCTTCAGATGTGGCCTGGTGGTACCTAATTTGTAACCTTTCTACAAATTCCATGCACCCTGCATTTGAAAAATGCCTCTGAACCTTGGGATGTGATTGTAAAAAGGATAAGTTATCCAATTCTCGCTTGAGTAAAGCGCCA
>JZKD02S1675850.1:95133-107560 GCA_000966675.3 Picea glauca
AAACGATAATTATGGGGTGTTTCTGTGTACCCCACAAAAATCCCAACTTCAACATTCGATTCTAGCTTCTTCCTAGCATCCTTGGTCACATGCACATAAATAGATGAGACAAAAATCTTAAAATGTGAAACATCAGGTTTCTTACCAATGAAAGATTCTTCAGGTGTACTCATGCCAAGTAATCTATGAGGACAATGATTTTTCACATAAACCATAATGTTGCATGCTTTCACCCACAAATGCATTGGTAGGCCGTGATCATGCAACATCACTCATGCTGTACCCACGATCGTTATGTTCTTTCTCTTCATGACCCCATTTTGTTGTGGGTTATGAGGCACTACGAGTTCTCTTTGAATTCCTTCTTTGTTGTAGAAGTCTTTGAATTCATTAGAGATGTATTCTCCACCATTATCGCTCCTCAAAGCCTTCACTTCCTTCCCCGACTCTTTCTCCATCAATGCTTTAAACTCACAGAACTTTGAGAATGTTTGATCCTTCTTCTGCATGAAGAATATCCACCATTTACGAGAAAATTCATCAACAAAAATAACATAATACTTATGTTTTGTTGTTGAAGCAACCGAGAATGGTCCACAAACGTCTGTGTGAACTCTCTCCAGGATCACCGAAGCACAATTATCATTTTCATGAAAGGTGGACTTTAGATACTTCCCCATGGTGCAAACCTTGCACTGATCTGACTAAGAAAGTGTTCCCATTAGAAGTCTAGTATATATTTGCTACATGATTTTCAAGGCTCCATGATGAAGATAGCCCAATCGTCTATGCCATAATTTTCCCTCATCCTGACTCACCACTTTTTCTTCCTTGCCCATCATGGCAGCGCAACCATCTACCTCCAACTTGAAGAGATTCTTAACTCGAATCCCTATCTTCTTGACTTGAACCATTGTTTTATGTCATAGGAAAGCTTTTCCATCACTGAAAACAACGTCATAGCCTCTGTCCTCCAACATTGCAATTGAGACCAGGTTTTTCTTCAACCTCGAGCATGCATAACATATTTCAATTGAAATGGTTTACCTAACTCCCTATGAAAGGTAATGGTACCAATGCCAATCACATTGTATCGTCCATTGTCACCGATATCTATATGCATTTTGAGATCTTTCTCCTCCAAGTCACTAAAAAAGGTCCTTATCTCCCATCATGTGGAAGGAACTATCAAAATACCACACTGATCCCAATGCACTTGAAACCATGCATGCGATCAAAGAGAAGTCAAGTTCAAATTGTGAGGAAAGGGCCTCACCAGCTACAACTCCAACAATCTTATTGTTGTTCTTCTTTTGTGGACATTTATTAGCAAGATGCCCATGTTCGTGACAGTGAAAACACTTCACTTTGGACAAATACAACTTCTTGAATTTGAAATGGTATTTTGAATGGAATTTACTCCCCTTGCCTCTCATTGCCTTGGTAGTTAAAGCACAATCATCTTCATCATGATTCTTTGATAAAGAGCAATCTCTGGTGTTCCACCTGAAATCCTCATGCACTATATCCGACCATAGTCATTCCCAAACTGCCAATTTTTCCCTTCCATTGATAGAGTCTTGATAACTGTGCCAACTCTTAAGAAGTTTTAAGAGCGCCAATATCACCAAATCATCATCAATGACTATTATTACCACACTCCTTATCTCATCCTGACATTGGACAAACTTTGTGAGATATTTTGGAATGGAGTCACCGTTCTCCATCTTGATCTTCCTGAGTTTATCTTTGAGCACCAATTTCCTATGGTCACTGCTATTTTGGAATAGATCCATCAAAGAGTTCCACATTGGATATGGTGTGGATTTACCATGGATATTTGAGACAATGTGGTCTCATAATCCGTCCAACAAGATCCTCCTCGCCTTTTCCAGTTTCTCTTTCCATGCATCAAGATTTGCAACGTCTGCAACATCTGTCTTAGGAACATCATTGTCAATGAATTCCTTCAAGCCATTGTCTTCGAGAACTTCCTCCATCTTGTCCTTCCAAGAAATATAGTTCAAGATACCCTCAAGTGCATACTCTAACCTCAAGCCATTGAAATCCATTTTGATCTTGAATCACCTGTAGCATCAAGAAACTCTTTCTGCAAATTCGAACTATATCCAGTCACAAACTCAGCTTCTGCAATCTTCTGTGCTCTGATACCATGTAGAAATTTCAATACAAATTATGTATTTCTTGGATTCTCCTGATCAAACAATTATATGCAACTATTAAATACATAATCGCTTCTACTAATATTCTTGCGGAATTTAAAACATGATCACTAATTACAATATCAAGAAGAAAGATCAATCACACATAACACAGATGTTTTACCGAGAAAACATAAAGCTAAAAACCCAACTATCATATATTATGTTTATATTATGGATCATGAAACAATATCATACAAAACTCTAATACAAGAGATCTCAGTACAATATACAATCGTCTCACACTGTCATACAAAAATCGACAAATGCATGTGCCAATTTACTACCTCCAGACAACCTGCCTCCTCTACGCAATCCCTACCAATGGAAAACCTGCAAATGAATTTGAATTCCTCTTTCCTAGGCTGCACATTCCTCATGGGAACATCCACTGTGTGTGTGATTGCATGAGTGCACTTCACTTAAATTAAAACTGATAGCCAAACTGTCCCTTTCACCTGTTATCTCAACTGGGTCTCTACTGAATTTGAAATGCATGTAGTTAAAAGTTGTAAATCTTCAGTTGCATGTGAGATCACTGATTGTGAATTAATTAATAACTGATCCACTGATTTGTCACTAGTGTAAGTTCAGTTACAATTAGTACAACTGAGCTTAACTCACTTAACTGAGTTAAACTACTTCACAACTCACATAACTACACATCTAACTCTGTCACAACTTCGAATCACTCAGTTCCAACTAGTTCAACTTGGATGTCCCACCAATCAACCTTTGAACTCGAATTTCCTATAGCTAACTGATTTTTCATTTCAATTAACTATTTTCAAGTAATTATGAGATAATAGATTAATATTTAATGTCCAATTTATTTAAGGGAAAAAATAAATTAGACACACATTTCTTGTTGACTTTTCAACACTCCCTCTCAACAATAAATGGATTATCCTTCACCCCAATCTTATCTCTATGGTATTCAAATTTTCTCTTGGTGAGCGCCTTCGTCAGAATGTCTGCATCCTGATCTTTCGTAGGAATGTAATGAGTCAACATGATCTTCTGCTGCAAACAATCTCTAAGTTGATGATACCAGATATCTATATGCTTAGATCTATCATGAAACACAAGATTAATCGAGAGTTTAATGCAACTCTGATTATCACAATGAATCACTGTCAGATCTAAATCAGAACCAAACAAGCCAACCAAGATCTTTCTCATCCAGATAGGCTCACATGCAGCTTGACTCGCTGCCATGTATTCTTCTTCTGAAGAACTCATTTCCATGGATCTCGACTTCCTGCTATACCAAGAAACAACTGTAGATCCCATACTAAAGATCCCCCCTGATGTGCTCTTTCTATCCATTGGGATGCCCTCCCAATCCACATCCGTGAAGACATGCAACTTCACATCATTCTTCTATATATACCATAATCCATACTCATATGCGCCCCTCAGGTATCTCAGGACATGCTTACCCTCCTTCCAAAAGAGCTTGGTAGGCTTAACCATCGCTTGAATCATCTAGTAAACCGCATAACAAATTTCTGGTCTCGTGTTCACTAAATACGTTAGCAAACCCACTAACTATCGATAGACAGTAGCATCCACTACCTCTCCAGAAGTATTATCCTCTTTTCTCTAGTTTCTTGGAAGAGGAGTATCCATAGGTTTGCATCCCTCCATGTGAAACTTACCCAATATCTTCCTTGCATACTTTCCTTGAGACACAAAAATTTCACCATCTCGCTGCCATATTTCCAATCCAAGGAAATAATGAAGAAGGACCAAATCATTCATCTTGAACTCCTTTGCAAGGAACTCCTTGCATGAGTGTATCAGTTTCTCATCACCAGTCAGTATTAAATCATCAACATAAAGAACAATGATTAAAAGCTTACGCTCCACCACAATTTGGTATAGGTTTGCATCTGCTTCACTTTTGGTAAATCCCAGTCTCGTTAAATAGCTGTCTATGTGAGTGTACCAAGCATCAGGTGATTGCTTCAACCCATACAATGCTCTCTTGAGTCTGCACACATGTGACTCATTTTCAAAGGTCTCAAAACCTTTTGGCTGCTCAATGTACACTTCTTCCTCAATGATCCCATTGAGAAACATAGTTTTTACATCAATTTGATGAATGCTCTAGCCCATCTGCGTTGAGAGTGCAAGGATGGATCTTATGGAAGAGTACCTTGTAACAGGTGCAATGGTCTCATCATAATCTATCCCCTCAATATGTGAGAAGCCTTGGGTCACAAACCTGGCCTTGTGTTTCTCCACACTCCCATCATCAACCTTTTTTACCTTGTAGATCCATCTCGAACCTACCACTGATTTGTCGACCGATCTTGGCACAATTTCCCATGAACTATTTTTTACAATGGAGTCATACTCCTCCACCATAGCATCAACCCAAGTGGGATCCTATACTACTTCCTAAAAGGAATATGGTTCAGTTATAATACATTTTCTCATGAGAGCCATGTATCCAGTAAATCGATCAGGATATTGTCTCTGTTTGCTCTGTGAAGTAGGGGCTCCTACATTCTCTGTAGCATCTGGTCTCAATCTATCAACATCTGTGGTGTGATTTTTTCCATTTCTGATGGATGACTCTACTTGAGTGGATTCCTCCACTCCATGAACCCCCTCATGTGGCTGATCCACATCTTCATACTCATTTTTGGGAACTAGCAGTTCCTCCTCTGCATGCAAGTCTAGCTCCCTCTCAAGCGACAACTGCATGGCTTTCCCGTCATCAAATTTTATATCCTGTCGCACAACAATCATTCTGCTATTTGGAAAATACACATGTTAATTATGGGGTGTTTCTATGTACTCCATATAAATCCCAACTTTAGCTGCCGGTTCTAGCTTCTTCCTAGCATCCTTGGTCACACGCACATAAACAAATGAGCCAAAAATCTTAAAATGTGAAACATCAGTTTCTTACCATTGAAACATTATTCACGTGTACTCATGCCAAGTACTCTACGAGGACAATGGTTTTTCACATAAACCACAGTGTTGCATGATTCCGCCCACAAATGCATTGGTAGGCCCTGATCATGCAACATCGCTCGTGTTGCACCCATGATTGTTGTGTTCTTCGTCTCCGCAGCCCCATTTTTTTTTGGTTTATGAGCCGCTATGAGTTATCTTCGAATTCATTCTTTGCTACAAAAGTATTTGAATTCATTAGAGATGTATTCTCCACCATTATCTCTCCTCATATCCTTCACTTGCTTCCCCAACTCTTTCTCCACCAATGCTTTAAACTCACAGATCTTTGAGAATGCTTGATCATTCTTCTACATTAATAATATCCATCATTAACGAGAAAATTCATCAACAAAAATAACATAATACTTATCTTTTGTTGTTGAAGAAACTGAGAATGGTCCACAGATGTCTGTGTGAACTCTCTCTAGGATCACCGAAGGATTTTTATCCTTTTCATGAAGGTTGACTTTACATACTTCCCCATGGTGCAACCCTTGCATTGATCTAATTGAGAAAGTGTTCCCATTGGAAGTCCAGTAGATATTTGATGCATGATTTTCAAGGCTCCATGATGAAGATGGACCAATCACCTGTGCCATAATTCGCCCTCATCCTGGCTCACCACTTTTTATGCCTTGCCCATCATGGCAGGGCATCCATCTACCTCCAGCTTGTAGAGATTATTAACTTGAATCCCTATCTTCTTGACTTGACCCATTGTTTTATGTTGCAGGAAAGGTTTTCCATTGCTGAAAACAACATCATAGCCTCTGTCCTCCAACATTGCGACTAAGACCAAGTTTTTCTTCAGACCTGGAACATGCATAACATATTTAAATTGAAATGGTTTACATAACACCCTCTAAAAGGTAATGGTACCAATGCTAGTCACACTGTATCATCCATCATCGTCCATCTCTATATGCATTTTGAGATTTTTCTCCTCCAAGTCACTGAAAAAGGTCCTTATCTCCTGCCATGTGGAAGGAAGCACCAATATCCCAATACCAAACTGATCCCAATTCACTTGAATCCATGCATGCGATCAAGCAGAATTCAAGTTCAAATTGCGAGGAAAGGGCCTCACCAGCTACAACTCCAACAATCTTCTTGTTCTTCTTCTTCTGCGGATAGTTAGTAGTGAGATACCCATGTTCATGACGGTGAAAACACTTCACTTTGGACAAATCCAACTTCTTGACTTTAGACTTGGATTTTGAATGGAATTTATTACCCTTCCCTCTCCTTTCCTTAGCAACCAAAAAACAATCCTCTTCATCATCATTCTTTGATGAAAAGCCATCTCTGGTGTTCCACCTGAAATCCTCATGCACTAGATCCGACCATAGTCGTTCCCAAACTGCCAATTTTTCCCTTCCATTGATAGAGTCTTGATAACTGTGCCAACTCTTAGGAAGTCCTAGGAGAACCAATCTCACCAAATCATCATCAATGACTATTATTCCCACACTCCCCAACTCATCCCAACATTGGACAAACTTCGTGAGATATTTTGGAATGGATTCACTCTTCTCCATCTTGATCTTCCTGAGTTTATCTTTGAGCACCAATTTCCTATGGTCGTTGTTGTTTTGGAATAGATATGTCAAAGCCTTCTACATTGCATATGGTGTGGCTTTCGCATGGAGATTTGAGACATTGTGGTCTTAAAATCACTCCAACAAGATACTCCTCGCCTTTGCCACTTTCTTTTGCCATGCATCAATATTTGCAACATCTCCAACATCTGGCTTAGGAACATCTATGTCAATGAATTCCTTCAAGCCATTGTCTTTGAGTACTTCCTCCATCCTATCCTTCCAAAAAATATAGTTCAAGCTACCCTTGAGTGCATACTCTAAACTCAAGCCATTAAACGCCATTTCAATCTTGAATCAACTGTAGCACCAATAAAGTCTTTCTGCAAATTTGAACTCTATCTAGTCATAAACTCAACTTCTACAATCTTTTGTGCTCTGATACCATGTAGAAATTTCAATACAAATTATGTATTTCCTAGCTTCCCCTGATCTAACAATTATATACAATTGTTAAATACATAATCACTTCTACTAATATTCTTGTGGAATTTAAAACATGATCGCCAATTGCAATATAAAGAAGAAAGATCAATCACACATAACACAAATGTTTTACCGAGAAAGCATAAAGCTAAAATCCCCACTATCATATATTGTGTTTATATTATGGATGATGAAACAATCTCATACAAAACTCTAATCCAATATCTCTCAGTACAATATACAATTGTCTCACGCCGTCATACAAAAATCGACAAATGCATATGTCAATTTACTGCCTCCAGAAAACTTGCCTCCTCTATGCAATCCCTGCTAATGGAAAACCTGCAAATGAACTCAAATTCCTCTTTCCTAGGATGAACATTCCTCATGGGAACATCCAATGTGTGTGTGATTTCATGAGTGCACTTCACTGATTTCAAAACTGATAGCCAAACTGTCCCTTTCACATTTTGTCTCAACTCGGGCTCCATTCGATCTAACATGCATGTAGTTAACAGTAGTAAATATCTAGTTGCATGCGATATAACTGATTGTGAATTAATTAATAATTAATTCATTGATCTCTCACTAGTGTAAGTTCAGTTACAACTAGTACAACTGAGCATAACTCACTTGACTGAGTTAAAATACTTCACAACTCACATAACTACAAATTCAACTCTGTTACAACTTCAAATCACTCAGTTAAAACTAATTCAACATGGATGTCCCACCAGTCAACCTTTGAACTCAAATTTCCTATAGCTAACTGATTTTCCATTTCAGTTAACTATTTTCAAGTAATTAGGAGATAAGAGATTAATATTTATTGTCCAATTTATTTAAGGGAAAAAAAAAATTAGACACACATTTCTTGTTGACTTTTCAACACAACAGAAATCCTTGCTCTGAAAGGAGTTGGAACCTTCATCAATTTGCATTCCTGCATGTTGAAATGCTTTATAATTGTTACAATATGCTTCATCTGATTCAACCAGATCTTTCTATTATCTCAATCTCTCTTAATATCTATTCCTAGACCAAAATTAGTTGCACCGATATTCTTCACATCTAAATTGGAGGAAAGTTTCTTCTTCACCTCCTTTGTTTATTCCATGTTGATTCCAATCAACAACATGTCATCGACATACAAAGATACATATATGAAATGACAACTTTTTTCCCTGGAATATCTGCAGTGATCATCTTTTCTTCACATAAATACCAAACTAAGGATGTATTTGTCAAACTTATGGTACCACATCCTTGGAGATTGCTTTAGACTGTAAAGGGATATTTTGTTTTTTCACACCAACTATTGCTTTCCCTTTACCACAAATCCTTCAGGTTGTTTCATGTAGATTTATTCTTCGAGGTCCCCATATAATACCGTTGTTTTTACATCCATCTGTTCTATCTCCAGATTGAATGTTGCAACCAAAGACATTAGTACTCTAATGGAAGTTAGTTTTTCAGCAGGGGAAAAATATCACAGAAGTTGACTCCCTCAACGTGGGAATAAACTTTTGCTACGAGTCAAGCTTTGAACTTCTTGAATTGACCTACAACATTCTTCTTCTTCTTGAACACCCACTTGCTATCGACACAATTTCTTCCACTAGGTAACTTGAATAAATCCCATGTCTCATTCATGTACAAGGATTCCATCTCTTCGACCATGGCATCCTTCTAGAGTTTACGCTCTTTTGATTCAACTGCCTCATTGACCAACTTGGGTTCATCATCGATGGAAGTTAACACAAATGCAGAACAAAATTTGGGTGGACTATACCTTTCAAATGATTTTCTTGTTCTTTATAACATCCTTATCACCGAAGTCACATTATCCACCTCTTCCTTATATTATTTTGACTCATTTAAATCATCTTCTTCATTCCTTAGTTCAAACTACACCGCATCAATATTATTATCGGTCTAAACCACTTCCTCTAGATTATATTTACCTTCGAATTCTCTGAAGATGACATCTCGAATGTACAATTTTCTCCTTCATGCAGGATCCCAGATCTTATATCCTTTCATCCCTCCTTTGTATCTGATGAGAATACATTTGACTTCCTTCTTGTCGATTTTTCTCCTTTTTTCTTGGGAACATGCAAAAATTCATCACAACCAAATACTTTGATGTGTGCCACCGAAGGATTCTAATCAGAACATACCTCCTTTAGAAGCATGTGAACTAGCACCGACGAAGGAGACATATTTAGCAAGTATCCTGCAGACTCAACTTCCTCCTCCCAAAATTCTTGTGCAAGTCCAACACCATTGAGCATTTTGCTTGCCTTATGCATCGACGTTCTCTTCACTCTCTTCACAACTCCATTTTGTTGTGGGTTATAAGGTGTGGTATTTTGGCATGCTATTCCAAACTTCTTATAGAACTGATCAATTTCATTTCCATATAATTCACCACCATTGTTATTTCTCAACAGTTTAATCATTTTCTCTATTTGGTTTTCCACAAGATCTTTAAACTGCTTAAACATCTCAAAAATAAAAAACCTATGATTTCTTCCTCAGGAAATATATCCATGTCTTCCTGGAAAAATCATCTATGAAAGATACATAATATAGGGATCCACCAAGTGAAGGAATTGTAATCAGGCCAAACACATCACTATGCACTGGTTGTAGAATCTCGTTTTTCCTTATCGCTCCAGATGGGGACCTCACCCAACTTTGTTTCCCATATATGCAATGTTCACAAAATTCAACTTCTAAATCACATTCAGGAAAAACTTTTACCATATCTTTTCTCCAATGTGTCCCCTTCTCTTGTTCCATATCCAGGTTTAATTGATCTCAGCATGTCTTGTCAAGTTAGTTTGAACTGACTTGCCTCAAGTTGAGTCTAGTTGATTCGACATCGACTCGGGTCAAATCATATTCAAGTTGATTTCAGGAGCAATAATGTTATTGCATTCATTCATGTCGACATTTCATAATAACTTGTACAGGGTACCAATCTAAACTCCTCTCATTAATACCATCAAACCTATGAACATCTTGCATGAATCCTTTTGAAATACAATATGCACACCTAAATCACTCATCTTCCTAACAAATGTCAGTTTTCTTTCCAAACCCAAAATGTGTAGTACACCTGGAAGGGTTCTTTTCCTCCCATCGTACAATGTTAGTCAGACTCTTCCCCATCTAACAATTTTGGTTTTTGAGTCATCCTCTAAGAACAAATCACCCCCATCATATCATTCATACTCATAGAACCATTCTTTATGTGGTTTCGTATGATAGGATTCTCCCGAGCCAATAAACCAAACATCTTGATCTAACTATGTATGTTCGACGCTAGATACACATCACCTCCCTTGTCTGAGGTCATCTTTTTCTCAACTAACTGCTTCTCACTAGATCCAACACTGAATTTTGTTTCCTTCAATGTACAATCATTTTTGTAATGCCCACCTTTATCGTATTTCCAACATATTCTCATTGACTGAACTGGGGATTTAGATATACCCTTCGACTTGAAATTTCTACCACAAAATTTTCCTTTACCTCTATCTACATTTGAACCTATCACTACCAAAGAATCTTTGATTGATCCTTCCATGTTCTTCTTCCTCATTTCTTCCGCAAATAGATAAGAAACCACGTCCTCTAGTCCTAATGTGGTTGTATTTCTCCCAATAGCCATGACTAATCTATCCTAGGATTTTGGAAAAGAACATAATAGTTTTATACACTTCTCCTCATGAGTGATATTAATATCCACAAATGATAATTAGCTTAACACGATATTAAACACTTTGAAATTATCAGTCCTTGAACTTCCATCACTCATCCTCAGAATATGCAATTTCTTTCTGAGAAAAAACTTATTTACCAAATATTTTGATTGGTATAATATTCCCAGCTTGTCCCACAGTTAATTGGTCGAATCTTCACCCGAGACATTTAGCAGCCCTGAATCTGCAAGACAAACTCGAATAATACTTCTTTCTCTTATTTTGAGTTTCTCCCATTCCTTTGTCAACATGCATGTCAGCTACATACCTAGAGAGATCGTTGTCCATTGTTCTCAATACACAAGAAGATATTTCAATTAAGCTTCCAAAGATCAAAATTCTTTCCATTGAATCTTTCTATCTCTATTCTAGAACTCCTCACCATTATTTACCATGATCTTTAATAACATTTATGACTTACAACTCTTACTGTACCCAGTGTTTAGTTCTCAAATTCAACATTGGAAAATGAAGATCTAATATACTCACCAAAGAATACCACCACTCTTAACACTCACTTGTCATGGACAAACTAAGATCTGATATCACATGTCAGGAAGTGAAAGGAAATTCCAGACTAATCCTAGTATAAGAGAAGAAGAATTTAATCCATAATGTAAATGACAAAATAAATCACACACTACATCGATATTTTACCATGGAACCCTTAACTAGGAGAAAACAACATTCCATTGAGCATTATTCTCTTTTTTTTGTCTTATTCAATCAGAATAAAAGGTTACATTCCTAACCTTGGTCCACACCTAAGACACAATAGACACCATACCCTCTTTCACAAGAAAGAAAAACCCTGTAGTCAAATCGGCTTCAATATGCATGACCAACAACCTATACCTACACATGCATTAACCTACATAAGTGCATTACACCATTTTTTTTTATCAATTGTCCTTTACGACCTTACAAATCACCTCTTTATAGGATATATAATAGGAAAAAACCTAAGGATTGGATCCCATAACAAGGTTATAGATCCATTCATATCATTGTCTACAAATCCTGCAAATCCCATGATTCTGTTACAGTTGACTCGAAGTTAGGTTTAGCAATCGACTACTAGTTGGCCTTCATTCAGTCTCTAGTTAGTCGTCTCATGCCCGGACTTCGACCTCTTTTTGTTTGACTTTCCTTCAATATCTTCGACTTGGAATTTAGTTGGTCGATTTCCTCAACCTTCGATCATTAGTCGATCTACCTCGATTCAACCTTCACCCCAAATAATATAACAACCCAACATTTATAAGTGGTTTTTTGGATTTACCCTTTTGTTCTGAAAACAACCCTATAATTCCATGTAACCCTCTAGTGGTTTGATGGTATCAAGAGTTTTAACTCTTATAAATAATCACGTGTTTCTGAAACCTAAGACAACTCCTATCCGTTGATTATATTTAGTATCAATCGTTATGTTTAGGAG
>JZKD02S1675850.1:125779-169067 GCA_000966675.3 Picea glauca
CACTATTTAATAATATCCAATTAGAAATATTATTTTATGATATAAATACAATTTAGATAATCTTTAGGATTATTATTAAATTAACCATCTTAATAATTAAGGGTCATTACAATACTATTGTATATGGGTAGTACATGTCATTCTCTTTCTGGTGGTATGTGGAACATCAAATAACTCCTCGTGGTTAGAGAGTCATGGCCATGTGAAGTTGGAGAACCCAGGTTTCGGTAATGGACCAAATTTTGTTTGATGTTTAATGGTATGAGTTTTGATATATTTGTAGGTAATACTATTATATATGGATATTGCATGTCATTCCATTTCCAGTGGTATGTGTAATGTCACATAACTCCTGACGGTTAGAGATTTATGGCCATGTGAAGTTGGAGAACCGTCATGAATAATCTAGAAGCCCCAAAAGGTCAAAGTAGTCAAAGTGGTTTAAAAGATTTTTAGAAGGTAAATAATAAATTTAAGTGATGAGTGTACTATAATTCAAAGTGAATAAGAATAAATTATTTAAATAATAAATTTAATGGTTAAATTACTAATTGGACAAGTGGCTAGAAGTTGGTTAACCCTAAAATAAGGAAAGTGGGTTAAGATGGTTAAAAGGTAACTCCTTGAGGAAGCTACATGAAAGTATAAATATGAGGTAGGGATCTCTCGTTTTATATTACACTTGAGCATATTGAATATCTACAGGTGACTGAGGTAACCAAATGATATCTAAGCCAAATTTCAGAGAAAGGGTGAAGTAAAGAAGGCCGAAATTCAAGGCAGGATAAATTCTTTTGATGATGCTTTCTAAGGTATGTTATTTACAGGTCATCTCACCATTTTTGCAATAAAAAAATTTCTAGAATGATTCAGATAGTGAAATTTATAGGAAATTTAGAAAACATATCGAAGTAGTTGTGGTACGAATTTGAGCTTCTGGATCATCGTATTTTTGGAGTTACACTCCGTGGAAAATAGGGTTTGTGGCTAATCCTAAAACTAGTATAAAATAGGTGTTTCGGGTAAAAACGTCATAAATTCTTCATAAAAGATCCAAATTAAGTAATACCCAAAGCGTTTGTTAGAGTACAGTCTTTAGTATTATGTGTAAAATTTTCATATCCATACAAAAAATATTTCGTGTGGGGCATGCTCTACAAGTTCGCTCTCTAGAATAAGCCAGAATTCAACAAGGTATGTCGTTTTTGCTATAAATCCTTTTATTAGATGTTACAGGTAGTTAAACCTAGAGGAATTGCATAAAACACACTAAAGAACATTGTGTAAAACTTTTAGATCTTTATTCATTACAGGTACATAGTTATGATTATTTCAAGTTAGGGTTGTTGATTAATCCAAAACTAGTCATGTGAGACTAAAGAAAAGTTTGATGAAAATGCTATCCTCTTGTTGTTAAAGTTAAAGAAGGCTTGCAGGTATGTGATCATATACAATAGGTCTATTACAGAGGTATAAATCAGATTCGGATGATGACATTGATGATGAAATTGATGAAGGCTTTTGGTTGAGGTACATGTTGGGTACATGGTTGAGACAAGTAGATGATGAGTTGGGACATACATGAGGTGTATAGTTGATGATGTTGGTACATATTGATGATTCATAGTTGATGAGTAGTCGATACATGATTGGTACATACTTGGTACATGGTTGGAGGCACTTGTTAGTAGTATTGTTGACACATGGTTTATGGATGATGTAACATACTTGTGTTAGTATATTATTAGAAGCACACATTGATCTTATTGATGATTATGAATTGTTGTGTTATGCTTGGTTGATAAACATATTTGAGAGTTGTCTTGGTGATTGATGTTGGTGAGTAGATCTGATTTGGTTGATAATATTGATAAGACAGGTTATTGTGATAGGTTGTTTGGACAGGTTGTTGTGACATGTTATTTGTACATGTTTTGTGCATGGTTGATGCACTTTTTCATGGTACAGGTTGAGGTACAGGTTGGTGCATGGTTGATGCACTTTTTTATGGTACAAGTTGATTACAGGTAGTTTGGTACAGGTTGGTGCATGATTGATACACTTGTTTATGGTACAGTTTGATTACATATTAAGGTGTAGGTCAATAAATGGTTGATGCATGGTTTAGGTTATTGGTACAGGGTTTTTGTTGCAGGTTGATTGGTACAGGTTGAAAATAGTATATCTCACAGTGATAGTCTGACAGTGGTTCCATCATTCTACTTGTACATCAGGGCAGTTGGATGGGGAAATGAAAGGTGGTTGTATCGACCTTCCAGTTGTAGTCGGAGAACTTAGGGGGTCATATCCTCCTTCTTGTTATGGCCAGAGAATTGGGGATTTGGAGCTTCCCTCAGGTTGTATCCTGAGAAATTAGGGGGTTGGAGCCTCCTTCCAATTGCAGCTGGAAAAAAAATGAAGTTGGTGCTTCCAATGAATGTAATTCTTAAAGACATATAAGAAAAAGAATTTCGTGGTTTTATCCCGCTTTGCGTTTCCATGTAAAAACACTGGTGTACTGTGTATGTGTATGGCTTCTCATTTGTTTATTTCTTATTTACTCTGCAACTATTGAATGATAATGCTACATTGATATACCACTTGCATATTGTGGTTAAAAACAATTCAATTGCTCTATTATTTATTCTCCCCCCCTCTAAGTAATCCAATACACTACATACCATGACATACAATATACTACCAACAACACTTGCATAGGGAACACATGCCATGTCCTTTATTTCTTCTTGTGTCTTTAGACACTGTTCAACATGTAGAAATTTCAATACAAATTATGTATTTCCTGGATTCTCCTGATCTAACAATTATATGCCACTATTAAATACATAATCGCTTTTACTAATATTCTTGCAAAATTTAAAACATGATCTCTAATTGCAATATCAAGAAAAAAGATCAATCACACATAACACAGATGTTTTACAGGGAAAGCATAAAGCTAAAAACCCCACTATCATATATTATGTTTATATCATGGATCATGAAACAATCTCATACAAGAACTCTAATCCAAGAGCTCTCAGTACAATATAAAATCGTATTACACTTTCAAACAAAAATTGGCAAATGCATGTGCCAATTTACTGCCTCCAGATAGCCTGCCTCCTCTGTGCAATCCCTGCTAGTGGAAAATCTGCAAATGAATTTCAATTCCTCTTGCCTAGGTTGTGCATTTCTCATGGGCACATCTACTATGTGTGTGATTGCATGAGTGCACTTCACTCAAATCAAAACTCATAGCCAAATTGTACCTTTCACCTGTTATCTCAACTAGGTCTCCACTGGATCTGACATGCATCTAGTTAATAGTGGCAAATCTTCAGTTGCATGTGAGATCACTAATTGTGAATTAATTAATAATTAATTCACTAATATCTCACTAGTGTAAGTTCAGTTACAACTAGTACAATTGATATTAACTCACTTAACTGAGTTAAACTACTTCAAATATCACATAAATACACACCCAACTCTGTTACAACTTTGAATCACTTAGTTACAACTAATTCAACTTGGATGTCCCACTAGTCAACCTTTGAACTCGAATTTCCTATAGCTAACTGATTTTCCATTTCAGTTAACTATTTTCAAGTAATTATGAGATAATAGATTAATATTTATTGTCTAATTTATTTAACGGAAAAAATAAATTAGACACACATTTCTTGTTGACTTTTCAACACTCCCTCTCAATAAGAAAGGGATTATCCTTCATCCCAATCATGTCTCTATGGTATTCAAATTTGCTCCCGGTGAGCGCCTGCGTCAGAATGTCTGCATTGTGATCTTTTGTAGGAATGTACTAAAGCAACATGATCTTCCACTGCACACAATCTCTGAGATGATGATAATGAATATCTATATGCTTAGATATATCATGAAGCACAAGATTAATCTAGAGTTTAATGAAAATATGATTATCACAATGAATCTCTATCGGATCTAAATGAGAACCAGAAAAACCAACCAAGATCTTTCTCATCGAGATAGCCTCAGATGCAGTTTGACTCACTTCCATGTATTCCTCTTCCACTGAACTAAGTGCCACATATCTTTGCTTCCTTCTATACCAAGAAACAACTGTAGATCCAATACTAAAGATCCCCCCTAATGTGCTCTTTATGTCCGTTGGGATGCCCAGCCAATCTGCATCCGCAAATCCATGAAACTTCACCTCATCCATCTGTCTATACCATAAGCCATGCTTAGATGTGCCCCTCAGGTATCTCAAGACATGATTACCTGCCTTTGAAAAGATCTTGGTAGGCTTAACCATCGCTTGACTCAACTAGTTAACCGCATAGAAAATTTTCGGTCTCGTGTTCACTAAATACATTAGTGAACCCACTAATTGTCGATAGATAGTAGCATCCACTACCTCTCTAGAAGTATCATCCTGTTTCCTCCAGTTTCTTGGAAAAGGAGTATCCATGGGTTTGCAGCCCTCCATGTGAAACTTACCCAATATCTTCCTTGCATACTTGCCTTGAGACACAAAAATTTCACCATCTAGCTGCCATATTTCCAATCCAAATAAATAATGAAGAAGGCCCAAATCCTTCATCTCAAACTCCTTTGCAACATCCTACTTGCATGAGTTTATGAGTTTCTCATCACCAGTAAGTATTAAATCATCAACATAAATAACAATGATTAAAAGCTTACCCTTCACCACAATTTGGTATAGGTTTGCATCCGCTTCACTTTTGTTGAAGCCCAGTCCACTGAAATAACTGTCTATCCGAGTGTACTAAGCATGGGGTTCTTTCTTCAGCCCATACAATGCTCTCTTGAGTCTTCACACATGTGACTCCCTATCAAAGGTCTCAAAACCTTATGGTTTCTCAATGTACACTTCTTTGTCAATGATCCCATTGAGAAATGTAGTTTTTACATACATTTGATGAATTCTCCAGCCCATCTATGCCGAAAGTGCAAGGATGGATCTTATGTAAAAGTACCTTGCGACAAGTGAAAAGGTCTCATCATAATCTATCCCCTCAATCTATGAGAATCCCTGGGAAAAAAACTTGGTATTATGTTTATCCACACTCCCATCAACAACTTGCTTTACCTTGTAGATCCATCTTGAGCCTACCACTAATTTGTCGATCGGTCTTGGGACAATTTTCCATGCACTATTTTTGACAATGGAGTCATACTCCTCCACCATAGCATCAACCCAAGTGGGATCCTTCACTTCTTCTTAAAAGGAATATTGTTCAATCACAATACATTTGCTCATGAGAGCCATGTATCCAGTAAATCGATCAGGAGACTGTTTATGTCTGTGTTGTGAAGTAGGGGCTCCTACATTCTATGCAGCACCTAGTCTCAATCTATCAGCTTTCACGGTGCACTTTCTGCCATTTTTTATCGATGCCTCTAATTGAGTGGCTTCCTCCACTCCATGAACCTATTCATGTGGCTTATCCACATCTTGAGACTCATTTTTGGGTACTAGCAGTTCCTCCTCCGTATGCAAGTCTAGCTCCCTCTCAAGCGAAAACCGCATGGCATTCCCCTAATCAAATTTTATATCCCGTCGCACAATAGTCATTCCGCTATTTGGTAAATACACACGATAATTATGGGGTGTTTCTGTGTACCCCACAAAAATCCCAACTTCAGTAGTTGGTTCTAGCTTCTTCCTGACATCCTTGGTCACATGCACATAAACAAATGAGCCAAAAATCTTAAAACATGAAACATCAAGTTTCTTACCATTAAAAGTTTCTTCAGGTGTACTCATGCCAAGTACTCTATGAGGACAATGATTTTTCACATAAACCACAGTGTTGCATGCTTCCACCCACAAATGCATTGGTAGGCCTTGATCATTCAACATCATTCATGCTGCACCCACGATCGTTTCGTTCTTCCTCTTCGCAACCCCATTTTGCTGAGGGTTATGAGGTGCTATGAGTTCTCTTCAAATTCCTTCTTTTTTGTAGAAGTATTTGAATTCGTTAGAGATGTATTCTCCACCATTATCGCTCCTTAGAGCCTTCACTTTCTTCCCCTACTCCTTCTCCACCAATGCTTTAAACTCACAGAACTTTGAGGATGTTTGATCCTTCTTCTGCATGAAGAATATCCAACATTTATGAAAAAAGTCGTCAACAAAAATAACATAATACTTATGTTTTGTTGTTGAAGCAATCGAGAATGGTCCACAGACGTCTGTGTGAACTCTCTCCAGGATCACCGAATCACGATTATCATTTTCATGAAAGGTGGACTTTACATACTTCCCCATGGTGAAAACCTTGCACTAATCTAACTAAGCAAGTGTTCCCATTGGAAGTCCAATAGATATTTGTTGCATGATTTTCCAGGCTCCATGATGAAGATGGCCCAATCGCCTCTTCCATAATTCTCCCTCATCCTGACTCACCACTTTTTCTTCCTTTCCAACCAAGGAAGTGTAACCATCTACCTCCAACTTGTATAGATTCTTAAATAAAATCCCTATCTTCTTGACTTGACCCATTGTTTTATGTCGTAGGAAATCTTTTCCATCGTTGAAAACAACGTCATAGCCTATGTCCTCCAACATTGTGACTGAGACCATGTTTTTCTTCAGCTTGGAACATGCATAACATCTTTCAATTGAAATGTTTTACCTAGTTACCTTTGAAAGGTAATGGTACCAATTCCAGTCGCACTGTATCGTCCATTGTCACCCATATCTATATGCATTTTGAGATGTTTATCCTCCAATTCAATGAAAAAGGTCCTTATCTCCTATCATGTGGAAGGAAGCATCAAAATACCACACTGATTCCAATGCACTTGAAACAATTCATGCAATCAAAGAGAAGTCAAGTTTAAATTGCGAGGAAAGGGCCTCACCAGCTGCAGCTCCAACAATCTTCTTGTTGTTCTTCTTCTACAGACAGTTAGTAGTGAGATCCCCATGTTCGTTACAGTGAAAACACTTCACTTTGGACAAGTCCAACTTATTGAATTTAGAATGGTATTTTGAATGGAATTTATTCCCCTTTCCTCTCCTTGCCTTGGTAGCCAAAGCATAATCCTCTTCATCATCATGATTTGATGAAGAGAAATCTCTGGTGTTCCACCTGAAATCCTCTTGCACTAGATCCGACCATAGTCATTCCCAAACTGGAATTTTTTCCCTTCCATTGACAGTCTTGATAATTGTTCCAACTCTTAGGAAGTCCTAGGAGCGCCAACCTCACCAAATAACATCAACGACTGTTATTACCACACTCCCTAGCTCATCCTGACATTGAACAAACTTTGTGAGATATTTTGGAATGGATTCACCCTTCTCGATCTTGATCTTCCTGAGTTTATCTTTGAGCGCCAATTTCCTATGGTCACTATTGTTTTGGAATAGATTTGTCAAAGACTTCCACATTACATATGGTGTGGCTTTCCCATGTATATTTGAGACAATGTGGTATCGTAATCTCGCCAAAAATATCCTCATCGCCTTTGCCACTTTCTTTTTCCATGCATCAAGATTTGCAGTGTCTGCAAATTATGGCTTAGGAACATCTTTGTCAATGAATTCCTTCAAGCCATTGTGTTCGAGTACTTCCTCCATCCTGTCCTTCCAACAAATATAGTTCAAGCTGCCCTCGAGTGCATACTCTAACCTCAAGCCATTGAAATTCATTTCGATCTTGAATCACCTGTAGCACCAAGAAAGTCTTTCTGCAAATTCAAACTATATCCAGTCACAAACTCAACTTCTGCAATCTTCTGCGCTCTGATACCATGTAGAAATTTCAATACAAATTATGTATCACCTAGATTCTCCCTATCAAAGAATTATATGCCACTGTTAAATACATAATCACTTCTACTAATATTCTTTTGGAATTTAAAATAGGATCGCTAATTGCAATATCAAGAAGAAATATCAAGCACACATAACACAGATGTTTTACTGGGAAAACATAAAGCTAAAAAACCCACTATCATATATTATGTTTATATTATGTATAATAAAACAATATCATACAAAACTCTAATACAAGAGCTCTCAATACAATATACAATCATCTCACACTGTCATACAAAAATAGGCAAATGCATGTGCCAATTTACTGCCTCCAGACAACCTGCCTGCTCTACGCAATCCCTGCTAATGGAAAACCTGCAAATGAATTCAAATTCTTGTTGCTTAGGTTTCACATTCCTCATGGGAACATCCACTTTGTGTGTGATTGCATGAGTGCACTTCACTAAAATTAAAATTGATAGCCAAACTGTCCCTTTCACCTATTATCTCAATTGGGTCTCCACTGGATTTGACATGCATGTAGTTAATAGTGGTAAATCTTCAGTTGCATGTGAGATCACTGATTGTGAATTAATTAATAATTAATTCATTGATCTCTCACTAATGTAAGTTCAGTTACAACTAGAACAATTGAGCTTAACTCACTTAACTGAGTTAAACTATTTCACAACTCACATAACTACACATCCAACTTTGTTACAACTTCAAATCACTCGGTTACAACTAATTCAACTTAGATGTCCCACCAGTCAACCTTTCAACTCGAATTTCCTATAGCTAACTGATTTTCCATTTCAGTTAACTATTTTCAAGTAATTATGAGATAATAGATTAATATTTATTTAAGGGAAATAATAAATTAGACACACATTTCTTGTTGACTTTTCAACACTCCCTCTCAACAATAAATGGATTATCCTTCACCCCAATCTTATCTCTATGCTATTCAAATTTTCTCCTGGTGAGCACCTTCGTCAGAACGTCTGCATCCTGATCTGCCGTAGGAATGTACTGAATCAACATGATCTTCCATTGCACAGAATCTCTAAGATGATGATACCAGATATCTATATGCTTAGATCTATCATCAAACACAAGATTAATTGAGAGTTTAATGAAACTTTGATTATCACAATGAATCACTGCTAGATCTAAATGAGAACTAAACAAGCCATCCATGATCTTTCTCATCGAGATAGCTTCACATGTAGCTTGACTCACTGCCATGTATTTCTCTTCCGATGATGATTTCCATGGATCTTGGCTTCCTGCTATAGAAAGAAACAACTGTAGATCTGATACTAAAGATCCCCCCTGATGTGCTCCTTCTATCCATTGGGATGCCTGCCCAATATACATCCATGAAGCGATGCAAATTCACCTCATTCGTTTGTCTGTACCATAAGCCATGATTAGATGTTCCCCTCAGGTATCTCAGGACATGCTTACCCGCCTTCCAAAAGAGATTGGTCAAATTAACAATCGCTTGACTCAACTAGTTAACCACATAACAAATTTTTGGTCTCATGTTCACTAAATACATTAGCGAACCCACTAACTATCGATAGATAGTAGCATCCACTACCTCTCAATAAGTATCATCCTCTTTCCTCTAGTTTCCTGGAAGAGGAGTATCCAAGGGTTTGCATCCCTCCATGTGAAACTTACCGAGTATCTTCCTTGCATACTTTCCTTGAGACAAAAAAATTTCACCATCTCGCTGCCATATTTCCAATCCAAGGACATAATGAAGAAGCCCCAAATCCTTCATCTTGAACTCCTTTGCAAGGTCCTCCTTGCATGAGTGTACTAGTTTCTCATCACCAGTCAATATTAAATCATCAACATAAATAACAATGATTAAAAGCTTGCACTCCACCATAGTTTGGTGTATGTTTGCATCCGCTTCACTTTTGGTGAAGCCCAGTCTCGTGAAATAGTTGTCTATCTAAGTGTACCAAGCACAAGGTTCTTTCTTCAGCCCATACAATTCTCTCTTGAGTCTGCACACATGTGAATCCCTGCCAAAGGTCTCAAAACCTTCTCGTTGCTCAATGTACACTTCTTCCTCAATGATCCCATTGAGAAACACAGTTTTTACATCCATCTAATGAATTCTCCAACCCATCTGTGCTGAGAGTGGAAGGATGTATCTTATGGAAGAGTACCTTGTGGTAGGTGCAAAGGTCTCATCATAATCTATCCCCTCGATATGTTATAAGCCCAAGGCCACAGAACTAGCCTTGTGTTTCTCCACACTCCCATCAACAACTTTATTTACCTTATAGATCCATCTTGAACCTACCACTGATTTGTCGACCGGTCTTGGGACAATTTCCCATACACTTTTTTTGACAATGGAGTCATACTCCTCCACCATAGAATCAACCCAAGTGGGATCCTATACGTCTTCCTGAAAGGAATGTGGTTCAATTATAATACATTTTCTCATGAGAGCCATGTATTCAATAAACCGATTAGGAGACTGTCTTTGTCGGCGCTGTGAAGTAGGGGTTTCTACATTCTGTGCAACATATAGTCTCAATCTACTAGCTTTTTGATGGATGACTCTGCTTGAGTGAATTCCTCCACTCCATGAACCTCCTCATGTGGTTGATCCACATATTGAGACTCATTTTTGGGAACTAGAAGTTTCTCCTCTGCATGCAAGTCTAGCTCCCTCTCAAGCGACAACTGCATGGCTTTCCCCAAATTTTATATCCGGTCACACAACAATCATTCTTCTATTTGGAAAATGCACACGATAATTATGGGGTGTTTTTGTGTACCCCATATAAATTCCAACTTCAACAGTCAGTTCTAGCTTCTTCCTGGCATCCTTGGTCACATGCACATAAACAGATGAGCCAAAAATCTTAAAATGTGAAACATCAAGTTTCTTACCAGTGAAAGCTTCTTCAGGTGTACTCATGCCAAGTACTCTATGAGGACAATGTTTTTGCACATAAACCATAGTGTTGCATGATTCTGCCCAAAAATGCATTGGTAGGCCCTGATCATGCAACATTGTTCGTGTTGCACCCATGATTGTTGTGTTCTTCCTCTCCACGACCATATTTTGTTGTGGGTTATGAGGCGCTATGAGTTATCTTCTAATTCCTTATTTGCTACAGACGTATTTGAATTCACTAAATATGTATTCTCCACCATTATCTCTCCTCAAATCCTTCACTTGCTTCACCAACTCTTTCTCCACCAATTCTTTAAACTCACATAACCTTGAGAATTTTTTATCCTTCTTCTGCATGGAGAATATCCATCATTTACGAGAAAATTCATCAACAAAAATAACATAATACTTATGTTTTTTTGTTGAAGTAACCGAGAATGGTCCACAAACGTCTGCATAAACTCTCTCCGAGATCATTAAATCACGGTTCTCCTTTTCATGAAAGGTGGACTTTACATACTTCCCCATGGTCCAACCCTTTCACTGATATAACTGAGAAAGTATTCCCATTGGAAGTCCAGTAGATATTTGTTGCATGATTTTCAAGGCTCCATGATGAAGATGGCCCAATCACCTGTGCCATAATTCACCCTCATCCTAACTCACCACTTTTTATGCCTTGACCATCATGGCAGCACATCCATCTACCTCCAACATGTAGAGATTATTAACTCGAATCCCTATATTCTTGACTTGACCAGTTGTTTTATGTCACGGAAAGGGTTTTCCATTGCTGAAAACAACGTCATAGCCTCTGTCCTCCAACATTGCAACTAAGACCAGGTTTTTCTTCATACATGGAACATGAATAACATATTTAAATTGAAATGGTTTACCTAACTCCCTCTAAAAGGTAATGGTACCAATTCCATTTTCACTGTATCATCCATCATCGTCCATCTCTAGAGGGATTTTGAGATATTTCGCCTCCAAGTCACTGAAAAAGGTTTGTATCTCCCATCATGTGGAAGGAAGCACCACCATCACAATAACACACTGATCCTAATGCACTTGAAGCCATGCATGCGATCAAAGAGAATTCAAGTTCAAATTGCAAGGAAAGGGCCTCACCAGCTGCAGCTCCAACAATATTCTTGTTTTTCTTCTTCTGTGTATAATTAGTAGCGAGATGCCCATGTTTGTGATAGTGAAAACATTTCACTTTGGACAAATCCATCTTCTTGACTTTAAACTTGGATTTCGAATGGAATTTATTCCCCTTCCCTCTTCTTTCCTTGGCATCCAAAGAAAAATCCTCTTCATCATCATTCTTTGATGAAGAGCCATCTCTGGTGTTCCACTTGAAATCCTCATGCACTAGATCTGACCATAGTCATTCCCAAACTGGTAATTTTTCCCTTCCATTGACAGAGTCTTGATAATTGTGACAACTCTTAGGAAGTCCTAGGAGTGCCAATCTCACCAAATCATCATCAATGACTATTATTCCCACACTCTCCATCTCATCCCGACATTGGACAAACTTCACGAGATATTTTGGAATGGATTCACCCTTCTCCATATTGATCTTCCTGAGTTTATCTTTGAGCACCAATTTCCTATGGTTGCTGCTATTTTGGAATAGATATGTCAAAGCCTTCCACATTGCATATGGTGTGGCTTTCCCATGGATATTTGAGACATTGTGGTATCATAATACCTTCAACAAGATCCTCCTCGCCTTTGCCACTTTCTTTTGCCATGCATCAAGATTTGCAGCGTCTCCAACATCTGGCTTAGGAACATATTTTTCAATGAATTCCTTCAAGCCATTGTCTTTGAGTACTTCCTCCATCCTATCCTTCCAAGAAATATAATTTAATATACCCTCGAGTGCATACTCTAACCTCAAGACATTGAAAACCATTTTGATCTTGAATTAGCTGTAGCACCATGAAAGTCTTTCTGCAAATTCGAATTCTATCCAGTTAGAAACTTAGCTTCTGCAATCTTCTGTTCTCTGATACCATGTAGAAATTTCAATACAAATTATGTATTTCCTAGATTCTCCTGATCTAACAATTATATGTCGTTGTTAAATACATAATCGCTTCTACTAATATTCTTGCGGAATTTAAAACATGATCGCTAATTGCAATATCAAGAAGAAAGATCAATCACACATAACACAGATGTTTTACTGGGAAAGCATAAATCTAAAATCCTCACTATCATATATTATGTTTATATTATGGATCATGAAACAATCTCATTCAAAACCGTAATCCAAAATCTCTTAGTACAATATACAATTGTCTCACACTGTCATACAAAAATCGGCAAATGCATGTGCCAATTTACTGCCTCCAGACAACCTGCCTCTTATGCACAATCGCTGCTAATGGAAAAGCTACAAATGAATTTGAATTCCTCTTTCCTAGGATGCATATTCCTCATGGAAAGATCCAATATGTGTGTGATTTCATGAGTGCACTTCACTCAAATCACAATTGATAGCCAAACTGTCCCTTTCACATGTTATCTCAACTCGACCTCCATTGGATCTGACATGCATGTAGTTAACAGTAGTAAATATTCAGTTGCATGTGATATAACTGATTGTGAATTAATTAGTAATTAATTCATTGATCTCTCACTAGTGTAAGTTTAGTTACAACTAGTACAACCGAGCTTAACTCACTTAACTGAGTTAAACTACTTCACAACCCACATAACTACACATTCAAATCTGTTACAACTTTGAATCACTCAGTTACAACTAATTCGACTTGGATGTCCCACCAGTCAACCTTTGAACTTGAATTTCCTACAGCTAACTGATTTTCCATTTCAGTTAACTATTTTCAAGTAATTATGAGATAAGAGTTTAATATTTATTGTTGAATTTATTTAAGGGAAAAAATAAATTAGACACACATTTCCTGTTGACTTTTCAACACAACAGAAATCCTTCCTCCGACAGGAATTGGAACCTTCATCAGTTTGCAATCCTGCATGTTGAAATGCTTCATAATTGTTTCAATATGCTTCATATGATTCGACCAAATCTTTCTATTAGCGCAATCTCTTTTAATCTCTATTCCTAGATTGAAATTAGCTGCACCAAGATTCTTCATGTCTAAATTGGAGGGTTGCTTCTTCACCTCCTCTGTTTCTTCCATGTTGATTCCAATCAACAACATGTCATGGACATACCAAGATACATATATGAAATGACAACTTTTTTCCTTGGAATATATGTAGTGATCATATTTTCTTCACATAAATACCAAAATAAGGATGTATTTTTCAAACTTATGGTACGCCATCCATAGAGATTTCTTTAGACTGTAAAGGGATCTTTTGAGTTTTCACACCAACTATTGCTTTCCCTTTACTACAAATCCTTCAGGTTGTTTCATGTAGATTTCTTCTTCCAGGTCCCCACATAAGACTATTGTTTTTACATCCATCTATTCTATCTCTAGATCGAATGTTGCAACCAGAGACATTAGTACTCTAATGGAAGTTAGTTTTTCAACAGGGGAAAAATATCACAGAAGTTGACTCCCTCAACATGGGAATAAACTTTCGCTACGAGTCAAGATTTGAACTTATCGACTTGACCTGTGACATTCTTCTTCTTCTTGAACACCCACTTGCTATCGACGTGATTTATTCCACTAGGTAACTTGACTAAATCCCATGTCTCATTCTTGTACGAGGATTCCATCTCTTCGACCATGACGTCCTTCTAGAGTTTACGCTCTTTTGATTCAACTGCCTCATTGACCGACTTGGGCTCATCATCAATGGAAGTTAACACAAATGTAGAACGAAAGTCATGTGGACTATACCTTTAAAATGATTTTCTTGTTCTTTATAACCTCCTTATCATAGAAGTCACATTATCCACCTCTTCCTCAAATTATTTTGACTCATTTAAATCATCTTCTTTGTTCCTCAGTTCAAACCACACCGTATCAATATTATTATCGGTCTAAACCACTTCCTCTATATTATATTTACCTTCGACTTATTTGAAGACCACGTCTCAACTATACACTTTTCTCCTTGACGCAGGATCCCAGATCTTATATCCTTTCATCCCTCCTTTGTATCTGATGAGAATACATTTGACTTCCTTCTTGTCCATCTTTCTCCTTTTTTCCTTGGGAACATGAAAAAATTCATCACAACCAAATACTTTGATATGTGCCACCGAATGCTTCTAACTAGAACATACCTCGTTTAGAAGTCTGTGAACTAGCACCGACGAAGGAGACATATTTACCAAGTATCCTGCAGTCTCAACTACCTTCTCCCAAAATTCTTGTGCAAGTCCAACACCATTGAGCATGTTTCTTGCCTTATACATCGACGTTCTCTTCATTCTCTTCACAACTCCATTTTGTTGTGGGTTATAAGGTGTGGTATTTTGTCATGTTATTCCAAACTTCTTACAGAACTGATCAATTTCCTTTCCATATAATTCACCACCATTGTTATTCCTCAACAGTTTAATCCTTTTCTCTGTTTTGTTTTCCAAAAGATCTTTAAACTCCTTAAACATCTCAAAAACCTATGATTTCTTCCTTAGGAAATATATCCATTTCTTCCTGGAAAAATCATCTATGAAGGATACATAATATAGGGATCCACCAAGAGAAGGAATTGTAACCAGGCCAAACACATCACTATGCACTAGTTGTAGAATCTCATTTTCCCTTATCGCTCCAAATGGGAACCTCACCCAACTTTGTTTCCCATATATGCAATGTTCACAAAAGTCGGGTTCTAAATCACATTCAGGAAAACCTTTTACCATACATTTTCTCCAATGTGTCCCCTTCTCTTGTTCCTTATCCAAGTTGAATCGATCTCAGCATGTCTTTTTGAGTTGGTTTGAACTGACTTGGCTCAGGTTGAGTCTAGTTGATTCAACATCGAGCCAGGTCAAATCGTATTCAAGTTGATTTCAGGAGCAATAATGTTGTTTCATCCATTCGTGTCGACATTCCCTAATAACTTGTATAGGGTACCAATCTGAACTCCTCTCATTAATACCATCAAACCTATGAACATCTTGAATGAATCCTTTTGAAATAGAGTATGCACACCTAAATCACTCATCTTCCTGACAAATGCCAATTTTCTTTCCAAACCCAAAATGTGTAGCACACCTGGAAGGGTTCTTTTCTTTCCATCCTGTAGTGTTAGTCAAACTCTTCGCCATCTGAAATTTTGGTTTTCAAGTCTTCCCCTAAGAACGAATCACCCCCATCATATCATTCATACTCATAGAACCATTCTTTATGTGGTTTCACATGATAGGATTCTCCTGAGCCAATAAACCAAACATCTTGATCTAACTATGTATGTTCGATGCCAGATACACATCACCTCCCTTGTCTGAGGTCATCTTTCTCTCAATCGACTGCTTCTCCTTAGATCCAACACTAAATTTTGTTTCCTTCAATGTACAATCATTTTTGTAATGCCCAACTTTATCATATTTCCAACATATTCTCATTGACTGAACTAGGGATTTAGATATACCCTTTGACTTGAAATTTCTACCATAGAATCTTCCTTTATTTCTATCTACATTTGAACCTATCACTACCAGAGAATCTTTGATTGATATTTCCATGTTCTTCCTCCTCATTTCTTCTGAAAACAGAGAAGCAACCACATCCTCTAGTGCTAATGTGGTTGTATTTCTCCCAATAGCCATGACTAAGCTATCCTAGGATTTTGGAAAAGAACATAATAGTTTTATACACTTCTCCTCATGAGTGATATTAATAGACACAAATGATAATTGTCTTAACACGATATTAAACACATTGAAATTATCAGTCACTAAACTTCCATGACTCATCCTCAGAAGATACAATTTCTTTTTGAGAAACAACTTATTTACCAAAGATTTTGATTGGTATAATATTCCCATCTTGTCCCACAGTTACTTAGTCAAATCTTCACCCGAGACATTTAGCAACCCCGAATCTACAAGACAAAGTCGAATCATACTTCTTTCTCTTATTTTGAGTTTCTCCCATTCCTTCGTCTACATGCATGTCAGCTAGATACTTAGAGAGATCATTGTCTATTGTTCTCAATACACAAGAAGATATTTCAATTTAAGCTTCCAAAGCTCAAAATTTTGTCCATTGAATCTTTCTATCTCTATTCTGGAACTCCTCACCATTATTTACCATGATCTTCAATAACATTTATGACTTACAACTCTTATTGTACCCAGTGTTTAGCTCTCAAATTCAACATTGGAAAATCAAGATCTAATATACTCACCAAAGGAGACCACCACTCTTAACACTCACTTGTCATGGAAAAACTAAGATCTAATATCACATGTCAGGAAATGCAAGGAAATTACAAAATAATCCTAGTATAAGATAAGAAGAATTTAATCCATAATGTAAATGACAAAATAAATCACACACTACATCGATATTTTACCATGGAACTTTTAACTGGGAGAAACCAACATTCCTTTGAGCGTTATTCTCTTTTTTTGTCTTATTCAATCATAATAAAAGGTTACATTCCTAACCTTGGTCCACACCTAAGACACAATAGACATCATACCCTCTTTCACAGGAAAGAAAAACCCTATAGTCAAATCGTCTTCAATATTCATGACCAACAACCTATACCTACACATGAATTAACCTACATAAGTGTATTACACCATTTTATTTATTAATTGTCATTTACGACCTTACAAATCACCTCTTTATAGGATTTATAATAGGAAAAAAACCTAAGGATTGGCTCCCAAAACACGGTTATAGATCCAGTCATATCATTGGATACAAATCCTCCAAATCCCGATATTCTGTTACAGTCGACTCGAAGTCGGGTTTACCAATCGACTACCAATTGGCCTTCATTCAGTCTCTAGTTAGTCGTCTCATGCCTGAACTTTGACCTATTTTTGGTTTACTTTCCATCAATATCTTCGACTTTGAATTTAGTCGGTCGACTTCCTCAACCTTCGATCATTAGTCAATCTACCTCGATTTGACCTTCGCCCCAAATAATATAACAACCCAACATTTATAAGTGGTTTTTTGGATTTACCCTTTTGTTCTGACAACAACCTTATAATTACATGTAACCCTCTAGTGGTTTGATGGTATCAAGAGTTTTAACTCATATAAATAATAAAGTGTTTTTGAAACCTAAGAGAGCTCCTATCCGTTGATTATATTTAGTATCAATCGTTATGTTTCAGAGTTAGTAATTACATTTTTTAGCACTTGCACCTATATATTTTATGTTTCTTAGTAATTCCTTAAGTTATAAAGTGCTTCATTCAATATATTTTTCATTAAAATTTTAAAATATCCCCTTCTAATATGAAAAATTGAAGGTAACAAGGGAATTAAATGTTGACAAATCCTACAAAATAGAACATAATTTCCAAGTTACAACAACTATGGATCCTTTCGAAGAACTGAGTATATAATACTTTGAAGTATGCATAGGGAATAAGGGACCAAGACTATAATAGACACGAGTCGAATTGAGGAACATTAAGAGTGGAAAATACATTAAAATTATGATTTTCTACATCATACTTTCTTGTAGCTCACCAGCTGTAGATCAGACATATATTTAACCATTTGAAGCATACAATTTTTCTAAATGCATATAATATAATATATTAGAAGAATGAATGCATCCATTAAGAAGACAACAAACAAACAACATTCATATAAACCATTTTCTCATAAAATTAAAAAAAATAACATTTGAGAGAACTTGTTAGTTAATAATTAACCGACTAGATGAATATGAAGGATGGAACTCACATACATATGCATTATTGTTTGTTTTCTCTCTATCTTAGGCCACCTCTGAGATAAGGTTATGATTCCACAAGGAAAGATGGACCTCTTGGTTTTCCACTCTCCACACACATCAACCCAAAAACCTAGCTTCTACTCCCACAATAGTTCCAATCCTCCAGCTCTCTTCCCCACAACTTGCACAACCCAAGAAATGTACCCCCTTCTCTACTCACAATATTTCAAGCTATACCAATTCTTAATAAAGGTTTCCACTACACTCGGTTGGATAGGAATACCTTATTTGGGGACTTGAGGAACACTCATCTTCTTTAGGAGTGCTCATAGAATCCTTGAAAAGGCTCTCGAGCCATTTTGTCACCATGAAAAAACACTACATTCTTATATCTTGTTTTACAAGAACACATACCTATTTATAAACATAATACATATCCAAACCATGGTTTCCTTTAAGAACAACATGTTTGTTTCTCTTCCTATCACTCCACTCCTCCCTTGCTACCCAAAATATGCATGAAAAGAAAAATATTTTTTGGCCATACAAATTTCTTTTTCCTCAAGCCAGTTGACTTCTCACTCCACCCAATGTTGGTTATACATTAGCCCCATGCTCCATAATAACTTTTGGATGTGAATCTCACATGCACCCTCTTATATGAAATCAATGATTGGATTTTTGAACACTCAACGACAAAATAAAATGTTATACACAATGGTAATGATTTCATAATTGTGGTTGGATTAATAACCATAAATAAAATTCTTGTGGAATTATAGCCCCCCATCATTTTCATCCATCTCATATCACAACCAACAATTACTACCTTTATTAATCACTTCATTCTACATGATACATAGTTTGACCATTGACCTTTTTAATCTAAATCAATACAATCACTTCACCCCAACATATCGGCCCACCGGCCTAATTAACATTTATATAGATACATTATAATTTCCAAAGATTAAAACTAGGGATCTTATAAAGACATGGCTCAAAATTGTCTTTATATGGAGAAAAAAAAAATAGAGTTTAATAGAGCTGGGTCATAGACATAATAGAAACTCATCTTATTTCACATGATACTCATTCTCAAAAATTGATTTTAAACTCATGTTTTTTATCTATTGTACATAAACAAATATGGAAAAGAGATGTAGTATATAGGGTATTGAACCCAAAAACTAGAAGCATCCCTATGATTTCTATTTCCACTTCCAAAAAATGGAACTGAAACATTTACATTGTAAACCATTTAACGCATCTACCTGCAACCATGATCGAGGTTCCATAATGAGTTAGATCAATAATAATAATTAGATTATTAGATCTAAGAAGTTGATCCATTCATTGTCTAACACATCTACCTGCAACCACGATCGAGGTTGTGGTAGAGCATGTAGATGAGGATGCTTGGAGAGAATAGGAACACATGTTGGCTAAACCAATGGTCTCAATTAGTGAAACTTGTCAATAAGAATATAATGATATTTGTATTAATGGAATACTTCAATGAATAATAACAAGAAATATCAATTTAACCCTTATTTTTATTGTAGTCAAGGCTCTTTTGCACCAACACATATGCACACACATTCTTTCTTTATTTTAAGTTTAATTTTTCTTTTTATACCTTATATGCATGATTCATACTATGTTACTTTCAATTATTTTCTAATAGATAGATTGGGTATTTGGAATTGAGCATGATGCAAGGGTGGGGGTGAGGGGCCAAATGAGATTCCACCTTCATGTGGTTGGCCCTATTCAATACATAATAAATTATTCTTGAATCCAATATAATTTCGTTAAGGTATTCAATTTTGTCTTTCTAGAGTCTTGTACATTGTGTATAGGATGATCACATGTATGTTCTTTGTGAGCTCTAATTGAAAGGTGTTATTTCACTACATTTTATACTTTTTCAACCTAATATGAATTTTTACCAATTAGTTTTTACTTGCCAATTTTTATGTAGGTTGAATCTATTGTAAATGTTGGGCTTGTAGTATACATATTTCCATCTAGATTCTAGGCCTAATCCCATCATGGTTAGCATTGAGAATAGGGTTAGGTCACGGTGTTTATCCCAAATGGATTAAAGCTTCCAAGAGTCATATCGTTAAATGGGTTTATCAAAGATCCACCTGCAATCCCTCATAAACAATCCTTGCATGACATGTATTAATTAGTTACTATAACAACTTTAACACCTATAAAGTCAACACTGCCCTTGTACTAGTTAAGAATTGTGAGAGTTATAATTTTTCTATCATCAAGGTGGCAAAAATTCTTTATCAGTGTAGAAATGCTACTTTTCCTATCAATTTATCGTACATGCCCAAAAATAAGATTAAGCATACCATGTTGAAGCTTATAGAAATTCAGTTTTGCATGGTGATTTGATTGTTGTTGTGAAATTCACAACTACATGCAATTAATATAATTTTATGGATGCCTTAGAATTATAATGTTGCATGGTGTTTGTCTTATTGTAAAGATTGCATTTGTCCTAGAAAAACAAACATTGTGTCAAGAATTATGCTAGTTTCTTAGCATTTGCATAGTTATAATTCATGGTGAAGTTTTATAAAAGGTTCAATTTTCATTCCTATGAGAGTAAGGTCTCCTTTATCAACAACATTTTTTAATCTAAGTAGTTTGGATTTTAATTTTATAATTGAATTTTGGTAGTCTATGTCAGATGATGTAGAAATAGGAAGCATTCATATTACTGAGCACCCAAACCTACCTAAGGGAAAATATGTCAAATATCAAGAGGTTGAATAATTTCACAAATAAAATAATAATGTTCAAGAACAGTAAGTCAAACAATTTTGTAATTCATTATCAAAATTTACATTTGCATTTTTATGCAATTTTTCCTTCGTACATTGTTTTTGTATTTATAAGGTAGTTTTTATCCTTTTATGTTCATCATGGGGTTTTTTGTTTCAAAATGAAAAAATAAAGGTATAAATAGATTTAAAACTATAAAATACAAACTTTGAAATTTGAATCACTAAATTTGGAGGTCATGTGAGTCTTAGGCGTGCATTTTACAGCGAGACAATTTTACCCTCGATTTTACAAAAAGTCTTGAATATGGGTTCAAGTTAGAAGTCCTTTTAGATTTCAAAGTTGACTACACATGATACATTTACATTTATAATGTTACTAAATTCACCTGAAAACTTATATCACTAAATTTGGAGCTATATAGAAGCATGGGTCTGCATTTCCATTAGGTAACCTTCTACTATTTTGGTCTCTCAATTCACACGACAAATTTTTCTACTTTTACACAACAACCACTTTTATGTTTTCAAATGAAAACATAAATATGTACACATATGTATAATTATCTAATACAACCTCAAAATCTTGAATCGCTCAAATTGGAGGTGTTTTAAGACATGGGTGCACATTTTTGTGAATCTTGTTGTGAATTTTGCACAAGGGACAAAATTACAATTTAAAACAAAACCATGTATTTCTTAAGTGTGAGTGTGAATTTTTATATTTGGAGGATCTACCGAGCTTGATTTATGATTTTATTAAACAACAGAAACCCAAATCCTATTGTTTTATGCAACAATAAAAACCCTAATCCTAATGGTCAATATCATCATATAAAGATAACATTATCCTATACATCTAGCTCAATTTCTTTCAATTCTTTGTCTAACACATCTATGTGCTCCTTTTCATCATATTCTCCTTCAAGATAATCTTGGTCTACAATTGTCATACTAAATTATGGGCAGAAATCACCCTAGTATATAATTTTTAGGGTTTACGACATATCCAAAGTCCCGTTTTAATGTTTTTAAAATGATAAAATACAAACTCCACAGTTTGAATCATTCAATTTGGAGGTCATAGTAATCCTAGTCATGCATTTTACTGTAAGAAAGTTTTACCCTTCATTTTACAAAAATCCTTGAATCTTGGTTCCGGGTAGAAGTCCTTTTTATTTTGAAAATGCACTTTGGATGATATAGATAGATTTATAATGTTATTAAATTCACCTGAAAACATATATCACTAAATTTATATCTATATAGAATCATGTGTGCGCATTTCCATTCGGTCACTTTCTACTATTTTGGTCTCTTAATTTACAAGGAATATTTTTCCTCTTTTACACAACAACCACTTTTATGTTTGCAAATGAAAATATCAATATTTATATAGGTGTAAAATTATCTAAGACACCCAAAACAATTTGAATCACTCAAAGTGCAAGTGTTTTAATACCTGGATTTCAAGTTTTGTGAACCGTGGCCTACATTTTCCACAACGATAGAAATTTATTGAAAAAAAAACATGTATTACTTGTGTTGAGTGTGCATTTTTTGATGTGGGTGCACTAAAAATATTGAATCATTGTCTTTTCCATATTTTGTTACTCTCAACAAAGAATAAACATGAGTTTAAAATCATTTGGTGGGAATGAGTATCTTTTCAAAGAAGATGGGTTTCTATTATGTCTGTGACCCACTAGTTGTATACTCTATTTTTTTTCTCTCTATAAAGAAAAAATTGAGGTCTGTATTGGTCCCCTATTCCATGTGAATAATACAAAGTATTATATAGACATGTTTAATATTCTTTAATTCCCTTTCTATCTTCGATTTTACATATTTAGAAGGGGGTATTTTAAAATATGATGAAAAAGGATCTTCAATTAAGCCCCTTGTGACCTAGAGAAAAGAACAAAAGCATAAAACAAAAAAGCACAAGTTATAAACAATAAATGTTGTAGCACCTAGATCCAACAACTCATATGAAATGTAATCAATAGATGGTATATCTCTCAGAAGTTAAAATAGAATGATTCATAATGGAGTTAAAATTCCCAATACCACCAAACCGCTTGAAGTGTATGTGGCATCATATGATCTTTGTCGCGAGGAGAGATAAATATAGAAAAACTACTTATTAACACTCTGATACCATTACTAGTTTGATGCAACATCATGTTTTAACCACAATATTATGGTAGTTCAAAAAATTAAATAACTTATTATATATAAAACCATTATCGAATTGTATGCATTTCTTTCAGTGTACAACAACAATTTATTTTGTTTTTAAAATTTATTTTCAACCCATGTAAGATCTTAATGTAAGAACCTAAACATCACAACACAACATAATTTTATTGCCATAGGATCACAAATTTGACTATATTTCCACGCCAGATCGTCGCAATGCAGACAGATTGTGCCCTCCTTCTCATCACACCATCGATATTTGTTTCTCACCATAACATCACAACACTAACAATGAGAGTATCAATGCTTCGATGATACACTAAAGGAAGTTTCTTTCCCACAATGTCACTACACCAAAAATTTATTTTTCTATTGCAATGTTCACTTGGCGGATCAATCATGTCCAACATATGCCACATGGTATCCTTTTTCGTCGAATGCATGAAAAATACATATGTGTTTCATAGTTGCGAAGATGTATTTCGATGATAGTTTGGCAGATTAAATCGATGATAGTTTGGTAGGTTTGGACACCAGAAGTACGACAATTGTATATGTTTCTCAAGGGTGCGACGAAATGGCTTCAATGAACATTTAAAATCATGTGCATCAGAATTTTGTTGTTTAGTTATCCAAACGTTTTTGGAAAAACATAAAAAATGATTCCAAATGTACTAGTGAATGTAACAATATAAATCAAAATGAGAAACTCCTAAAAAGGTGTAGCTTATTTTGGAGTAAAAGAATAAATATAGTATTTAGTTATTGTATTTTCTTTCATTTTTTCTCTTTTCTCACTTTTTTATTTGAGTCTAGAGTAGGAGTGTGTCATTATTTTGATGCTAATTTACTATACTTTGTAAATTTTGTGATCCATATTGGATCATTATATTATTTTTCGTCTATCTCGATTCTTTTAAAGAGGTAAAAATTGAAGGAATCAATGTGTGGGATCATTGTAATGGACAATCCTAGTTTACAAAATTTGTGTTTCAAACCTTTAATATCCATTTCGATGCAACAAATAGATTTTTTCGTTATCAAAACTTTCTTGGATTTAGAAGGACCCCTTGATGTTATTATACACATCAATACCTTTCCAATAGTGTAAAAATTGCATCAATCAAAGATCATATGCAAATTTAGCCCTCCTACAAGTATGCCACATTAGACCCATTAATCACGCATATGTGCCTAGAGACATATGGAATTTGATGAAGATTCTACATGGCTCTAAATATTATCACAATTGAGGGTTGAGGAAGTCAAAACCCTACCCCTAAATGGCTATCAAGGGATTTTAAATATCATTTTTGTAGGACGAGAAGGGGTTTCATTCTTTAGTACTGTATTTGTTCCATAGTTGAGGAAAGAAATAAGGAGTGGTATTTTGAGAGAATAATAGAGAGGGATAGATTTTGTAGTAGGAATATAGGACATAGACTCAAAGGAAACTCCACAAAGGCTTCCCCTTTTTTTGTACTTTCATTTGAATAAAAGAGAGTAGAGCAACGCCACCTTCTATATAAGTTTTCTCCCATTTTGGGTTTCCTAGGTTATATATTCTATTAATTTTTGGATGGTGTGTGATTATTTATTTATGTTCTCTATTTTTTCATTTAATAAATTTCATATGTTCTTAAGAAGAAAACCAGTAATTAAAGAATATGAGATCTAAATAAAATTAAAGTTCATATTAAATATTTCAATATTTTGTTAGATATGTTGTGTTGAACTGTCCAATGGAATATCCATGGTAGGTTACATATCATATTGGTATTAGAGTATTTTTCTTGGGGGTATTTCTTGGAACTTGCAGGGATCCTGGAATAAATTCAAGAATAAAGTCACAGAATCCTATCCATCATTCGAAAATCTATTTAAAACAACCCTCAAGATCCATCAAAGGATATATTTCCAAGGCTTGAAGATAATTTCGTTGACATATCTTGAAACATTTCTCTCCTCATGAAATGTTTAGAAATAAAGCTCAGACCGATCAAAGAGGTTGTATGCTCTAACTCTAATATCGATCACAAGGGAAATTAGGAGATAATGAAAACCCAGAAAATTCGTCAAGGAAAGATCCTAAGAAAGAGAATCCCAATTCAAGTGTTATTAACCCTTCAAAGTCCTTATTGAAGATGGGAGTGAAATTGGACATAAATCCATGCCAAGGGTGAGATCAATGCATTTAAACTGAATCACTAGTTGCATCAACTAGAAGTTTATTTCATCATTCACCATATATATGCAGAACAAAAGATACCTTTTTACAAACTGAATTTAGAGGGTCATGTTTTAACCTAGTGGAAATTCATACATAAACACTTAGGCTAGAGGGTGATCTAACAAAAAATGGGTGGTGGAAAATTGAAACCCTCATCAAGTCCCAATTATACACTATCGATTATGGAGAGGACCAATGGATCTAGTGGCACTGATTTAGGAAGAAGCAAGGGAAGAGTGTAGAGGAGTACACCACCCAGTTTAGAAAGAGCCATCATGTTTTTGATCTCTTTCAAGATCCCATATTTACTCCTCGAGTATTTGAGGGCTCGACATAATCATATAACCAATAAAGTGATTATTTTTAATCCAATTATAGTGGACAAGGCATGTGTATAGGTATAATATATGAAAAACATAGGAAACAAGAAAGGGTATCCAAGTAGTTCCAAGAAGAAAGAGCAGCAGTAAAATTTCAAGGAAGGGATAAGAAGTGGAAAGTAAGAAAGGATAATAATATAGTAGCCACTACACATCAATGTAAGTATTCTATCAAACATTGCAACCCTTCAAATATTTATGGTCACACTTTAGAAAAATGTTTGAAACTACATCTAGAGATGAATTCAAAGAATCAAAAGGATGGAAATAAGAGGAATCTTCGAGCTATGAATTTAAGTAATCAGGTTGAAAGAAGCTCTGATCTGGATTATAATATTATCTACACATCCGTGCATAAGGATGTGAATCTGATTATCCTTGATCATTGCGAAGAGAAAGATATGACCAAACTCTTCCACATCAAGATCTAGGTCAACAAGACCAAGTTAGATGCTCAATGCAACTCTAGTTCATATCTTAATCTCAAAACAATGAATTTAGTAAACAAACTTGGATTGGAGGTTTGTGACCATACCATCCTCTTTCCATTACTTTGGGTAAACAAGGATGCAAATATCAAGGTAACAAAATAGTGTAGGGTTAAATTTGTTGTAAGTGTAGAATTTATTGATGAAGTGGTGCTAGATGTAGTGCCCATGTACATGTGCGGTGTAGTGTTTGGGAGCCATTACATGTATACGAGGGATGAAAACTTCATACAGAGAGAAAACCAATAGTTCCTGATCAAGGATGGAAATTACTACATAATCAAGGCACATAAAGGTAAGTCAAAGATTTCACTGTTAAGTGCCAACCAGACCAAGAAGTTGATTAGTTTTAATAAAAACTATGATTTACTTCTGTTAAGATAAAATTAGTCTAATGATGGTTCAATAAGAATAAATGAATCATTGGAGGGGTATAATAAAGAGAAGAAACATCAAATGGAGGAGTGTTCTAGAAGCCTAAAAGGATACCACCGAAGAGGGAAGTGGATCACATAATACAGTTATTGAAAGACTCCCCATTGTCATATATTGTGTTGTATAGAAAATCCATTTTGGAAGAAAATGAAGTGAATAAGAAGTTGTAGTAGTTGTTCGAGAAGGGTGTCATTCAACCAAGTGTCTCACCTTCTGGGTCACCTATCATAATTGTACCAAAGAAGGATCATAATTGGTGAATGTGTGTCAACTACATAGAATTGAAAAATATTACACTAAAAAATTGCTACCCTCTACCGAGGATTTATGATCTATTAGATGAGTTTCAACACACAAAATATTTCACCAAGTTGGATCTAAAATCAGGATACCACCTGGTACCTGCAAGTAATAATAAATTTGGAAGACCGCCTTTAAGAAAAGGAAAGGATTTCATTAATGGTTCGTCATGCCACTTGGTTTATGCAATGCACCTATTGCATTTATGAGAGTGATGAATGATGTATTATGCCCATATCTAGATTCATTTGTTATAGTCTATTTGAATGATATACTAGTTTATAGTGCTACTTGGGAGGAGCACATCTCACATCTCATGCAAGTGTTAGAGACTATGAAGAATAATGAACTGTTGTATAACCTCAAGAAATGTGAGTTTGCTTAATATTATTTTAAGTATTTTGAGTATTTGATTGGTGGAGGGGAGTTGAAGATAAATTATGCAAAGATGGACGCCATCATGAAATGAACAGTTTCTACAACTCTCACTAAAGTTAGGAGTTGTTTTGGGGAAGAATAATACTTTCAAATTTTCATAGTTTCATTTTCAATAGTAGTTACACCACTTCACACCATAAAAATAAGTGGTAAGAGTTTCTAGTGGGGGAAGAATCATTAGAAGGATTTCAATGAGATGAAAAGAAAGATCATTCAAGAATTATTTATCACATTACCAAACTTGCAGAATCATGTCAAAGTGGAGATAGATCCAAGTGGCTATGACATGGGAGCAGTTTTGGTGCAAGGAGGATTGCTTGTACGCTATGATTCTAAAATATTCCGTGGAGTGATTCTCAACTACCCTATCTATTACAAGTAACTTTATTCCCTAGTTAAAGCTGTCGAGAAGTGGAAACACTATTTGATGGGAAAGGAGATGATTATCCACATAGATCATCGATCGCTTGAGTATTTGCAATCCCTGAATAATATACAAAAAATTAGAAATTACAAGTCGATGGGTTTTTTATAGAAATTTCATCTAGTCATCAATAATAATTATGGTAGGACAAATAGGTTAAAAAGACATGATTTCAATTCTATCCACATACAAGATTACAACTTTGGAAACTCCAGTGCACATGGAGGATTTTACCCATGATGCATACATAGAAGATGTGGACTTCAAGGAGGTGTTTAAGAAGCTACAGGGAAAAATTCATATAGAAAAGGTTATGGAAATGATGAATATCATTTATAGGATGGGTTACTACACAATGTTGATAAGCTATATGTCTCTAGAGGTGAGCGATGACACCTTATCATAGAGGCTCACACCTGCAAAGTTGCAGGACATTTTGGTGTTGGGAAGACAATTTCCAACTTATAGAGTATATGTATTTGCCCATAATGCAAGAATATGTAGCATCATGTATTAGAGGATGTATACTTTATTGTTCCAACAAGAACAATAATATGAAGAAAGGTCTATACCATCCCTTAGTTGTACCCGCTCAACCTTAGGAAAGTATTTCCATGGATTTTTTGGAAGGTTTACCATAAACCAAAACGGGACATGAATATCTATTTGTGGTATTTGACAATTTCAACAAGATGTGCATTCTCATTCCTTGTAAAAGAACAATCAAATGAGAAGAAGAAACAAACATGTTCTCTGAATAATTCTAGGTGCACTTTGGGATACCAAGGAGAATCATCTTAGACACAGAGACCACATTTCTCAGTATATTTTTTACTAATTTGTTGGAGAAGATCGACACTAAGTTAAAGAGATATACAAACTCCCATCCATAGATAGGTGGGAAGATATAAGTAGTCAACATGACTTTGGTGCATCTTTTGAGGAGTTGCAATCAAAAGAATTTGAATACCTAGGATTAAGATATGACCTACATACAACAATCTTATAATAAAGTACTACACATTTCTACTAGTAAGTCACCTTTTGAGGCTTTCTTTTTGTATTTTCCACCTTCACCCTTGGATGTTGTATAAGGAAATCAAGGAGGACCTCATAGAAGATGCATCGAGAGTAGAAAAAATTCTTGAGAAGACTAGGAAAATCCATTTTCAATTACATGAGACACTGAAGACATTATCAAAATAGAACCAAACATTCATTCAAAGTGGGACACAAAGTTTCATTGCAACTAAAGAAGGAAATCCTGTAGGGTCCTAGTAAGACGATGAAGCCTTTGTGGTACTGACCTTCCGGGGTATTGGAGAATGTGGGAGATAATGCCTACAGACTCAGTCTACCCTCATACATGCATATTTACTTAGTAGTGAGTCTAGAGAATCTCAAACTCTATGAGTCTTTCATGTTGGATCAAGAGGAGGAGTAGGTTCTACCTTCCATAGATGAATTAGCACCAGATCCTGACGTAGAGTTGATAGAGGACACATTTTTGCAGAATCCGTCCAAAATGACAAAATAGAGGAAAAATCAATTTTAAAAGATTGAATTGAAAAGACATATTCGAGGAAAAACAAAATAATACTCTAGGAAGAAAGTAGAGAAAAAATCTCCTTACCTCATTCACTAAACATTTTGAGGATCAAAATGCTCCCTATTTATCTATTAAAACTACACTTCAAAACTCACCCCTCAACTCACCAAATTTGAAATGAAAGTGATGAAAATCTAAGTAATAGTAAACATTACTTTCATCACTTCTCCAAACTTGCCTTTATGTAATCATGCTACAAGTAAACGAGGCTTTGAGCTTCTTAAGCATAGTAATTCTGAAGCATAGAAATCCGAAAGATATTTTCCCATAAAAAATATTCATAATCTTTAGATTTTTTCTAGTTATTCATTGCTTCTTATGACGTAGTTAGATATAAAAAAAATTCCATAAAACATTTTAGCACAATTGGATTGAGTGCAGGATTATTAAAAGTTTTTTTTTTTTTAAAACGTCGGAACTTTGCTTTAAAACATTATACCACAATATTGATTCAACAACAAAATAATAAAAGCTTTTGTTTCCCATCGATATGAAACCTTGTTATTGTGTATCCAAGAAGATATTTTAAAATAACCACAAATAAATATTAAAATAATAATAAAAAAATAGATTAATTCACTATTCCAGCCATATATATTGCATACGGTCATTCCATGATGAGTTTGAAATATATATTTAATCCTTGAATCCAATCAAATGATGGCAACGTAAAAGAAACCAAAGTCAAGTAGTTAATTGATTCTCTCCCATAAAGAAAATAAATGTATTAAGCTTGTACTCCAAGGCATTAAAAGATAATCTATACTTTCATAGAGTGGAGGACAACCCAAAAGATAAAGGTAATCATGGTGTCAGCTAATCCAAAAGAAAAAAGGTTGGCATTCAAGAAGATATGTATTATAGAGTGTAATACACCTCGAAAACAAAATGGTAATCTTAGATGGTTACTTACTCTATAAAAAGAGACAGGTTAGTTACTTTATAAAAAGTGTAAGTGTGGATAATTTTAGGGAAAAAATGATTTTCATTTATATTATAAAAATTTAAAATTATTTTATATATTTTAAAATATAATTATTTTTATTTTAATTATTATAAAATATTAAAAATAAATTTTTGTTTTAATTTGTTATTTTTAATCAATATTATTTATTTATTTTGAATTTTCAAATTAAAACACATACGATGATCATAGTTTTTTGTTTATTTGATTTATAAAACTAGCGAATAACTTTTTTTTATAATGTTAATTGGTTAAAAACAATTTAGGAATGGCTTGCTTAACGAATTGCTATTATAAAGCTAGACAACTGTGCCTCATGTGAGTAACTCGTGTTTATGGAATCACAGATAAGATAAGAATGATTTTATTTCAGTTCGTAAGGTTTCACAGTTTGTCATAATGTTGATTGAGATTTGGAAACATTGTTCATTTCAAAATCAAAAAAACAATTGTCACAGTATATATCCAAAATATCAATGAGCGGAATAATTTTATACTCTGTGAAAAATATTTAACTTGAGCCTTAATTCATTCCAGCTTTGTATGTAATTCCTACTGTACTGAATGAGGATGTTAATTGTTTAGCTACCTGCTATGAGGAAGTAGTTAGAATTTTTTTGTTGATCTCTGTAAAAAATTTGCCATTGCTCCCTTTCTTTATTTTAGTATTTGCTGTATGGATTTGGCAGTCAAACTCTTTTCTGAGCTCGTGCTGTGTTTATTTTATTTCTGCTTGACAGTCTGCTACGGGCATCTCTTAGCTGTAAATCAATTGTACCGGAGTTTTTTTATAGATATAAACTGAGTACAGTAACACATTTGGACTGAGGCAGATATAGGTTGCTGGATAAACTATTTAAAGCAGATTTATATCGGTTTGACTTATTTACAGGCCTGCATCATATGCTGCTTGGAGGAGTTGGGAGCACGGCTTGATTTTGCATTTCGGATTGTAGCAGAGAAGTAACCCCTGCATCTTTTAGTAGTGACGGCTACATTACTAAGACAGAATATAAGCAAACACATGTTCTTAACTATTAAACCTACTCAAGGTGTAATTGAGATAATATTTACCTATATAATATAGATAATTGAGATAAAGCATTCAGATAATCGACTGCTTGTATTAATCCCTTTTAGAATGTGTGTGAAAATAGGTTTTGGAGTCCGTCCAATGCTATAAATATATAATATAAGGAACTGAGATAAAACATTCAGATAATATGTGTGGAGATTCAATTTGCATATTGATGGTGTCAGATTCGGTCATGCCTACTCCTCCACGGACTCTCAAACGAGGTATGTAATGGAATGGTTTAAATGGAATGGTTTTGTCTACGATGTAATGACCCTCATCAACAAGTCAACAAACCCACCAAATCAACTAGTGAAATCCTGAAAGTAGTGATATTGTTTTTTAAAGATAAGAAACTCGTAGTTTTCAATAATCCAACATCCCATTATCATAATTATAACTATACTCTTGGAACAATTAACTAGTTCAACTTACATGCTCATCCATGAGTACAACATATATTAAGAGTAATGGTTTCCAAAAGCAATTTCATAATCAACAAGTTTATAATATATTCAATGTGCAAGACCACTCTATTGTTTTGGATTAGGTCAACGTGTATATCCTTCTCTACTATTGGATATAAGCATGTAAACCAATATTTGTCATGGAAGGTACATCCAAGTTCTTAGCCTTCATCAATTCCTACAAATACTTGTAATTCAACTATTTATTTAAATACCAACATCCCATTATGGTAATCAAACAATTTAAGTAATTCAATTGTCCATCCATGACAAATACTTGCAACTCAAGGATTTAGTTAAATACCAACATCTCATTATCATAATAATAACTATATTCTTGAAACAATTTAACTTACATGCTCATCCATGAGTACAACATATGACTAGCACTGGTTTCCACAAGCATTCCAAAAGCAATTCCATAATCTCAACAAGTTTATAATATGTACCCAATGTGCAAGACCACTCTATTGTTTTGGATTAGGTCAACATGTATCTCCTTCTCTACTATTGGATTCAAGCATGTAAACTAATATTTATCATGGAGGCCATATCCAATTACTTATCCTTCATCGATTTCTACTAATACTTGCAACTCAATGATTTAGTCAAATACCAACATTCCATTATCATAATCACAACTATACTTTTGAAACTTTTTAACTAATTCAACTTACATGCTCATCCATGAGTACAACATATTACTAACAATGGTTTCCACAAGATTTCCAAAAGCAATTTCATAATCTCAATAGGTTTATTATGTACCCAATGTGCAAGACAAATCTATTATTTTGGATTAGTTCAACATGTATCTCCTTCTCTACTATTGGATTCAAGCATGTAAACCAATATTTGTCATGAAGGATACATCCAAGTACTTAGCCTTGATCAATTCCTATCAATATTTGCAACTCAACGATTTAGTCAAATACATACAATCATACTAGATAATTACAACTCTTCAAGGGAGGAGAAGTGAATAAATATTGTGTCTATCATCATCTACATGAAAGTAAAGTACTCCAACAATTTCACAAGTTACCAACTCAATATTATGAGTACATCCGATTCTTTGAGTAGGAGGGAGGAAATACATATTCATAGAGTTCTAAATGTTATAGGTTTTCAATCAAGAAGCACGATATATGAATTAGAGGTACACAATTCTACCTTTTGAAACAATCTTAAACCATTTTATCCAACATTCAACTAGCAAATTTGTAGGAACAACCATTTGGATAAGAACTTTTATCAAATAATTGGCACAAAATAACCTATAGCTTTGATAAACCATTGATATATCCTAAATTAAGATGTGGGTCCTGGAGCTATTTGGGGAATGTTTTCATTTATATGATTAGCATATCTATACCAAAAATCATACAAACCAACATCATGGATTGCGACAAAAATACTAATCTTAGAAGAGTTGCTTTCACCTGCATGTGATTGAAAACTTCTAAAATAACTTTGATAAAGAGTGAATATCTCCAACATGCCAATATGGGTCCTTGAGATATTGGGTGAGCATATCCATACCCAACTAGGACTACTTGATGCAGGAGCATCGTTGGCAAGCGCATAGAGGCAGGACCACTCAACACGTGAGAGTTCTTCCAGAACTTCAACATGGGCAGTTACAACCGATTTCGGAATCCACCTCCACTCAACACCGAAAATCACCTTTGGAGGCACACTTGAACCGATGTCGAATTTTACCCTTTGAGACAAGTTTTTGAAATTGTAAATAGAGAAGGAGTTTCAACTTCGGCTCTAGAATGTGACTGAACTAAGATAGTGTAGGATGAATTTTGGAGTAGGCAAGTAGCCAGGGGAAAACCTAGAAACATTTTTGAGTTATGTAGAAGTTTGTACACCCAGTTAGAGAGAGCGGTAATACAGAGAGGAATTAGCTGTAAGAGAGAACTGCGAGTTAGCAGGAGATCTCAGTGTTTTGAATTACTATAATTTTGAATGTATTCTGTAGCCATTGGGCACTTGTGAATATAACAAAATGGAAAATTGATCCAAATGTATGGTGTGTGGACTGTGTGCATTTTCCTGTCATTTTTTGTTTACATGAACAAGTGGATGGAACTATGAGTTTTTCAAGTTTCAATTGTTTCTCTTCATTGGAAGCTCTGCAAGGTGTGCATCGAGCCAGAGAGGAATGTAAGGAGATCATGAGGAATTTCTCTACGAGAAATACCATGTATCTGAGTTATCGAAATCCCTCAAATGTAAGAAGTGTGCGGGAAATCAAAATCTGAACCAGGCAAAGCTCAGGAGGGATAATGCTTCAGAAAGTGTTATCAAGATCCAAGAACTCATTCCTTGGAAGGAATGAAGATCGAGTCTTCGAAGAATTAGAAAATATTCTAAGTCTGAAGTGAGTAAAAGATTAGGAGGAAGAACGTCGTCGAGCATTGGATTGCGGCGGAAGATCTCGCAGACCATTCAATTTGAGGGAGAAGCACAGGCTTTAACACTGCGTAGATCTGGGAGGGGAGATCCCAAAGATCCGAATAGACGATGGAGAGTCCTTGAGGAGAAACGTTGAAACCCTGCTAGTCGTTGGATAAGGTGGAGCTGCGAGAAGGTTAGTGAAGAGGGATTTTTGATGTCCAAAGCTCAGGAGGAATAGTGACCATCGATCTCAAATAGATCTGGACCATTGGTCCATTTTGCAATTTCGGGTACCATAAGTTGGAAGGACAGAGGTCCTTGTCTCCCAAAATCCTGAATCGCGAAATAGTGATAGAGCGAGGTCGGATGTGGACCATAGATCTCAGGGATTATTGTGAGTTGTTGATCAAATGCTGAGGCATTTCGGCAACCAGGGATTCCAAGGAGCAGAGATATCCCTTATACCCAGATTTTGAAAAATGAGAAAACCCAAAAGAATAGGCACTGGGACATTTCAACATTCCAACAACTGGGGATTCCAAGGAATATAGATATCCCTTGCATTCTGATATCGTGAATTGTGACAACCCGAAGGAACAGGTGCTGGAATATTTCGGCATTTCGGCAACTAGGGGTTCGAACGACGAAGGGATGGGACGCATGACTTGTGAAGTCCCAGTCCATGATATTCTGACATTTCAGCGACCGGGGATTCAAAGGACAAAGGACAGGATGCTTGACTTGTGAAGTTTCGGTCCACTACAAGCGCCCTTTTTGGCTTAGCGCAAGGTCACCGCTCTTAGTCGTGTGTTGTGGGAGCTCACGCTTGGCGCTTGGAAAAGCTAGCTCAACATTTGTGGGGGACCTGTGTGTTCATTCCAAGGATTCTAGTTTGGAACCAGAAGAGCCACTTTGGCTCCTGAATCAGAAGATCCTGATCGAGAGGTTGCGCAACCCTTAAGAGGGATAGGGGGTCTACAACAGGTGGTATCAGAGCCTCAGTTTTTTGTCTGTAGACTTCAGGTGAAGGAGGAAAAGAAGGAGAAAAAGAACTCATAGTTGTACTCTGTGTGTGACAGATAGTCCACATAATTCCACCAAGAAGATGAGAGCCGCCTTTAGCCAACCGTGTTGTAGAGAGGGAGATGTGACAGCTTCGTGCTTGATTGGAAACAATGGAATCATCATAGAGAAGAGCACCTGACGTTGGGGATGTTAGTGATGCGAAAGTGAAGAGGTTGATGTTGAAGAAGCTATAGGAGAGGATGTTGTAGAAGAACGTTTGTTGAGAGAAGTTGTCAGATTGGGAGGCAGAGCTAAGATAGAGGTCCCCATGTACGATGAAATCTAGATGATAAAGAACTATTGGACTGGATAAGGTCTATGGACAAACACTTTGACTATGAAGATGTCGATGAGGAGAAGAAGGTGAAGTAGACAGTCACCAGGCTAAAAGGGCATGCAACACTATGGTGGGACAAACTGCAGGCTGAGAGGATAAGTAAAGGAAACATCAAGGATAAGTTCATACCCAAAGACTACCAGATCAATCTGTTCAGGAAGCTGCAGAACCTGAGACAAAAAGGGATGACAGTCAAGGAGTACACCGAGGAGTTCTATCGGTTGAACATCAGAACTGGACAAAGGGAGAGAGATGAAGAAAGAGTCACCAGATATATAAATGGCTTGAGATATGAAATCCAGGACAATCTTATCATGATGTTAGTGAGGACTATGGAAGATGCTTATCAGTTTGCGCTGAAGGAAGAGGAGAAGCTAGTCAGAAAACAAAACCAACAAGGAAGAGGTAAAAGCTCGATCCCAAGCAAAAGAAAAGGATTTAACCATGACAGAGCACATCAGTTTAAGGATGAGGCTGAGAAACCACACAATCACTCAGAATGAGGAGGAAGTACACGAGGGAGACAGAGTGGTGGAAGAAACTCTTCTAGAGGAAGAGGAAGAGGAGGAGTAAGGTGCTATAACTATGGAAAGATAGGGCACATGTCTTGGGAATGTCCCGAGAAGAAGAAGGAAGGAGGAGAAGATCACATTTCAGAAGAACAACGAAGAGATGTTGAGGCAGAAGGGGCAGAGGATGAGCATCCCTGATGTTGAGAAAAGTTCTCTTAAAACCAGAGGCAAAAATTGAAAACCTAGTACAGAGAAACAATCTCTTTAGGACAACTTGCAAGACTAAGGATAAAGTATGCAAGGTGATCATTGACAGTGGGAGTACTGACAACCTAGTATCTACAGAGATGGTGAAGAAATTGGAGCTGAAGACAACTACACATCCAAGGCCATACAAAGTCTCATGGCTGCAAAAAGGACACCAGGTAATGATCACTAAACAATGCCTGGTTGAAATTAAAATAGGAGGATATAAAGATGAAATCCCATGTGATGTAATCCCCATGGACGTATACCACATTTTGTTGGGAAGACCATGGCAGTTTGACAAAAATGTCATTCACGATGGAAGGAAGAATACATATACATTGGAGAAGAATGGTAGGACACAAATGTTGCTTCCAATGCAGGAGAAGAGAGTGAAAGAGGAGGACAACACAAGCATACTTATCATAAGTGGGAAGGAACTCTTGAAATAAGTCAAGGAAGAATAGGAGATGCAGTTCGCTATGGTGAGGAAGCCCAGAGTTATCCTTACGAGTAGATCAATGGATGATTTACCTGAAGAAGTTAAGGAGTTGCTGGATAGTTTTGCTGATATAGTGGTGGATGAGATGACAAACTCATTGTCGCCCATCAGGAGTATCGGTCATCATATTGACTTGATACCAAGAGCAAGCCTTCTGAACAAGGCAGCATACAAATTAAAACCTCGAGAAAATGAGGAGGTAAAGAACCAAGTCCAAGAATTGCTGGATAAGGGTTTGGTCAGAGAAAGTTTGAACCCATGTGCAGTACCAAATGTGTTAATCCCAAAGAAAGATGGAGGATGGAGAATGTGCACAAACTCGAGAGCCATCAACAAGATCACCATCAGGTACAAATTTCCTTTACCGAGAATGGATGACTTAATGGATTTCTTAAGTGGAGCAAATTTATTTTCTAAGATAGATCTGAAAAGTGGATATGACCATATCAAGATGAGAGAAGGTGATCAGTGGAAAACAACCTTTAAGACGAATGAAGGTCTGTATGAGTGGCTAGTTATGCCATTAAGCTTAACGAATGCCCCAAGCACTTTTATGAGGCTGATGAACGAAATTCTAAAAGATTTAATTGGCATGTTCATGGTTGTATATTTGGATGATATACTGATCTTTAGCAGGACCAAAGAAGAGAATTTGAGGCACCTAACACTAGTAATGAGGAGGCTACAGTAAGAGAAACTGTTGATCAACTTGAAGAAGTCCTCTTTTATGAAGACATAACTCATTTATTTGGGTTTCGTGATCTCTTCGAATGAACTGAAGATGGATCCAAAGAAGGTGAAAGTGATCAGAGAATGGTTGTCACCAAGGAGCATGTTCGAGGTAAGGAGCTTTCATGGTTTAGCAAGATTTTATAGAAAGTTCATTAGAGAATTCAATGGGATTTGTGCACCCATGATGGATATAGTAAAGAAGCGACACAAGTCTTTTAAATGGACAGAGGAGGCCGAAAGAAGATTCATTATACTAAAGGAGAAGATAACACACTGACCAATTCTGGTCTTGTCGAATTTTGGGAAGACATTTCAGGTAAGATGTGACGCAAGTGGAGTTGCAATAGGAGAAGTTCTGAGTCAAGACAATCTACCTGTTGCCTATTTTAGTGAGAAGTTTAATGAGAAAAAGAGGAAATACTCCACATATGACAAGGATTTCTATTCCATAATTCAAGCATTGAAGAAATGGAGGCATTATCTTGTCCCGTAAGAGTTTGTCTTGTACAACGATAACCAAGCTTTACAATTCATAACCCGACAAGAAAAACTAAATTAGAGGCATGCAAAGTGGTTTGAATTTATGCAAAAGTTTACTTTTGTCATAAAACATATTTTTGGGAATACTAACAAAGTTGTTGATGCGTTAAGCAGGAGATGTTTAATTCTGCAAGAATTCCAGGTGGAGACCTTGGGGTTTGAACACCTTAAGGATATGTATTGTGATGATACATATTTCAAGGAGGCCTACTAAGCATGTACACGCCTTGTACTGAGAGATAGAGGTCGGTGGATAGAGTATATGGTTCAAGAAGGATTATTGTTCATAGGAAATCAATTGTGCATACCAAGATGCTCAATGAGGGACCATCTTCTGAAGGAGAAGCATAGTGGAGGATTGGTTGGACATTTCGGCCACGATAAAATGTTTTCATAGTTGACCAGTTCATACTATTGGCCAAGTATGAGAACAGAGGTGATACAATTTGTGAAAAAATGTAGGATCTACCAACATGCAAAGGGGAAAAGAAAGAACACTAGACTGTATCAACCATTGCCAATACCAGAGAGCCCTTGGGATGCAATAAGCATGGATTTTGTGTTGGGATTGCCAAGAACACAAAGGGGATTTGATTTCATATTTGTGGTGGTGGATAGATTTTCAAATATGACACATTTCATCCCATGCCAGAAGACCATTGATGCAACACATGTTGCAAATATGTTTTTTAGAGAAGTTGTGAGACTTCACGGTCTACCCAGGAGCATTGTCTCAAACAGAGACACAAAATTTGTTGGTCACTTTTGGAGGATGTTGTGGAATAATATGGGGATAGATTTGTTATTCATATCATATTATCACCCTCAGACAGATGGGCAGACTAAGGTGGTAAATAGAAGTTTGGGAAACTTATTGAGAAGCTTGGTTACTGAACAATATAACCATTGGGATAAGATTTTGCCACAAGAAAAAATTGCATACAATGACTCACCAAATAGGAGCACTGGAAGGAGTCCATTCCAAATACTCTATGAAATGAAACCCAGGGGAGTGTCTGAGTTGAGAGACTTGGAACAGGGTGAGATCAAGAGCACTAGAGCAGAGGATTTTGTTGTAGAGATGGAGAGACTCCATAGCCAGATCAAAGGATAGTTGGAGAGTTCTAATTAGAAATACAAGCACAGAGCTGATCAACATTGTAGGGAACTTCAATTTGAAGTGGGATATCAGGTTTTATCACATCTCAGGAAGGAAAGGTTCCCTAGGGGAACATACAACAAGTTGAAGATGAGAAAGATAGGACCCTGTAAGTTCTTGAGGAAGTTTGATGCAAACACCTATGAGATTGAGTTTCCAGATGGTGTGGGCATTTCACCCATATTCAATGTATCATACCTATACCCTTACAGGAAAGATGACACAGAGAGATCAAAAGGTCAAGGAAATATTCAGTGGGAGAAGCAGATGCATGTGGAAGAGAATCTACAAATGGAGAAGATTATGGATTAGAGGACTGGCAAGAAGACCAGGAGGAAGACTTATTTTGAATATCTAGTCAAATGGAAGGGACACCCAATAGAACATGCCAGTTGGGAAAACAAAGCTGCTATCCAGAAGTAGGGAAAGTCAGTAGAGGATCTCATGGACATGAGTCCATGAGTTTTTGTCAAGGGGAGTATGATGTAGGAGCAATGTTGGCAAGCGCATAGAGGCGGGACCACTCAACACGTGAGAATTCTTCCAGAACTTCAATGTGGGAAATTACAACCGATTTCGGAATCCGCCTCCACTCAGCGCTATAATTCACCTTTGGAGGCACGCTTGAACCGGTGTCGAATTTTACCGTTTGAGGCAAGTTTTTGAAATTTTAAACAAAGCAGGAGTTTCCACTTCGACGCTGGAATGCGACTAAACTAAGATAGTGTAGGATGAATTTTAGAATAGGCAAGTAGACAGGCAAAACCGTAGAAACAATTTTGAATTATGTAGAAGTTTGTACACTGAGTTAGAGAGAGAAACAATACAGAGAGGAATTAGTTGTAACAGAGAACTGCGAGTTAGCAGGAGATATCAGTGTTTTGAATTACTGTAATTTTGAATGTATTTTGCAGCCATTGGGCACTTGTGAATATAACATAATGGAAAATTGATCCAAATGTATGGTGTGCGGACTGTGTGCATTTCCTTATAATTTTCTGTTTACATGATCAAGTGGATGGAACTGTGAGTTTTTCCAGTTTCAATTGTTTCTCTTCATTGGAATCTCTGCAAGGTATGCATCGAGGCATAGAGGAACGTAACGAGATCGAGGGGAATTTCTCTGCAAGAAATATTGTGTATCTGAGTTATTGAAATCCCTCAAACGTAAGGAGTGCGTAGGAAATCAAATTCTAAACTAGGCAAATCTCAGGAGGGATAACGCTTTGGAAAGTGTTATCGAGATCCAGGAACTCATTCCCTAGAAGGAACAAAGACCGAGTCTTCAAAGACTTAAAAAATATTTTATGTCTGAAGTGAGTAAAAGCTCAGGAGGAAGAATTTCATCGAGCATTGGATCATGGTGGAGGATCCCGCAGACCATTCGATTTGAGGGAGAAGCAAAGACTTTAACGCTGTGTAGATCCAGGAGGGGAGACCCCGAAGATCCGAACGGACAGTGGAGAGTCCTTGAGGAGAAATGCCGAAACCTCGCCAGCCATTGGATAAGGTGGAGCTGCGAGGAGGTTAGTGGCAAGGGATTTGTGATGTCCAAATATCAGGAGGAATAATGGCCATTTATCTCAAATAGATCTGGACCGTTGGTCCATTTTGTGATTTCGAGTACCACGAGTTGGAAGGACAGAGGTCATTGTCTCCCAAAATCTCGAATCATGAAATAGTGAAATAGCAAGTTCGGACATGGACCGTAGATCCCAGGGATTATTGTGAGCCATTGATTGAATTCCAAGGCATTTCGACATTTTGGCATTTCGAAATTTCGAAATTTTGGCAACCAGGGATTCCAAGGAGAAGAGATATCCCTTGTACCAGAATTTTCGTGAAACGTGAAAACCCAAAAGAATAGGCACTGGTACATTTCGGCATTCTTACAACTGGAGAGGAACAGAGATATCCCTTGCATTCTGATATTTTGAAACACAAAATCCTGAAGGAATAGATGCTAGAATATTTCAGCATTTCGGCAACCGGGGGTTTGAAGGACGAAGGGACGAGATGCTTAGCTTCTGAAGTTCTGAGCCATGGTATTTCAAAATTTCGACGACTAGGGATTTGAAGGACAAAGGGATGGGATGCTTGACTTTTGAAGTTCCGGTCCACGACAAGTGCCCTTTTTGGCTTAGTTCAAGGTCATGGCTCTTGGTCGCGTGTTGTAGGACCTCACTCTTGGCGCTTGGAAAAGTCAAATGAGCATTTGTGGGGGACCTGTGTGTTCGTTCGATGGACTCCAGTTTCGAACTTGAAGAGCCAATTTGGCTCCTGAATCAGAAGATCCTGACTGGGAGGTCGCACAGCCCTTAAGAGGGATAGGGGGTCTGCAGCACTACTCTATACCAAAACTCACTCTATCCTAGATAGTATATTGGGAGATAATGAAAATTATTGAAAGGAATTTATTCACATGTCAAAAATAAAATCAACATAGAATTTCATTCCATCATTTTAACAAACCTATGGAAATCAACCTCACATTACATGCATGCCTAAAAACAATATCTCTCAAGAAAAATCACTTTCTTTACTAACAATATTTCAGTTAATGGCTTCCTCAGTTGAAAATCATGAAAAGTTGAAATGTGAGTGGTTGTAATCACATACTTTTCACTTCGTAATTTCTTACTTCTTGTCAAGCCTCAATATCTAACTTTTTCTTTTTAGTTGAAGGGTCTTTCGGATAATCTTCTTCCTTGGGATCATCCACTCCATTTCATTATGTGTCTTCCTATTTTGAAGTATCCATTGTGATGTCTTCCTCCATGTTATCTACTTTCTTTGCAAGTGTCGATTGGTGTTCCTACATGACTTGTTGTACCTCTATCCAATAATATTTGTTAGCTAACCTTTAATTTTTTTCATCAACATGGTGAGTATATGATGCTAATCCAACTAAAATTATCATGTTATAGATCAATTTTAAAGTATCATATGGCTAGAAAACATCTTCTTCAAATTGAAAAAGTTTTCAGCATATCCTCTACAATTGTAAAATCATTTCTTATTTTAACAATGAATGTTGAAATCCATGCTAGTAGTGCAAAGGATGTCCTTTTGTTCGTAGAAAAAATGTTTAGAATCAGCATTTAGTCTTTGCCTAATATTTTTCAAAGAAAATATTCTTGGGGTTAGATAAACTAAAATATTATAAGGATTTTATTATGAACCATAAATCCTCAAAATTTTATGATCTTGTGAAATATAGCCATCACCAAACTTGTATTGATGAACAATATGTAGATAATGTTAAAATTAATGACAAGGACTAGGTTGAACCTCACTAAAGAAAAAGTGTAAAACACCATCATAAAGTCATCAACATAATTTTTAAAACTATTTTTAAGACTTTGGTAATTTATAGTCTGAGTCCATTCAAATACTAGGAGCGATCTTCCTTCTTCGTCTTCCTT
>JZKD02S1675850.1:180430-213088 GCA_000966675.3 Picea glauca
CTAGAGACATATTGAATTTCGTGAAGATTATACAAGGCCCAAAATATTACCACAATAGAGGGTTGATGAATTCAAAACCCTACCCTTAAATGTCTATCATGGGATGTTAAATATCGTTCTTATAGAAGGAGGAGGGGTTCCATTCTTTACTATAATATTTGTTCCATAGCTAAGAAGAGAAATAAGGAGTGGTATTTTGAGAGAATAATAGAAAAGGAGATCTTTTTTAGTAGGAATATAGGCCATAGTATCAAAAGAAACTCCACACATACTTCCTCTTTTTTTGTACTTTCATTTGAAGAAAAGAGAGGAGAGAAACATCACCTTCTAGATGGGTTTTACCCCATATTGGGTTCCTAGGTTATATCTTCTATTAATTTGTGGATGGTGTGTGATTATTTATTTATGTTCTCTATTTTTTAAATTTAATAAATTTCATATGTTTTTAAGGATAAAACGAGTAATTAAAGAATCTGAGATCTAAAGAAAATTAACCTTCATAGTAAATATTTTGATATTTTGTTAGATATGTTGTGTTGAACTGTCCAATGGAATATCCATGGTAGTTTATATATTATAATAGTATTATAGTATTTTTATTGGGGGTATTTTTATGAAGTTGCATGGATCCTATAATCATTTTAAGAAGAAATTTGCAGAATCCTATAATCATTTTAAGAAGAAATTCACAGAATCATATCCATCACCGACGAGTCTATTTATAACAACTGTCAAGATCCAACACAGGAGATATTTGCAAGGATTGAAGAGAATTTCATTGACATATCATGTAGCATGTCTCTCCTCATGAAATTTATAGAAATAAATCTCAAACTGATCAAAGAGGATGGAGGATATAACTCTAATATCGATCACAAGGGAAATTAGGAGATAATGAAAACCATTAAAAGGATTCAAGGAAATATCATAAGAAAGAGAAGCCCAGTTCAAGTGTTGTTAGCCCTTGAGATTACTTATTATAGATGGGAGTGAAAGTGGACATAAATCCATTCCAAGGTTGATATCGATGCATTTAAACTGATTCATTAGTTGCATAAACTAGAATTTTATTTCATCATTCACCATATAAATCAAGAACAGAGGATATTATTTTACAAACTGAAGTTAGAGGGCCATGTTTTAACCTAGTGGAAAGTCATAGAAAAACACTTACGCTAGAGGGTGATATACCAAAAACTTGGTGGGGGGACTTTGAAACCCTCATAAAGTCCCAATTATACCCTATAAGTTATGGAGAGGACCAATGGATCAAGTGGCACTTCTTTAGGAGGAAGTAAGGGGAGAGTGTAGAGGAGTACACCCCCAAGTTTAGAAAGAGTAATCATGTTATTCATCTCTCACAAGATCCCATATTTTATCCTCAAGTATTTGGGGTATAGACATAATCATATAAGAAATAAAGTGATTATTTTAAATCTAATTACACTGAACAAGGAATTTGTATAGCCATAATATCTTAAAAACATAGGAAACAAGAATGGGTATCCAAGCAGTTCCAAAAAGAAAGAGCACCAGTAAACTTCCAAGGAGGGGAAGAAGAAGTGGAAAGGAAGAAATGATAAGAATACAGTAGCCAGTACACATCAATGTAAGGATCCTATTAGACATTGTAACCCTTGAAATATTGATGGTCACACTATAGAAAAATGTTTGGAACTACATCTAGAGATGAATTCAAAGAATCACAAGAAGGATGCAAATAAAAATAATCTTCTACCCATGAATTTAAGTAATCGGGTTGAAAGAAGCTTTGATTTGGATGATAATATTATCTACACATTAGTGAAGAAAGATGTGAATCTGATTAGCCTTCATCACTGGGAAGAGAAGGAGATTACAAAAATCTTCCACGTAAGGATCTAGGTCAAGAAGACCAAGATAGATGCTCAATTCAACTCTAGTTCATAGATTAATCTCACAACAAGAAATTTAGTAAACAAACATGGATCGGGGGTTTGCGACCATCTTATCCTATTTCCATTAGGTTGGGTAAACAAGGATGAAAATATCAAGGTAACGAAATAGTGTAGGATTAAATTTGTTGTAATTGTAGACTTTATTGATGAAGTGGTGTAGTGTTTGGGATCCATTATATGTATATGAGGTATGAAATATTCATCGAGAGAGACAACCAATAATGTCTAATCAAGGATGGAAAGTACTACACAATAAATGTTAAGGTTTAAGCTATTATTAGGTTTCTTTTCATTTCACTAGATAACAATAGCATATATAGTATCAATGAGAAATACACAATCACAAGAGACACATAATTTATCCTGGGAAACCCTCATGGGGGAGAAAACCGAGCAAAAACTTTCTTAATATATATAGCCAATACAATGCCAAGAGATAACTCAAACAAATACAGAAAGTCCTCTCCCAAGAATGCACCTCTCTCTCTCTTATTTCTTATCCAACTGCAGCTCTGAACTTGTTCTCTAATGAACAAGTGAGTGTGTGAAAAAATCAGGTGCTAGCCTCTCTTATATATACAATCTAGCAGGCGCCCGAATTGGGGTGTTTTTTCACTAGATGGTTTGACTTCTCATTCTGTGTGGTTATAACTACTTTCATATATTTTGGGGCTAAATTTTCATTTAGCCTATTAGAATTGGGGTTTGACCAATCTGCAAAAGAGGATTTGGTCATTTAAAACACCTGACATGATCAATCCACAAAAGGCGATTGATCTAATGAATAATACATCAATAATAAATATAACACTCTTTGTAGTTACAATATTTCAACACTCCTCGTTAAAAAGAAGGGTATTCTACAATAGAATCAGGCGAGAGAGAGGGAATCATCATCAACAACATATTGGAACACTGACTGACATATATATAAATCATCAAAAGTTTTTCTCATCATCAATATCATCATTCACAGTAGGGATCTAGAATGGCATCATCATCGTCATCAGCATGAGGCTAAGGTAACATCATCATCATCTTCAACATGAGGCTAAAGTAACATCATCATCTTTGACATGAAATATAAAATAACATCATCATCATCATAATCATCTTCAACAAGGAGATGAAGTTCCATCATCATCATCATATTCAACAAGAAGTTGAACTGGCATCATCATCATCAACTGCATCAACATGGATTAGTATAACACTAACATATCATCATCATCAATAACAACACAAGGATGATACAACATCAAAAGAAACAATATCACAGCACAAAGGTTGGAGCATCATCAACAAGAACAACACAACATGAAGGTTGGAGCATCATCAACATCAGCACTAGGCTGAGAGTCTTCAACACGAGGATGGCATCACACCATGAAGATGACAACACATCATCACAACATGAGTCTGGCACATCATCATAGCACAAGGCTATCATGTCATTAGCATGAGGCAGGAATCACGACACTTAAGCTGGCACATCACCATAGCACGAGGCTAGCACATCATCAAAACAATTAATCTGGAATCACAACAAAGAAATTAAGCTGGAGTCTCAACACAATAATTAAGATGGAAGCATAGAAATAGGATGGCATCAACATACATCAATTAAGATGGAAGCACAACACTAAGCTGGCATCACCACACGATAATTAATCTTGAATCACAACACTAGGCTAGCATCACCACACAAAAATTAAGCTGGAAGCACAACACTAGGTTGGCATCACCACACAACAATTAAACTAGAAGCACAACACTAGGTTGGCATATCAACACAACACTACTCCCCCTATCAAGGGAGTTCCTTTCGGACTATACCAATCTTATCTCGAAAGTGCTCAAACTTTACACGAGATAGAGGCTTGGTCAACACATCGACAACCTGTTCATCTGTGCTAACATTTTGGAGCTTTATGGATCCTCTCTTCACCATTTCACAGATGTAATGGTATTGGATATATATGTGTTTCGACTTGTCATGAAATACATGATTCTTTTTCATATTTATGCAGCTCTGGTTATCACATAGGATCGTGGTTTCTTCCATATCTAGGTTGAATAGACCAGACAGCAACTTACGAAGCCATATGGTTTCACAACTGGTAGAACACACATCAATGTATTCTGCTTCCGCTATACTGAGAGGAATGCTTGATTACTTCCTACTTTTCCATGAGATTATGGCTAATCCAAAACTGAAACAATATCCTTAAGTGATCTTCTTGTCAGAGAAACTTCCAACCCAATCTGAATCAGTGTACCCACTCAGTTTGAAGTCATGATTTGCATCATAAATGAGACCACAATCTAATGTACCCTTAAGGTACCTCATCACATGTTTTGCAACAACTAGGTGAACATGTCTAGGTTCTACCAGAAACTGACTCAAAGTGTTCATGGAAAAATAGATATCTGGTTTGGTGTTCATTAGATACATCAATGATCCAATGATCTGTCTATACAGCGTGACATCAATCAATTCTAGCGAAGTGTCCACCAAAATATTTAGCTTCATTTCCATTGCTGTATTCATGGACTTGCACTCCAACATATCAACTCTCTTCAGGATTTCAACTACAAACTTCCCTTGGTTAAGGAAGATTCTCTCTGGGCTCTGTGATATCTCAAGTCCTAAAAAATAATGCATTAGTCCAAGGCCTTTCTTCTCAAATTATGAGGTGAGCTTCTTCTTACATTCAGTGATGATCTTTTCTTCTCCGGTTAAAAATAATTCATCCACATACAACAACAATATCACTATCTCATCATTCATAACCTTGAAATAAAGGTTAGAATCATATTTACTCTTGGTAAAACCCAAGCTCGTCAGGAAACTGTCAATTCTTCCATACCAATCTCTAGGAGATTTCTTCAACACGTACAAAGCTTCCTTCAACTGGTAGACATGAGTCTTTCTATCTTCAATATTTAAATCAAAGTTTCTCATTACATTGTACCAATTTGGTAAAAATTCTCAGCGGAAACTCAATCTGCACAAACATGTTCTATCTCTATGTGATCTCTTGCAAAACACTATTTGTCTCACTACTTGAGAGTATGTTCTCTCCTCTTTCTACACATATCCCTTTTGGAACTGGGACTCTGCACCTGCACCTGCTCTAAAGTTGAGAATGATTTCTCCATTCTCATTGTGACTACTGAAGTATGGGAGTAACTCCTCTACTCCATCATGGCAACAAATTCATCTAAAATTGAGAGTGGCTTAATAACTCATATTGAAGATAGTTCTTCTTCTTTCATGGAGGTAACTCTATCTTTCATTGTAGTCATGTCTCCATGACTCAACTAATGTACTGCACCAACTGCCACTCAATTTTAAACATGGGGATTTCTCCCCTTGCATATCATACTATATATGAATCATGGTTGTTCCGGTTATCTTCATAAGTACTAGAATTATTTCTTCAATAAATGTCTTGTCATAGTATTCTCCCTTTGGATGGGAGAATCCTCTAAACAGACATCAAGCTTTATACATATGCAACATGCTTGATTTGTATAGATCAATCTTGGAAGTCAATACTGACTTCTCTTCTAGCATCACTGACGAATCCATATCCCAGTCTTTTTTACGGGTTTCCTTCTTTGTCACTGAAACAAGGGAATCTTCTGAGGAGGTTTCATATCTCCTAGAAGTTTCTAAAGCTATGATATAGTCTTCTCACGGCATCTGTCTCCTAGTCCTGGGAGATGTCTCTTCATGTGATCCTTTCTGAGATCAGGCTTACTCTCGATTTCTTCTGAGTCTACAATGACTTCATTATCTCTTACAGGGTATACTTGTTGTTGAATCCCAAGTCTAAGTATGAAAGACAAAGTTGGGCTTCAAACGAGGTCTACTTCTCATTTTAATGTTCGATCATATTTGGAGCCTTCTGCACCTTTCAATCAATCTTCATATGAGATACTCTGAATCTCAAGAGATATCTTCTTCTTCATCTTATTTGGTACATGAGTGTATATGGTCATGTACATAGTTTGCTTCATGTCTCATATAATATGTTTCCTTTCGCAACCTTCACTATAGATTCTTCAGGGTTATCACCTGTGACCTGAAATAAGGTCAACAAAACAACAAGAAAGACTAATATCCTTTTGATAATAGTAGATAAAACAGTAGCTTGTCTGAAGCAAAGATCACAATATCTCCTTTAGAGATATCACTTGTGGCTTGTCTGAAGCAAAGATCAAAAGTAAGAGATATAATACAAAATGAGGTCAACACTCTCATAGTGTTGTGATCAAACATTCCTCCATGGAAACCTAGAACTAACAAACGAGGTTTCTCCTAGAGGAGATGTTAGTTGTATCAAGAAAATGATTACATTAGGCATTTATTTCAATATCCTCACATGCTACCAAGCATAATACTTTTCAAAGACTGCTACCTCAACTATAGTGTTTTCTTGACATTTGCACATTTTGAATCTTATCAACTTAATCAGTCAAACCCAAAACCTGGAGTTTTGTTATCAATAATGAGTGTGTTGATTTTCTTCCAAGTCTCCTTCGCTTAATATGACAAGTGCTTTATTAAACATGTCTTCTGTACTAGGACAATATTCTATCTTGACATAAGGTTGGGTTAGAGAATAAACTCTATGATATCTACTTTAATCCATCTAATATTTGACCAAAAATTAGTATCATGGTCATAGCTACAACATGCGACACTGATCAAAATAATTTCATAACAAATAGATGCATATCAAAATAATTACACCTGGGTTGCATTATTCCTCTAAATGTGTTGGATATTGAGATCCTTCTGGATCTATGGCCAGATATGCCTTCTCCCTCAAATACCCTTTAAATCTTAACCATTTAAACATATGTGAGTACATACCTCTGATAGCATTTGCAGGTAGTGGTACCATCTAATAGTAGTGGAAATGATCACCACTCTTAAAAACTTCAAGGGTGACTACAACTGGTACTACAGTTGATACTTCAACTAGTATTGCAACTGCAATTGATACTACAACTGGTTTTGAGACTGCAACTACAACTTAGGGTTTTATGAGGAAACCCTAATTTTTCAAACTTCAAATTTTGAAATTTTGATCCAGGGGATAGATGCGCTGAGCCGAGGCGAGTAAGCTGGTGCAGTCAGATTTATGGAAATCCAAATTTTACCCCTTCAAACTTGATCAATGGATTTCTGGACTAGTGCTTTTGGTTTTCTGGTACTTTTGGTACTCTGGTACTTCTGGTACTTCTAGTACTCTGGTTTTTTGGTACTTTTGATACTTTGTGAAAAATAGGGTTTCACTTTCCAGGAGATCGAGGCACTGTGTTGAGGGTGAAAAAGTGATCCTTGAGGAAGGGAACACTTTTCTAGATGATTTTGGGGCTGGAATACTTCTTCAATAAAAATCCCTAATTTGCATGTACGACAACAATGACATTTTTCTCTTTTTCTTGTGAAAGATGCTCTCTTAATCTTAGCTCTGATACCATGTTAAGGTGTAATCTAGTATAGGTTTCTTTTAATTTCAATAGATAACAATAGAATATATAGGATCACTAAGAAATACACAATCACAAGTGACACATCATTTATCCTGGGAAACCCTCATGGGGGAGAAAACCAAGCAAAAACTTCCTTACTATAGATAGTCAATACAATTCCAAGAAATAACTCAAACAAATACAGAAAGTCCTCTCCCAAGAATGTGCCTCTCTCTCTCTTCTCTCTTCTCCAACTGCAGCTCTGAACTTGTTCTCTGATGAACAAGTGAGGGTGTGAATAAATGAGGTGCTAGCCTCTCTTATTTATACAATCTGGCAGGCGTTGAACTGGGGTGTCCTTCCACTAGCTAGGCCAACTTCTCATTTTGGGTGGTTATAACAAATTTAATATATTCTGGGGCCGAAGTTTCATTTAGCCTATTACAATTAGGGTTTGAACAATCCACAAAAGGATATTTGTTAATTTACAATACCCAACATGATCAATCCGCAAAAGGGGATTGATCCAATGAATAATACATCAATAAAAAATAGAATACTCTTTGCAGTTACAATATTTCAACAATAAACGCACATGAAGGTTATTCGACGATTTCACTTGTAAGTGCCAACCAAAACAAGAAGTTGATTAGTTCGAATAAGAAGTATGATTTACTTTTCTTAATATAAAATCAGTCTAATGATGATTTAATAAGAATAAAGGAATCCTTGGAGGGGTATACTAAAGCGAAGAAACATTAGTTGGACAAGTGTTCCAGAAGCCTAAAAGGATACCACCGAAGAGGGAAGTGGATCATGGAATAAAATTATTGCAATACTCCCCATTATCAAATATTGTGTTGTATAGACAATACATTCTAGAAGTAAATGAAGTGAAGAACAAGTTGCATTATTTGTCGGAGCAGGGTGTGATTCAACCAAGTGCGTCATCTTTTGGGTCACCTATCATAATTGTAGCAAAGAAGGATGGGAATTGGTGAATGTGTGTCAACTACATAGCATTGAACAATATTACACTAAAAAAAATGTACCCTCTATCCAGGATTTGTGATCTTTTTGTAACATCCTGCTCTTGCGCACACCTGATTTGACTTATTGATTGAGGACACTTGCGTGCAAGTGATCCGCTTCATTATATGATTGACTATTTCTCCTATGGATTGTGATGATGTTGTGGATATGAATGTTATTTTATTATATATGTGTCGACAAGTGTTATTGACTCATTTCTCTTGAGTGTGCAGGATTCTTGACAGATTGAGGATGTCGATGGAAATGAATGACGTCCTTGGACTATGGATCGAGTCAAGGAGTGCACTATTTATGGTTTGAGTATTTATGTTATTGAATATGTGACATATGACTGGTATATTATGATGTTGTTTATGGATCATTGACATGTTTCGTTGATGGATGGAATCTAACGATATCTTGCTAATCAAACTCACATTTGGAGTAAATGGGTCATGCATGAAAACCATATATATTGAGGGAGAGGTGTGGCAGAAACCCTTCCACATCCTACTAGAATTCTTGTTGTGGCACAGATTATAGGTTAACGATTACCTAGTTCAAGATATCCACGATGTCGTGAGGCCAGACTAAGACAGTTTCTCACGGAGATTCTAAAGGGCGCACAATAAGTCAGGGTCCTTATAGCTTATAGGCCCTTAGTCTTCCATAAGTTTGCCTCACAAAATATTGAATCCAAGGGTTGTACGTCTACCAAAATCACTTAAAAGGCGAGTGGTACCCTTGGAGCACATAGTGCGTCTCGAAGGGAAAGTCTCATACATGAAACATGAATGAAGGTGAGTGGAACTCTTGGAGCATGTAGTGAGTCATGAAGGGAATGTCGTGGCTTTTAACATTGGTGAGTCAATGAACCTAGGTACCTAGAAACAAATATCTCATTTTGACTTGGTCAGCCTTAAAATAAATGTTGTATGAGTAAAGTTTAATAATTATAAAAAATATCCCTTAAAAATAATTTTTCTAAGCCTAGTTGAAATTAGAGCATAGGTCTAATTGGGGTGTAAGGACTAAAACTTATTAATCAGTTAATAAAGGGGGGATGAAGAAAAATCAATTTAAAACTTTAAGAAGAAAGAATTCATCAAAAATTTAATTATTGGTTATGTGCAAAACTTGGTAATTTAGAACTTAGAAAAAAAGGGGAAAATTAATTGCAAAAGAAATGTGGAACATAGAAGCAAATCTAGTCTAAAGAACTTTCCAAAATAGAACTCAACTAATATTTAATAGAGGCGCCAATCATTAAGGGAATGTGAGGGAATAAAGGGACATCAAGGAGAGTTTTTAGGAGTGATTTTAGGTGGGTGAGGGAAATTGGAAAATTAATTTAATTAATTACATGAAATTATGGTGCAACTAAGGGATCGGGTGACAAGTGTACAGGGCATAATTTTTTCCTAATTATTTTTTAATAAAACAGATTAAATGTGAAAATGGAAGGGCCACTAAGAACAACTCTATAAAATAAATCGAGGAGAAAAGGAATGGATCACAACTGGTATGTGTAAGGTTATGTTGCGTATTTTTCTCTTGATTGATTTTTCTTGTGAGAGTTGGGATAACCAACTCTAATAGAGAGTGGTAGCTCGACCTTGCGAGGCGAGATGGGAGATAGCTTTCTATAGTTTGTGTGTGTGGCCTCTTTGCAGCTCGGGGTTCTCAGGGGGGAGAAGAGTACCCCTAGCGTTGGCTGGGAGGTATTGATGAAGTCTTCACTGTTAGTAAGCGAGGAGTTGGACAGAGTGCAAGCGTAGGAGAACATGTTCGACTTCTCATTGTCGACTATGGTATTCTTATCTAGAATTGTTTTGTATTAAGTTAAATTTGTGTATGTATTTGATATTATTGTAATTTGTATTGGATTTATGAATTGGGATCGGTGAGTGAGTCTCTTTGATGTCTTATACTAGTTGAGAAATTAAATGGCTGCCAAACGAAATCTACTTGAATGCTTAGAATTTTAATTGTTGTCACTATACCACAATTTGTATACAACACTTGTTTGGAGGATAGGTTGTAATAATATAAATTGTCCATTGTTTAGAATTTGTTGTCCTGTACCCCAAGTTGACAGTGTTCTTACCTTTTTTTACACAGTTTGTTATTACCCTTATGGCTCAATGACTTTACTTTTATTTCTCAGGGGTTTTTTGGGGGGTATCATCTTACCTTTGTTTCTGCGCCTTCACGTCGCTTCCCAGAGATTTTACATCTTTTCCTTTGTGGATTTCTCTGAGCCTTTTCATTGTGTTTTAACCCTACATCTCCATTGTGTATGACCACAAAAATCGCCCAACGAATGAATCAGGTTTATCTCTGTGTTTTTCTAGTAAGGGTTCAACATTTTTCTCCTTTCACTCAGTGTTTAATGTTCAAAATTTCCACCTCATTTTCCCAACAAAATTCAGTGCCAAGGCCCAACAAAATTTTGTGATCATTGCTAGGAATCACCCAACAATTTGGTGCCTGCGACCCTTCCTCCATGGGATCTGTGTTCGTCATGTTTTATCTTTGTTATGCCAACTGGGTTCCCTCAGCGAATTGATCAAGAAGCTTTGTGTTTTCTTGATACCCTCGGTGAAGTGAACATGGATGTAACCTCTACTTTTCCTTAAGAGATGCCCAATATATTTTCTCTATGTTTTCGGCTGCTAGTATTCCTTGCATGTCAAGGACATTTCATTTTCCCAAGAATTTTTTTTTTGTTTTTTCTTTTTCCTACCGACTAGTTTGTAGTTTTACCTAAAGGATACTTTATACAAAGCTAGCACTAGAGATAAAAAGGAAAATTGAATAGAATTTTGTTTATCACGTCAAATTGTTAATATTTCCTTGGAAGTTGTCAACCCAACTTAAAATAAATATAACCATTTATTTAGTACCACCTCTATAATTTCTGCCAGTGCAATGAGTGTCCTCACTCGCACTTTTCTCACAATGTTGTTCTCGTACCCTATCGGAGATGGGATTGAGTAAATTATGTGTTATGAATTATTGTATTTGAACTATGGTTAAATACGACAGAGGTGGTAGTGCGTCAATGAAATTGATGCATGATGGGGATAGAACCTGTTCCACCATAAATTAATAGATTGAATTACTTCTTTTACGCCTCAAATTTAATGGATAATTAGTGCACCTTGAATTTGAAGTTGATGTAGGATTGATTGTGTATTATTTTCTCTTGTACCATTAATATAATGTTGATGAATGAATGTTTAGAAATCAAAATCTTCACACGCTTCAATAATTAATAATTGATGATTAAGTTATTAGTGTACTAACACCTTGAATTTAATAATGATGTACTACTAGCTAAGTAGTTATACATCATTGTGCCTTTTATTATGTTGATGTATGGTTGTTTACTCTTGCATCAATTATTTTCTTATGCATATTTGAGGAAGTAGATGGATTAATTGAAATCTTGTTGATGTTGATTTATGTTAATCTGGTATTTAGGTCATGCACGCACCTTGAAATTAATATTGATTATTGTTGAATTTAATGAATGATGAATCACGCACCTTGAAAAGAATGTTGATTTGTTGTTAACTCAGTAGTTAGATCAATCACTTACCTTGGAAACAACGTTGATTCATGATATTTTAGATAGTAGACTTCTTGAGTGCAATGGACTATGATGTGATGAAATAATGCTTAGATATTAAACTTCTTGTGGGAAATGAAGTTTATTGTGACAGATGATTTCATATACATGATTGGAATCTTGTGCCATGAATATAAATGATAATTATTCTCGCGCCTTGGATTTACTATATGTATGATGGGTTATGTGAGTAGTTAGAATAATTATGTTCCATGAGTTAGATGTGTTTTATAATGATAAGTGGATGATGACTCTTACGCTTGAATAATTGATGTTTTGGCTAATGGATTGATCTAGTTGATTGTGGTTGATTGTGTTAGTGGGATGTAGACACCTCCTTGTTCCTCAGAATAGTCGCCAGCCATGAGACCTTAGATGGTCAAAAACGATTGGAATGCGGGCTTGAGCATTGCTTATGTGTCCTCGAGGTCCTAACCATTATAGGGTAGGATGGGAAGGTAGTCATTTATATTCTTTATCTGATTTAATATTCGTAATTTTCTTCAAGATTCATGATGTGTTAATCTTCTATGCTATTTATGTTTATGTTTCATGTGAAATTAATTCATTATGATATCGTCAAGTTGTGTCGCTATGATTTTATCATTGACGTTATTTTCCTAATGCTTTAAAAAATATATATATAAATATTTTACCCGTTTTACATCATTTTTGGTTGTAACGGTCAGGGTTGTTATAGTATTAGATCAGTTTCAACACACAAACTATTTCACCAAGTTGGATCTAAAATCGAGATATCAATTGGTACCTACAAGGAATAAGAAACTTGGAAGACTGCCTTCAAGACAAGGCAAGTTTTTTATGAATGATTGGTCATGCCACTTGGTTTATGTAATGCACCTATTGAATTTATAAGAGTGATGAAGGATGTATTTTTTCCATATCTAGATTCATTTGTTATAGTCTATTTGAATGATATACTAGTTTATAACACTACTTGGGAGGATCACATCTCACATTTCATGCAAGTGTTAGAGACTCTGAAGAAGAACCAATTGTTGTCTAACCTCAAGAAATGTGAGTTTTTTTAATATTACTTTAAGTATTTTGGGTATCTAATTGTTGCAGGGGAGCACAAGATAAATCCTTGAAAGATGGACACCATCATGCAATGATCAATTTCTACAACTCTCACTGAAGTTAGGATTTTTTTTTAGGAAGCATAGTACTTTCAAAAGTTCATATCTTCATTTTCAATAGTAGTTGCACCACTTCACACCATAACAACAAGTGATAAGATTTTATAGTGGGGGAAGAATCAGTATAAGGATTTCAATGAGATGATAAAACAAATCAATCAAGCACTATCTCTCACATTACCAAACTTGCAAAATCCTTTCAAAGTGGAGACCTATGCAAGTGGGTATGGCATGGGAGCAATTTTGATACAAGGAGGAAGGCTTGTATGTTATCATTCTAAAATATTCCATGGAGAAATTCTCAACTACCCTACCTATGACAAGGAACTCTATTCCCTTGTTAAATCTGTCAAGAAGTGGAAACACTATTTTATCGTAAAGGAGACCATTATCCACATAGATCATCGATCACTAGAGTATTTGCAAGCCCTAAGTAAGATACAATAAATCAAACATTACAAGTGGATCAGTTTTTTTATAACAATTCCATCTAGTCATCAAGTATAATAATGGTAGGATGAACATGTTAGAAGACATGATTTCAAGGCTACCCACATACAAGATTACAACTTTGGAAACTCTGATGCACGTGGAGGATTTTACCTATGATGCATACACATAATATGAAAACTTGAAGGAGTTGGTTAAGAAGCTACAAGGCCAAATTCATATATAAAAGGTGATGGAAAGGATGACTATCATTTATAGGATGGGATGATCCACAATATTAAAAAGATATATGTCCCTAAAGGTGAATGACTACACCTTATTAGAGAGGCTCACACCTCAAAGGTTGTAGGACATTCTGGTGTTGGGAAGACAATTTCCAACTTACAGAGTATGTGTACTGGACCATAATGCAAGAAGATGTAGGATGATACATTAGAGGATGTATACTTTATTGTACCAAGAAGAAAAAGAATATGAAGCAAGGTCTATACAATCCCTTAGTTGTACCCACTCAACCTTAGGAAAGTATTTCCATGGAAATTTTGGGAGCTTTACCATCAACGAAAAAGGGACATGAATATCTATTTGTGGTATTTGACAAGGTCGCCAAGTTGTACACTCTCATTCCTTGTGAAAGAAGCATCAAATGATAAGAAGAAACAAATGTGTTCTTCGAACAATTCTAGGTGCACTTTGGGATACCAAGGAGAATCATCTTAGACAAGGAGACCACATTTCTCAGTACATTTTTTAGTAATTTGTGGGAGAAGATGGACACTAAGTTAAAGAGATATACAAACTTCCATGCACATATGGGTGGGAATACAGAAGTAGTCAACATGACTTTGGTGCATCTTTTGAGGATTTACAATCAAAAGCATTTGAAGACCTAGGATGAAAATATGACCTACATACAACAATCTTATAATAAAGTAGTACACATTTCTACTAGTAAGTCACCTTTTAAGGATTTATTTTTGTATTTTCCACCTTCACCCTTGGATGTTGTATAAGGACTTCAAGGAGGACCTCATAGAAGATGCATCAAGAGTAGAAAAAATTCTTGAGAAGATTAAGAAAATCCATTTTCAATTACATGAGACACTGAAGAAGTCATAGGTAAAATACAATGCCATACATTATCAAAATAGAACCAAACATTCATTCAAATGGGAGACAAAGTTTCAATGCAACTAAAGAAGGAAATCCTATAGAATTCTGGTAAGAAGATCAAGCCTCTGTGGTATTGACCTTTCGGGATATTGGAGAATGTGGGAGATAATGCCTACAGACTTAGTCTACCCCCATACATGCACATTTACTTAGTACTAAATCTAGAGAATATCAAACTCTATGAGCCTTCCATGTTGGATTAAGAGGTGGAGTAGGTTGTACCTTCCATAGATGACTTAGCACCATATAATCAAGTAGAGTTGATAGAGGACACATTTTGCAGAAGCCGTCCAAAATGACAAAATATGAGAAAAATGACCCTTGAAAGATTGGATTTGAAGGACATATTCCAAAAAAATAAAAGTGGTACTCTAGAGAGAAGATACAGGAATAATATCCTTACCTAATTCAGTAAACATTTTGAGAATCAAAATGCTCCCTAAATATCTATTGAAACTACACTTCAAGACTCACCCCTATGTTCAAAAACACAAGTATTCCAATAGAGGATGAACACCTTAAGTAACCATTCACATAACCAGATCAAAGATCAACACACCGATGTTTTTACATGGTAAAACACCAACGGGGAAACATCCACAACCCCAGCCAGTGCAGCCACTTGGAGCGGTTTATTAATGCAAAGAAAAAGATTACAGAGAGTTTCTCACAATCGATTTTCGACAAATGACCCTCCATGCTCTTTAAATAGATATCATGGACCAATCGAGTGTTAAGCCACCGATCAATGGCTATTAAGATCTTGGAGAGTATGAACCGTCAAATCACTCTATGTCGGGAACATATCGTGACCATCGGATTTCCTAACTACAAATGCATACTAATGCATACTAAAGAAACACACCAAGAAACACACTTTTACCTAACGACCTATTAGAACAAGTAGAACTTAACTAACTCCTAAGTGTCTAAATATCCTAAAATAATAAGCCGAGGGCCTCATTCCTTAGAGGCCCTTAGTCTCCCACAAGTTCACCTGGCAAAGTATTGACTCCAGGGGTTTTTTATGTTTACCAAGTCAGTCAAGAGGCGAGTGACACCCTTAGAGCACGTGGTGCATCCTGAAGGGAACATCATGCAAGAAAAATGGAAAGAGGTGAATGGCACCCTTGGAGCACATAGTGCGTCCCAAAGGGCACATCACGCAAGGGAAACAGATGAGGCGAGTACCACCCTTGGAGCACCTAGTGGGCATGCCACATTATTAATGATAAATGAATGAACCTATATGGTCTTAGGTCAAACAACGTGATAAGAAGTTTTTAAAACAAATTCCCTAATAAAATGTCATCGAGCACGAAAATTAAAGTCTAGGTCTAAATTATACTAGTGGCAGAATTTTCTCTATCCTTTAATATATATATATATATATATATATATATATATATATGTATGTATGTATGTATATATAAATAAAATAAATTATTGTTTTATTATATTAGGATAATTTAAAGCTTATTAATTAAAAAGGGAAAAGGGAAAAAGTTAATTTATGCACCTACTAAATTGAGTTCTAAATGAAAAGGGGAAAGAGGAAAATCTAAAATATTAGGAAACTAGGAAAAGAGAGAAATCTAAAATAATTAAGAAACTAGGAAAAGAGGGAAACATAAAAAGAAACAGGGAAACACAACGGAAAAAGAAAAAAGTCAAACTTAGTAAGGTATCTACCATTTAAGAACTTTCTAATTCTAAACTAATCTAGCAAATTAATAATGGGGAAAGTCATTAAAATCTATAAGAGAATTTGGGGACACCTAGGAGCGATTGCACAGAGTGCATGAGACATTAACTCAGAGTGGGCGATCATGAAACAATACGTTTTCGTTATTCTTTTGCATGGTAGATTGTAGTATGATTTATGCTTGGATCTACATGTTTATTTGGGTAAGGAAATTGATTGTCTTAGCGTTCTAGTTGGTGACTGAATATTTCCATAGCCTTTAGCACGATGATTGATTAATTCCCATGGCCTTCTATTCCCGGCATGTCTTGACCACCCTGTGGTGAATTGATTTGTGAATATTGTGGTTTTTTTTCCTTTCGTGCCTAGCTCATTAGTCCTCGCCTGAGCAGTCGGCCACGATCCTGATCTACGGTCGTCACTTCGGCATTAACAGACTTATGGATCTCATCGCCCTACTTTTCTGTGAATGGATGATGAGCGAAGGATGTTCCCGTCAGCTGTCTACCTTCGTTGTTTTCCTTTCCTGATTGTTTGACTTATGCCTTCCAGTAAGACCTCTACGTATGGATTATCTTTCTTCCTTGTTGTTTCTTTTTCTGTGCCTTGACTGATAGCATCTTTGTGGTCCTTTCAGTGATTTATCCCAATGGACCCCGAACATTCTCTTACATATATATATATATATATATATATATATATAAATAAAACAAATAATTGTTTTATTATATTAGGATAATTTAAAGCTTATTAATTAAAAAGGGAAAAGGGAAAAAGTTAATTTATGCACCTACTAAATTGAGTTCTAAATGAAAAGGGGAAAGAGGAAAATCTAAAATATTAGGAAACTAGGAAAAGAGAGAAATCTAAAATAATTAAGAAACTAGGAAAAGAGGGAAACATAAAAAGAAACAGGGAAAAACAGGGAAACACAACGGAAAAAGAAAAAAGTCAAACTTAGTAAGGTATCTACCATTTAATAACTTTCTAATTCTAAACTAATCTAGCAAATTAATAATGGGGAAAGTCATTAAATTGTATAAGAGAATTTGGGGACACCTAGGAGTGATTGCACAGAGTGCATGAGACATTAACTCAGAGTGGGCGATCACGAAACAATACATTTTCGTTATTCTTTTGCATGGTAGATTGTAGTATGATTTATGCTTGGATCTGCATGTTTATTTGGGTAAGGAAATTGATTGTCTTAGCATTCTAGTTGGTGACTGAATATTTTCATAGCCTTTAGCACGATGATTGATTAATTCCCATGGCCTTCTATTGCCGTCATGTCTTGACCACCCTGTGGTGAATTGATTTGTGAATATTGTGTTCTTTTTTCCTTTCGTGCCTAGCTCATTAGTCCTCGCCTGAGCAGTCGGTCAGGATCCTGATCTACGGTCATCGCTTCGACATTAACAGACCTATGGATCTCAACGCCCTATTTTTCTGTGAATGGATGATGAGCGAAGGATGTTCCTGTCAGCCGTCTACCTTCGTTGTTGTACTTGCATGATTGTTTGACTTATGTCGTCCAGTAAGACCTCTACGTATGGATTATCTTGCTTCCTTATTGTTTCTTTTTCTGCGCCTTGACTGATAGAATCTTTGTGGTCCTTTCGATGATTTATCCCAATGGACCTCGAACATTCTCTTACTCTTGTCAACATTTTTATATCGTTATCCGAGAATGTAAAAAGGATTTAACTTCAATCTGCGTTTTTATAATGGCATCCTGGAAATGTAAAATATTTAATTTCAGTCTGCATCTTTATATTGGTATCTTGGAATGTAAAAAGACTTAATTTGAATCTGCATTTTTATGTTGGCATCTTGAAAATGGAAAAACAATTTAATTTCTAAGTCTGTGTTATTATATTTGGTACATTGGAATTGGATAAACGATTTGTGTTATTTCTCTATCTGCATTTTACATTTGGTACCTTGGTAAGAAATACAATTTTTATTTTTTTTCCTGTATGTGTTGGCATTGGCATCCTGGTAGTGAAAAAGGGAAACCTCGGTTTATTCATCCCTCTCTGCATTTTTTTTTTTTTTTTACCCTAGTGTGTTTGCCCAACGTTTTACCTTTTAAATATTGACTACAATTTGACTTCAGTCTGGTGCGTTTGCCCAACATTTTACCCTTTAAATAATGATTGTGGCATGAATGTCCTCCTGGGTGTCCTTGACCACGCTTTTGCCTGGAAATCATAACTGAGTTATTGTTAAAAACTCCCACAAATTAGCTCTAATCAGCTTCCTGAGCTAGATGTATTTACCCACATTTTTTCCCTTTGAAATTTGACTGAATCATTGTTTTAAATGCCCACGATTTTGCCTTTAGATTGAGACTGAGATTGTTGTTTTAAATGCCCACGATTTTTATTTTGAATGAGATTGAGATTGTTGTTTTAAACGCCCACGAATTTTCTCTAATAGATTGACTAAATTGTTGTTTAAAACGCCCACGAATTTGCTCTAATAGATTGTCTGAGTTGTTGCTTAAAATGCCCACTAAATTTCTCTAATTTATTGATTGAGTTGCTACTTAATACGCCCACAAATTTTCTCTAATAGATTGATTGAGTTGCTTCTTAAAATGCCCATGAAATTGCTCTAATAGATTGACTGAGTTGTCGTTTAAAACACCCACAAATTTGCTCTAATAGATTGACTGAGTTGCTCAAATTGCCCACGAATTGGCCTTTAAATGTTGAATGAGTTTGATGGAAAGGGGCACGAGATTGCCTTATTATTTGCCAGAACAATTGCTATAGTTAATAGCCATGTTTTTTTTTTGTTTGTTAATTTGTGCGGAACCTGTTGGGTACGCGATTAACCTGTGGCTTGAGAAACCGCGACTCAGGGGCATCTAAGCCGTCAAAATCACCCGGGGATCGCACCNNNNCTGAGCCACACCAACCCTTAACATGGTTGGATTTTTTGTCCCCGCAGGTTTCGAACCGGTGACTTTAACATCACGGAGTGGCTTAACAACACACTCCATCACCGACTGTCCTACACCTCGGGGACTAGTTAATAGCCATGTTAATTGTGATATTAAATTCTATATTAATTTCCTTATTATTTGCCGGAACAATTGCTACAATTAATTTCCTTGTTAATTGCAATATTAAATGCTTTATTATTTGACTTATTAGTTACCAGAACAATTGCTACAACACTGTGAATGGTCAGTGGATTCCTTCTTATTGATTAAAAGGCCACGATTTTCCTAATTTGCTGACTGCGCCTTTTAACCTATAAATGACATCAGTTCTAGGAAGCCAACAAATGTTTCGACATTTATGCCCTTGATTTTTTACCTTTACCTGGCAGTGAATCTTATTGAAGGCATAAGGCAGTAAATCTAATTAGGTGCATGGCCTTAGTCTCTCGTTGAATGTATAAGGATTTATGGCATTTACACTTCTTAACCGATTCCTTTAATGTTATAGACAATTGTCATTTTGGTACAATGAGTAAAGATAGACACATGTGGTAATTTATTGAGTTAGTAAATGCATAGTTGTTGTTTTCTGCCTTGATGTAGTTAATGTTGTTTTTGATAATTGTTAGGTTAATTGTCATGTTAGATGCCTTGTTATTGTGGTGATTTATTGAATTAATAAATGCTTAGTTGTTTCCTTCTTCCTTGATGTAGTAATGTCGTTATTGCTATATTAATTGTTAGGTTAAATTGTCATGTTAGATGCCTTGTTATTTTCTATATTAATTGTATTAATGGTAGAATTCTACATTAAGATTGTTACTATTGTTATTAAGTTAATGGCTAGTTGGATGGAGGTTTTGGATGAATATAGAATTGACCATTTAGGTTGTTTTGATGATTAAAATTTGATTGGTGAGTAAGGATTGGATTGAAAATTTTAGACTTGCTAAATTGAATTATAATTGAGGTTAGAGGGAATTTATAATTATAGTTTTAGTATTGACTACTTATATTTGCAAGATTAATTGTATTAACACTTATTTACCGAGCACATTATTGACTAATTGTAACTTGATGTGCCCCGTTAGAATGAAACCCATGTTAAAATAGAATGTAATCATGGAACGATTAGACTAGGTGATTGGTGGGATCGGGGATGATGTCGTGTGGGTTGGAGTCACCCCTTGGCTTTGTCCTCTTGTGTCTAGTCGAAATTTTGTGTGGGGTGTAGGTATAGTCTCCCAGTCAGTATTCGACGCCTAGCTTGTCAGAGTTTTCTAGAGTCCTTGGTCCGGATAGCTTATGTTTGTGCCAAGGTATTGATGCATCCATCACCTAGGAATGACATGATTCTTGATGTGGGGATCATGGTGTGCCCTGTGGTCTAGCGGTGAACGAGATCTTGGCTAGGTTCAGTGCATTCTGTGTGAGTGTTTTCGGGCATTGCAAGTTGTTTGGGGCACATGGGTTGAACGCCTTCAGACATTAGGTTCGCACACCTTGAGGTTCTTGTCTTGTTCATCTAGGCCATTGTGTTAGGATGGGGATGTTTTCCCTTAGCTTGTAGGCGTGGTCATGTTTTTGTTGGGTGGGTAGTTGTTCCTCCTTGTTATTCTATCCATGTTTTGGCCAGTCGGCTTTGTTCCTATGCATGGTGTCGTAGTTGTCTATTGCCTCGGTTGCGTGCTTCTGTTCGTCGTCTGTGGTGTGGTCAAACTGTTGTCGTCGTTGCCTTCTTGCCTCTTAACCCTTAAAAAAAAAAAAATTGTACTTCTGCTTCACTTGTAGTCGTAACGAAGGGGTCGTTACATTTTAGGATAAGAAAACAAAGTATACATATTAAAGAACGCACTTTATGTATTGAAGAAAACTCCCAGAGATTGGTACAGTTGCATAGATTCCTACCTCATTCAAAATGGATTTCGGAGAAGTGAATGTGATCCAACATTATATATCCAAGCAAATAAACAAGGTAATATGTTAATTGTTTTCTTATATGTAGCCGATCTAATTTTTACAGGTGATTTTTTCATAGAATAATTTAAGTCAGTCATGAAGGATGAATTTAAAATCACTGATTTGAGGCTTATGGAAGTTTTTCTGGGTATTGAAGTTTTCCACTCCAAAGATGGTATATTTATCTCACAATCTAAATATGCACATGAAAATATGAAAATATTCAACATGATAAATTCCAAAGAAGCCCCAACACCTCTCATAACATGATTCGAGTTCAACAAGGAATATGAAGGGTCCAAGGTGGATCCCACACTGTTTAAAAGGGTGACAGGTACTCTTATGTATCTAACAACAAGAAGGCCTAATATTATGTATGGAGTGAGATTGATATCAAGGTTCATGGAAACTCCAAAAGAATCCCACATATTTTGTCATTATGTATTCTACTTCAAAATATTTAAGACTTATAGGATACAATGAAAGTGATTTTGAAGGAAACATAGATGACACAAAAAATACCTTTGGGTACACATTTCATTTTGGAACAGGGCATGAAGGAAGCAACCCATTGTGACTATTTCTTCAGTAGAATATGAGTACGTTGTAGCTATAAGAATAGCTTGTCAAGAAATTTGGATGAGAAGAATGTTAAAATATTTTCTATAGGAACAACAAGAACAAACTACAATATTTTTTTACAACAACTCCGCCATCATGTTATACAAGAATCATTTGTTTCACAAGAAAACCAAGAACATTGACACAAGGTATCATTTTATCACAGAATTAGTGAATAGAAAATAAATATTCTTAGAATTTTGTAGGTCTAAAAAACAAATCGTAGATATTTTCACAAAAGCTTTGGCAAGAGATGCATTTTAGAAACTACGCAGTTGTCTAGGATTTGGCACAGTAATAGATGTTTGACAGTACATGTCAATTTAAAATTTTGATGTAATTTTTTTTGTTTTGTAAAGTCATTTACTTATAATTAAGGGGGAATGTTGGAAATATTAATTACAATTCAATGAGGTTTGTGTCTTGAATTAGTCACTTTTTCAGTGAGTGAGTCAACAAGTTTCAAGTTCATAAGATCTACATTTAGGCAAACTTAGTTTTTTGTTGAGTAGATAGAAGTGAGTCAAATTTATTGTTGTCTTAAATGTTAAGTCGGTTATCTTCTACAAGAAGCCTTAGTCTTAGTCTTTATATATGTCTGAGTTTTTATGTACTCGATATGAAAAAAATATTGAAGAATAGAGAGAATAGAGTTGATAGTGAGTAGCAACAGTTGTGAGGAGTTTAAGAAATTTGAGAGCACAAGCTCTGTTTTGTAAAGTTTGCAGAAGTTGTTGGAGCATAAGCTCCACATAGTTATTGTATTCTCTATATAGTATATTGATATTAAGAAGTTTGTGATTTGTGTCGTAAGTCCTCAAAGTTCAATGACAAAAAGTTAAAACTTATATCATTAAAAATATAGTGTTAAAAAATCAAATAATCTCTTAATGTTTTTCTTAAGCATAACATAAATCAAAATATTATAAATGCATAATAATATTAAAACATAACATAAATCAAAATATTATAAATTCATAATAATATTAATCCTCAACCTCATTAGCATTATTTAAACAAGTGCTGCACGACAGTGTAGTCCTTGCCAGTTTGGGATGGGAGTAAATGCGAGCGAGTACAGACACGTGGCTAGGAAGTAGAAATACATTTGGTTTGCATGCAGAACATAGTATTCACGAATTAGTTCTCCCTAGAATATATCCAAAAATATCAACATTTAAAAGGTTTTTGGGCTAGAAAAATTGGGCGTCTAATGTTTTGTGACCTACAAATAGAACCCACAGTTCCACGATATACAAAGAGACAAGCGGAGTTTCAGACTATAGAAATTTATTATAAAATAATAATGTATGTTACATATCTCGGGAAATTACATGAACATTTAAATGCATATGATAGAATAGTAATAACGTCTGATACGTAGGTTCGTGGAGAAAAACGCAAAAAAATTAGCATTACCGAATTGGTTTGCTTTAAAACAAAGGCTTTTGTTGGAAACAAAAAAATTTAGCGTCGCCGAATTAGTTTTCTTTAGATACGTTTTACATATGCTTGTGGAGAGAAACACAAAAAAATAATAGCAACCTTTGTTACATAGATTTGTGGAAAAAAATACAAAGAAATTAGCATTCCCGAATTAGTTATGTTTAAAACAAAGGATCTTGGACACAAAAGAAATTGAAATTTATCAAATTTTATAAGGTAGATATTTAGTTTTATACATACAAAATATGTACTTTTATAAAGTATGGGGATGAGATTTTATAGAGCATGCACGAATTCCTCATTCCATACTTAGTGATTTTTTGGATCACGGGTTCTCGGCCTGGCGAGCTCAAAAATGGGCCTCTGTTGTTTCATGGCCTACAAATAGCCCAGAGAGTTCCACGATATACAAATTGAGAAGTGGACTTGTGGAGTATAGAAACTTATAAAAAAATAAATAACGCCCGGTACATATCTCAGAAAATTACATCAACATTTAAAAGACTACAATAGAGTAGTAATAACATCTGTTACATAGGTTCATGGAGAAAAAACACAAAAAAATTAGCATTCCCGAACTAGTTTGGTTTAAAAAATGGGTTCTCGACAGAATAAAAATTGAAATTTATCAAAGTATAGGATCTTGGATACCCAAAGTATAGGATCTAGAATAGTAACAACATCGTGAAAAATAAAAAAAATAGCATAGAATAGGACACAAAAAAATGTAGCAGACCTCCATAGATAGCCAGTGTTTGGATCGCGGGTTCTCAAGCTGGTGGGCTCAAAATTGGGCCTCTATTGTTCTGTGGCCTACACATAGCACTGAGAGTTTTGTGATATACAAATTGAAAATCCGTCAGACAAAAAATTTAGCATAGAATAGGACACAAAATATGTAGCAGACCTCCATACTTAGCCACTTTTTGGATCGCGGGTTCTGGGGATGGCGGTCTCAAAATTGGGCCTCTCTTGTTCCATGGCCTACAAATAGGACCGAGAGTTCCACGATATATAAACTGATAAGTAGACTTGCGGACTATAGAAATTTATCATAAATTAATAATCTTTGTTACATATAATAATATCTGTTACATAAGCTCGTGGAGAAAAAGACAAAATTAGCATTTCCAAATTAGTTTGTTTGAAAGAAAAGGCTTCTGGAGAGAATAAAAATTGAAATTTATCAAAGTATAGGTTCCTAGACACCCAAAAAGTTAGCATACAATACACTAGTAACAATGTCGTGCAAGACAAAAAAAATAGCATACATTAGGACACAAGAAATGTAGCAGACCCGAATTAGTTTTCTTTGGAAGAGATGAGAAAGGTTCCTGGACAGCCAAAATTTCATATACAATAAATGCATTCTTGAATCAGTTTTCTTTGGAATTTATCAAAAATTTCTGGGGCTGGCGGGCTCAAAATTGGTCCTCTCTTATTTCGTGGCCTACAAATAGGACCAAGAGTTTTGCGATATAGAAATTGAGAAGCAGACTTGCAGACTATAGAAATTTAAAATAATGTATGTTACATATAATAGCGTCTGTTACATAGGTTCATGGACAAAAAGAAAAAAAAAATAGCATTTCCGAATTAGTTTGTTTGAAAGCAAAGGCTTCTGGACAGAAGAAAAATCGAAATCTATCAAAGTATAGGTTCTTGGAGACACCAAAAGTTAGCATACAATACAATAGTAACAACGTCGTGCAAGACAAAAAAATTAGCATACATTAGGAAACAAGAAATGTAGTAGACCCAAATTAGTTTTGTTTGGAAGAAATGAAAAATGTTCCTGGACAACCAAAATTTAGTATACAATAAATGCATTCCCGAAGCAATTTTCTTCGGAATTTATCAAAAATTAATAATGTGTGTTACATGTTTCTGGAAATTTAAAGGTGTTTGTCATATAGACTGGGATTGGGGCTCCCATGGACCATAAAAATAAATAAGTACAAGAATTAGGAATGTCGAAAGGAGAAGTGTGCGACGGTAGAGAGGAAGACCTGGAAAGAAGAAATTGGAAGTTATGAGTCTTTGGTTACAGTTTTCTATTTAAAGAGGTCATAAGTGGATTGATAAAGAAAACAAGATGACTATATAGAATTAAATGACACAGACCTATCATCCCTCGAGTCGATATCCGCTCACAGGATCATTCTCTATCCCCTTGAGCCAGATCGGCTCTTTCAATTCCTCGCGGGAATCTCAATTTTATCGATCCACGAGTCCTTTTTGCAACTCACAATCTCACGAGTTCACGATTCGTGACTCCTGACTCTTCCTTCTCAAATCCATGATACCCGAGATCGCGAAATGGTTACGGCTCCTTCTCTGTCAGTACCTTCTGTGTGTGACCACAGGCTAGGCTTAAATGCCAACACCTCTCGCAACTTACCACTTCACGAGTTTCACTGTCGAGCTCACGTACACTTGTCTCACGAATCCCCGAGACACGAAAATTCAGTGGAGTGTTGACTCCTTCCAATATGTGACGTGTGTCCGTCGGTCTAATTCACGGGCCCACTGTGTGGTTCTTCCACGTGTCCCCTCTGTGCCTCGGCTCTCGGCACTTCGTGACTTCTGATGTCGAAAGAAACTCCTTTCAACCTCCGAACCCCCGAATGCACGAAATGCGATGGGCTTCCTGATCCAACGGTCCTCCCGTAACCTGGATCCAATGACTACCCTTGCTCGTCACGATTTCTCCACTCGCGACTTGGAGCACCCAAGTTTTTGGGCTCTCACCTGGTGAACCTACGAGTTCGCAAGATCCCTTGATCTCTGCCACCTGTCCTCCTCAGATGGACATTTGTGATTCTCTCATGACTTCGGGACATTCGGGACAAAAGTCTCGACCTCTTATCCTCTGATATGCCGAAATGGCGAATTTCCAACATGTCATCAACGCGGGTCCCACGATGGAACTTCCCACCTTTTTTTTGGAGTTTCGGACCTCACGACTTCGAGAGTCCTTATGCTGAACTTTCGACTCTTCAACCCACAAAACCACGAATTGGTCAATGATGGTCTGACCTCCGTGTCGGTGAGTATGCCACCTATCCACTCTCAGATAGACGGTCCTGATTCTCTTCGTAGCTTCGCCACTCGCGAAGTTGAAGGACTTCCCTTTCTAACCTATGATGTCCAAATGCCCAATAGGGGTGATCTCATGACATGTGTCCTTCCAATCGGATGGCTCAGATTCTTTCACGGTTTCCTGACTTCGCCTTTTGCAACCACGAAAATATTGATACAAAGGTTTTGAACCTTCAACTCGTGAATCCACGAAATGCGATTACACGAGTGATCCAACGGCCCCTGTTGGTTCAAATCCTACAACTCCGATTTCTCCCGAGATTGCACTTGATGAATGTTGTCATAACTCCCCTTCTCCTCTGCGAGATCTGATCATTCTCAGAACCTCGTGAATTCTCCATGGAGAAGTCCGACCGTCAATTTATGCCTTGACGATTCCTGTGAAATGAACAAAGTGTTCTCTTATGGAACTGTCCTCCTGCAAAACACCTTAACTGTGCCTCCTTCCGCTAATTGAAGGCACTGCCTCTTCTGATATTTTACCACAACCTAGAGTCTTCAAAAATACTCCTGCATGCACTTCTTGCAGAAATTCGTCAAATATTTCCGAATATTTAAATTCTTTGACTCTGCGCACTCTCTGCGACTATAGTGTTTCAACAGTTTTGCTCAGGGTGTAACTCTGAGACTTTGCTCAACCTGCGCACTCCTTGCATGGCTCCTATTCTCAACTTGCACTTCTGCGAGAATGAGAACAAGGTTACCTCTCCTGAGCTTGCAGAGACAAACTCTGACTTCTGTCAATGCATACCTTGCTGACAAATTTCACTACACTCCTTGCAGGAAAACTCTTGTTGAGACAGAGAAATGATTGAAACTCATTCTTTACTCTCCCTCTCTTCATATTTCAGACATTCAATAGGAAATCATACATTCACGCATCAAAGAAAATACATAACAGAGGGTAAACAAACATGTATCCATCAACATGTACAACACAAAAAGAAATTTAACACCCTTAGTCTGAACTAAATATATTTGTATTAACCCAGAACTTTTGTACATGGGGTTAAATCTACATAGCTCTCTTCTTATGCTCTCCTATGCTATCTTCTCATAATAATCTTACAACTATACAATGAGGGTGTCTATATCTCATTTCCCTCCTCGTTCCTAAAACTGTCTAATCTAAGAATTCAAGTCTACCTACTTACATTTACTAGCATAAATGCCTCTTAGTCCTTCAGACGAGAGCGGGATGCTCAAGGTCTTATTACAATTAGGAAGTACGCCCTTTCTTAATTTCTTCATGTATGTTTGGCGCATCCAACTTCAAAATATTTTAAACAATTCATCATGTTTCCAAAATGCTTTGGTGTGTGCCCCACGCTCGCTTGTTGTTGGTGATGCTCCTGCATCATACTCCCTCGCTTGAAAATTTTCATGGGCTCTTGTCCATGAGCTCTCGCACGGTCTGTCCATGCTTCTAGATCTCTGCTTCATTCTCCCAGCTAGCATCTTCAATTGGATGTCCCTTCCACTTGACCAAGTATTCAAAGTATTATTTTCTCTTGGTCCTCTTGCTAACTCTTTTGTCCAGTATGCTTTCCATCTGTGGCTTCTCTGCAACTGGTATCTGTTTTGTCCACTGAACCTCTAGTTCTTCACTGTCTTATCCATATTTGTATGGGTACAAATCTGAGACATTGAATATCGAAGAAATTCTGATCCCATCGGGTAATTCAATCTCATAAGCATTTGCCCCAAATTTCTTCAAGACCTTACAGGGTCCGATCTTCTTCATCTTCAGTTTTTTATATGTCCCCTTCGAGAACCTTTCCTTTCTTAGATGTGCCAGAATCAAATCACCAACCTCAAATTGAAGTTGTCTCCTATGTTGATCTACTCTGCGCTTATACTCTTGGCTCGAGTTCTGCAGTCGCTCCTTCACCTGGCTGTGAAGTTCCTGCATTGCTTCTGTGAAATCCTCTGCACTAGCACTTCTTATCTCATCTTGTTCTGAATCCCTCAGTTCAGATACTCCTCTTGGCTGCATCCCATAAACAATTTGGAATGGAATATGCCCTGTTCTTCTATTGATTGAATCATTATAAGAAAATTCCACCTGTGGTAGAATATTGTCCCACTAACTATGGTGTTTTGTCACCAAGCTCCTCAGCAAGTCCCCCAAACTTATGTTCACAACTTTTGTCTGTCCATTCATCTGAGGATGATAAGATGAACTGAATGATAAGTTCGTTCCTATATTTTTCCATAAGGTTCTACAGAAGTGTCCCACAAACTTGGTGTCTCTATCCGAAACTATGCTCCTTGGTAAGCCGTGAAGTCGAATGACTTCTTTAAAAAACATATTCACAATGTGAGTTGTGTCACTGGTTTTCTGACATGGTATGAAGTGTGCCATTTTAGAAAATCTATCCACTACCACAAAGATTTAATCAAACCCTCTTTGTGTTCTTGGAAACCCCAATATGAAGTCCATGCTTACTGCATCCCATGGCCTCTCAGGTATGGGTAACGGTTGATATAAGCTTGCATTCTGCCTCTTTCCTTTTGAATGCCGACAAATTCTGCATCTGTCCACGAATCTTTTGACGTATTCTGTCATTCCTAGCCAAAAATATGACTCATTTAACTTTGAGAACGTCTTGTCATGACCGAAATGCTCGGTCAATCCTCCACTATGTTTCTCCTTCAGCCAATTCTCCCTCATGGAGCATTTCAGAATACATAACTAATTGCCCCTGAATAAAAATCCATCCCGGATCATGTATTCTGTGCACTGGCTTCTGTCCTTGAGAATTGGATTCTCAGCTACTTCATGCGCCTCTTTAAAATATAGATCATATATGTACATGTCCCTGAGATCATCAAAACCCAGTGTTTTGACTTTGAACTCCTACAACAACAAACATTTCCTGCTCAAAGCATCAACAAATTTGTTAGTAGTCCCAGAAATATGCTTACTTACAAAAGTAAAGTTTTTCATGTATTCAACCCATTTTGAATGTCTTTGATTCAACTTCTCCTATTGAGTCACAATTTGCAAAGCATGATTGTCACTCTATAAGAAAAACTCCTTAGGGATTAAGTGATGTCTCCATTTCTTCAGTGCCTGAATAATAGCATAGAACTCCTTGTCATACCTGGAGTATTTCACTTTCACTTGATTCACCCTCTCACTAAAGTATTTTATTGGCCTGTCTTCTTGGCTCAAGACTGCCCCTATTGCAAATCCACTTGCATCACATTTTACTTCGAATGTCTTTCTAAAATCCAACAACACCAGAATTGGTTGTTCCGTGATTTTCTTCTTCAACAAATTGAATCTTTTCTCAGCCTCTTCTATCCAGTGAAAAAACTTGTGTCTCTACTTCAATGTGTCCATCATCGGTGCACTAATTCCACTAAAATTCCTGATGAACTTCCGGTAGAAACTAGCCAATCCGTGAAAACTTCTCTTCTCAAATATACTCTTCGGTGATGGCCAATTCTTAATTACTTCCACCTTATCTGAATCCATCCTCAACTTATCTGTAGAAACAACAAAACCCAAATAAATGAGCTTTGTCTTCATGAATGAAGATTTCTTCATATTTATCAGCAACTTCTCTTGTTGTAGCCTCTTCATCACTGTAGCCAAATGTTTCAAATGCTCTGCCTCTGTTTTACTGAAAATCAGTATGTCATCCAGATACACAATGACAAAATTTCCGATGAACTCCTTCAGGACTTCATTCATCAACCTCATGAAAGTACTTGGCGCGTTTGTTAAACCAAACGGCATAACAAGCCATTCATACAACCCTTCATTAGTCTTGAAGGTTGTCTTCCATTCATCACCTTCTCTCATATGAATTTGGTGATAACATCTTTTCAAATCAATTTTTGAAAAAAAAATTGGCCCCACTCAAGCAATCTATCAAATCATCCATCCTTGGCAATGGAAATATGTACCTGATGGTTATCTTGTTGATTTCCCTTGAGTTAGTACACATCTTCCAGCCTCTGTCTTTCTTCGGATTGAGCACTTTTGAAACAACACACAGACTCAAGCTTTCTCTAACGAACCCTTTGTCCATCAAATCTTGGACCTGTATTTTGACTTCTTCATTCTCCTGCGGTGTCAATCTGTACACTGCTTTGTTTGGTAAACTAGCTCCAGGTATGAGATCAATATGATGAATCAGACTTCTGATTAGTGGCAACGAACGAGGTAGTTCATCCACTACTATGTCAACAAACTCTTCCAATAGTTTCTGAACCTCTTCCGGTAAATCATCTACCCTTGTACTAGTTAAAACAATTCTAGGCTTCCTGACCACAATGAATTTTGATTCCTCCTTCTTCTTAACATATGTAAGAAGTTCCTTCCCACTCATGAGAAGTACAATGTTGCTTATTTCAGGTTTTACCTCCTTATCCTTGATTGGAAGCAACATGTGAGTTCTCCCATTCTTCTCTAGGGTGTATGTGTTCTTCCTCCCATCGTGAATCACATTCCTATCATACTGCCACTGTCTACCCAGAAATAGATGACAAACATCCATGGGAATAACATCACAGAGTATTTCATCTTTATACCCTCCTATTTTAAATTCAACTAAACATTGTTTAGTGACATTTACCTGATGTCCTTTTTGTAGCCATGAAACTCTGTATGGGCTTGGATGTTCAATGGTCTCCAACTCCATATTTTATACCATCTATGTAGAAACAAGATTATCTATTCTACCACTGTCCACAATAACCTTGCATACCCTGTCCTTGGTTTTGCAAGCAGTTCGGAAAAGACTGTTCCTTTGCACTGGATTCTCCACCTCCTTCTCTGGCGTTAAGAGAACCTTTCACATCATCAACAATCTTCCACCTTCAGCATCTTCTGCCTCAACATTCCACCTTTGTGCTTTGGCAATGTGAGTTTCACCACCTTCTTTCTTCTTATCTGGACATTCATAATATTTATGTTCGACCTTTCCACATGTGAAGCATTTCACCACTCCACCTCTTCCTCATCCTCTACCTCTAGTACGAGGAAAAATATTTCCATCAACATATTGACCTCTCTGTTCAGTATGATGCCCTCTCTGTGAGCTTCCACCTCTCTCAGTCTGAGTCTGAGGTTTCTTCCACTCTTCCTTGGGTTTTTTATTTCTATCCTGGGCGACTGATTTGCCTCTGGCTTGACTTCTGCCTCGACTTCTTTGACCTTGTTTTCGGCTTAGCTTCTCTTCAGCCTTTAGAGCCATCTGATGAGCATCTTCCACCGTTCTAATGGTCATCATGCCCATATCATCCTGAATGTTGTATCTCAGACCATTCATATACCTACCAACCTTTTCATCATCGCTTTCCCAATGACCTTCTCTGATGTTCAGCCTATAGAATTATTCAGTATATTCCTTTACTGTCATCAGCTTCTGTCTCAAATTTTTCATTCTCCGAAAGAGAGTAATATGGTAATCCCTAGGAATGAATTTTGCCTTCATCTTCACGATCATATTGTCCCAACTCTTGATATTTTTCTTGCCTTTGCAGTGTCTGTCAGCTTGTAGCTCATCCCACCATAATACTGCATGTCCTTTTAATATTGTGACAACATTTCTAACCTTTTTTTCCTCCTCGACATCTTCATAGTCAAAATATGTGTCTAAAGCTCTAATCCACTCCAGAAGCTCTTCAACATCCAGGTTTCCTTCATATACTGGAATATCCATTTTTTCCTTAGCACCCATTCTTGCAACAACCCTAATCAAGCATTCATTTGCAGCATCTTCTGTTGTGACTACTTTTCTTTCATGTCCAGCTTCATCTTCACTTTCAGAATCACTGACATCTCCAACACCAGTTGTGCGCCTCTGTGTTGTCTCCATTTCCTCAAGTCTGACGCGTATGTCATGCATCTCTCTTTCCATGGCTAGATTTGGAACCTACCTACCCCTTCCTCTTGGCATTTCCCTTTCCTCTGGCGGATCAGGTGTTTTCCTGTCCCTCCTTCTTGGTGGCATGGCTGATATTCCTTTCTTGCTTTCACC
>JZKD02S1675850.1:213138-228470 GCA_000966675.3 Picea glauca
GCCAGTTGAATAGGTGGGTGGCCACTGATATCCACCTGGATCAATCCTCCATCCTTAAGAATCAATGGTCTCCATTGCGTTGAGTTCCCCCATCAAATGAGGAAATTTTTGCTGACTTTGGCCCTGGGTGAGCCGCTTGCCTTGGTGCTGGAGGTGCCTTGGTCTGATGACTCTATAAAGCTTGGCATTTCCCTTTCCTCTGGCGGATCAGGTGTTTTCCTGTCCCTCCTTCTTGGTGGCATGGCTGATATTCCTTTCTTGCTTTCACCATCTGAAGTATACAAACAGAGTCAAGCTCTGATACCAAAACTGACGTGGAGCTATCAACCCTCGGGCTGATATCCGCTCATAGGATCATTCTCTATCCCCTTGATCTGGATCGACTCCTTCAATTCCTCACAGGAATCTTAATTTTATCGATCCATAGGTCCTTTTCGCAAATCGTAATCTCGCGAGTTCGGGAGTCATGACTCCCGACTCTTCCTTCTCAAATACGCGATACCCGAGATTGAAAAATGGTTACGACTCCTTCTTTGTTAGCACCTTTTGTGTGTGACCACCGGCTAGGCTTAAATGCTAGCGCCTCTCGCAACTCGCCACTTTTCAAGTTTCACTGTCGAGCTCACGTACACTTGTCTTGCGAATCCCCAAGATGCGAAAATTCAGCGGAGTGTTGATTCCTTCCAATATGTGACATGTGTATGCCGATCTAATTCCTAGGCCCACTGTGTGGTTATTCCACGTGTCCCCTTCGTGCCTCGGCTCTCGGCACTTCCCGACTTCTTATGTTGAAATCAACTCCTTTCAACCTCTGAGCCCCCAAATGCGTGAAATGTGATGGGGTTCCTAATCCAATGGTCCTTCCGTAACCTGGATCCAACAACTACCCTGGCTCGTCGTGATTTCTCTACTCACGACTTGGAGCACCCAAGTTTTTAGGCTCTCACCTGGAGAACCTATGAGTTCGCGAGATCCCTTGATCTCTGCCACCTTTCCTCCTCAGATGGACGGCTGTAATTCTCTTGCGACTTCGCTACTCGCGACTTCGGGACTTTTGGGACAAAAGTCTCGACCTCTTATCCTCCGATATGCCGAAATGGCTGATTTCCAACATGTCGTCAAAACTGGTCCAACGATGGAACTTCCCACCTTTTTTTTGTAGTTTCGGACCTCGCGACTTCACAAGTCCTGATGCTGAACTTTCAACTCTTTAACCCATGAAACCCCGAATTAGTCAATGAAGGTCTGACCTCCATGTCGGCGAGTGTGCCACCTGTCCACTCTCATATGGACGGTCTTGATTCTCTTCGTCGCTTCGCCACTCGCGAAGTTGAAGGACTTCCCTTTTTAACCTCCGATGTACGAATCTGCGAGATCTGACAGTTCTTGGAACCTCGTGAATTATCCATGGAGAATTCCAACTGTCAATTTCCTCCTTGATGATTCCTGCGAAATGAACAAAGTGTTCTCTTACAGAACTATCCTCCTGCAAAACACCATCATTGTGCCTCCTTCCGCAAATTCAAGGCACTACCTCTTCTGAGATTTTACCACAACCTAGAGTCTTCAAAAGACTCATGTATGCACTCTCTGCGGAAATTCGTCAAATACTTCCGAATATTTGAATTCTTCGACTCTGCGCACTCTTTGTGACAATAGTCTTTCAACAGTTTTGCAAAGGGTGTAACTTTGAGACTTCACTCAGTCTACGCACTCCTTGAACGACTCATGTGCTCAACTTGCACTTCTGTGAGAAGGAGAACAAGGTTACCTCTCCTGAGCTTGTAGAGATGAACTCTGAATTTTGTCAATGCACACCTTGCGGACAAATTTCACTGCACTCCTTCCAGGAAAACTCTTGCTCAGATAGAGAAACAATTGAAACTCATTCTTTACTCTCCCTCTCTTCATATTTCAGACATTCAATAGGAAATCATACATTCACACATCAAAGCAAATACATAACAAATGGTAAACAAATATATATCCATTAGCATGTACAACACAGAAAGAAATTTTACATCCTGAGTCTGAACTAAAGATGTTTGTATTAATCCAGAACTTATATACATCGGGTTAACTCTACACAACTCTCTGCTTCTGCTCTCCTATGCTCTCTTCTCATAATAATCTTACAACTATACAATGAGGGTGTCTATATCCTATTTCCCTCCTCGCTCCTAAAATTTTCTAATCTAAGAATTCAAGTCTACCTACTTACATTTACTAGCATAAATGTCTCTTAGTCCTTCAGACGAGAGCGGGACGCTCAAGGTCTGATTACAATCAAGAAGTACGCTCTTTCTTAATTTATTCATTTATGTTTGGCGCATCAAACTTCAAAAGATTTTAAACAATTCATCATGTGCCCAAAATGCGTTGGTGTGTGCCCCACGCTCGCTTGTTGTTGGCGATGCTCTTGCATCATTAAACTGGATTGATAAAGAAAACAAGATGCCAGTATAGACTTACTATGAACCCGATGCATTTTTGTTGCTGTTGTCGATGGTCAGTGGAGTCCTGTCCAGTGGTTTTTTCCCTTCCTGGGTGAGGCTCTCCATTCTCTGTTGCAACAATTCTTCGATGTAGATTATCATGGGGGGCATGTTGATTTCATCCCAAATTTCTATGTTGTAAAGGTCGTTTTCTAATTTCCTTAGATCCATTGAAATACTATGCAGACTTTGTTCAATTTCTTCATTGTGTGTCGCATACTCCAATACCCAATGCTCGTGGTCATCTAGATGATGTTCAACTATGTCGTAAAGCTTTTCTAAAGACATCCCCATTAAAATATCAACTTGTTCTTGGAAGGCTTCTTTGGTGATTGATAAGGATTTGAGAATTAAGTTTGGGTCTCGAATCTCATTTGTACTTCCATCTAAGTCCATTTGGTTCAAGATTGTGAATAAATTTTCATTTTCTCATATGATTTGTTTACATTATTTAAAAATGAGCTCCAGGTTGTTAATTTTCTTTTGCCAGCATGATTTTACTTTTTTGTCCCGCTTTGGCGAGGGGAATTCCTCTTGTCTTCTTTTAAGTTTCGATGTGTTGACGACATAGTTGGCAAAATGGGTCAACACTTGTTCACAAAAATGTTAGTCCTTTTTTAAATTCTCCTCCAAATGTTCCTGGAAACAATTTTCCTTCTTTGCCTTCTTTCCGAAGGAAACTAAATTTTGCGATGTTTCCCAGGCTTCAGTAACTAGTTGCATTCTTTTTTTGATGTTATTCTCTACAAGGGCTCTAGATCATGCAAGGAGGGTAGAGGATACTTTCATCTTAGCTGCAGTGGTAGTAGGCATGATTTTTGCCAAAGGACTGGCAAATTATGGAGTTGCAATGAAATCCTGCTCAAATTCGTTGAGGCGGTCTTTCAGATTGGCATTTTCCGTCTCAATTCCTCCAATGCAATCATGAAAAAATTCACTGATTACTTGGTGAAATCAGGAGATTTGGGATGACCGAATTTTCCTTAAGTTAATCTCCGTGCGAGATTTTCCTTTCCTGTTTGTTACATCTCTCTTTTCAATGACCATACTTTTAGATTACCTGTCAAAAACATCACTCTGGAATACAAAGGATTCATCTTTGTAAAAAATTCGGTCTCAGATATGTCCATGATAGATGACCCAATTTTATGCATTTGCTCAGTTTCAATTTCAAGTTGCAGCTGTTCACTTCCAATTTCGGGTTCCTCTGCCTGACCTGCATTGTTTTTTCTCTTCTTTGTCACTGGAAGTTTGTGAGAACTATCAATTTTTATGCGAGGAGGGTTCTTATATCCTCATTTGTTCAAATATTTTTGGGATTCTTTCTTACTGGGGTGGGTCGTCTAAGAGATGCTTAGTGATGTCGTTCTCTTGGGAGTGTTGGTAGGGAACTGGCTACTTTTCTTGCTGGATACTTTTCCATGTTGTATGTACAATTCAGTCACACTTTTCAATGTCTCTACGTCGCAATTGGAAGAAGTAGGATTGTTGTCCACACTGTCCCTCTCTTGGGTTAGGTGTCTATGGATAAAAGAGATGTTAAAGCCAACTTCCAGTAAATATTCTCGAAATATACCATTAGGGTCGAACCCTTTTATCCTTTCAACATACATTAGGTTCAATTTATTGAAATGGGTGGAAAACTCGTCAATCTTGTCCATGTTTTTTCACACTAAGTCTCTGACTTTCCAGGGAAGAGGAATGAACTGTTTTTTTTTCTTGTCATGGAAAAAATGAAACCATTCGTTGTATTGCCTTGCTATTTCTGCAACAAACATCTTGTCCGTGATGTGGCATGGAAGGAATGAAGGATTTTCCTTAGAGCCAAAGACCATGAGGACACTGTGATTTTCCTTTTCTTCAAGTGTGCCCTTCCTGTTCAAAAACTTGGTTGCCTGACTAGACATTCGCGGAGCATCCTTTCCTAACAATAAATCTTTGAAAACTGAGACAAATCCATTAATAACTTCATAAAAACAATGGGAGACCTTGTGCCTTGACAGGGCCTCATACGAGAATGTTACTGGGTCAAATACACAGTTTATCTTATTGGAAAGAGAAATTTTTGGAAATGGGAAGCAATGCACTATTGCGAAAATCAAGTAGGATGACATATAAAATTTATTCGATTCTTTGAATCGTGACAACTGGGAACAGAGTTGAATGGAAATTAGCTTCCCCCAATCGAAAATGTATTGTTCCTTGGGTGTGAAATACAAAATACAAATAATTATATGGGAAATGATTGTCGTTGATTCCTGTCCTGTTATTCTTGTAAATAGCCAAGCACTTTCCCGAAATGGATTTCTAAAGGAACTTACTTGCAACCTTGTGATATCTTCAGAAACTATTGTCGGGTCTTCGAGGAAGTTGGATAAGATGTCCAACCCGTTATCATGTTTTTATAGAAACTGCTTGCAGTCTTGTCCTCTATACGTCAAAGTTGGCTATGACAATTTTAACATCTCGTAGAAGGCCTGAGGTGAGAAAGAAACAAGAGAATGGCCGCGCAGTGGAATAATTATTTGGCCTGGAATATATCTTTCGGCCCACCAAGAGACTACCTCCTTACAGTCAAAAACCTCAAGGACACAGCCTGCATGAGCGATCCTAGATGTCCAAATAACTTTGTTCTAGGTGGAATGGGATGAATAGTAAAAGTATGCACTAGACCACTGGAAATTTTGTTCCTGATGTCCGAAGATATTTACTGTATCTCTAGAAAACTGTTTCCAACCGACTGCCATAAGTCTACAAGAACGTTTGTTTTATCTAGATGATGGATGGAATGAAAAGTTGGAAGCGATAATATAATCCTACCCAAATCTTAGTCCAAAGCATGTGAATGGGAGATGTCCTCGAGACGTTTTTTCATTAATGACAATTTCTATGATTGTTGCATGATGCGTTGTTATAATTAAACATTAGTAATCGCATACATAGAAATGCGAACTTGGCGGATATTGCAATGTGTGATTAAGCATTGTAGATTTCTTGAGCGAGACAACACGACGACATGTGTTCGAGATGAACAATCAGAAGGGACAAAATAACTCTCTGCACATCTTGGTTTAATGTGTAATAATGGGAGTGATCTCCTCGAGCATTTCGCACATTAATGACGATGTTGACGGTTCCTGCATGGTTAATTGTTAGCATGAAAGGTTTCTAATCGCGTAGTAGGAAAGTACAGAGGTCCTGGGCATGGGAAAAACAACTTTGAAATAGTTTTACAAGGTAGAACCGTTGAATATGAGGGCGCTAGGGCCAAATTGTATGTCTAGGAATGTTTTGAGTGCAATACGGATAATAGCGAAGAGGGTATGGCAGGATAGTCCAGAGGGCAATTTGTATATGACTACTAAGATCATGACTAATGTATATCAGGAAGGATAGGAAGTTATTGTGGATGGAAGGAAGCGAGAGACACTTTGAAACATTTGGGATCCGTGGAAGAGTGAATCTTGTGAGTTCGACGAGTCTGCACTGGAATTGTAAATCACAGATGTTTTGAGTGCAAGATTTTCCCAATGAAACAAGAAGCAGAGTTCGAAACCACCAAGAAGATAACTGTGGCCATTAAATTGGTCGAGTATGGCCATAGATGGAGATAAATATATGTCAACCTACCAATGCTAGAACCCGCGACCATAGAAAGGAGGCTAATTATATAACCAGAAAGCGATAATACAAGGAAATAAGACAAGGGAAAAAGGACCAAGGAGTGCGCGGTGGAATTGTAAATCATATAAATTTTGAGTGCAATATGTATATCACGAAACAAGAAGCAGTAGAGTTCGAATGCGCCAAACCGAAACAGTGACTAAGAAATGGAGATTTCGTGAACTCGTGAATAGGAGAATCCAAAAAAGTGTCAGAAGGTCTCCCCAGAAGAAGCGAGGCCCCGACGGTCAAATTGTATCGTTCAGAATATTTGAATGCATAATCTGTATTACAGAAGAGGGGACGATGTTAGAACCTGGTAGTGAATTTATATATTGCTCAGGGTTGGATGTGAATTGTTTTATATCAGTATTTGCAGTTGCCACTAGAAAGAGTCGCTAGTAAGAGCAAAACCAATGTATATTAGGAAGGACAAGACGTTAGTTGGGATAGAAGAAAACCATAGACACTATAAACATTTGTGAAACGTGTTAGATTGAACCTTGCGAATTCGAGTCTGTGGTAGAATTGTAGATCATGAAATGTTTGAGTGAAAGATGTACATCACAGAACTAGAAGCAGATTTTTAAGCCGCCAACCCAGCCACATCGACTATAAAATTGGGTATGGAAACCAACAACGGTCAGTTGGATTCCTTGTGTCATTATATAGATGGAGATAAATATATGTCATCCTACCAACACTGGACCCCGTGATGATAGAAAGGCAACTAAGTATATAACCAGAGAGGCGTAATATATAGGAAGAAGAAAAGGGAAAAATGACTAAGGAGTCCGTGGTGGAATTGTAGATCACGAAAACTTTGAGTAGAAGATGTGAACCTGGTAGTCAATTTGTATTTTGGATCATGGGTTCTCGAGATGACAAGTTCAGAATTGGGCGTCTGGTGTTTTGTTCCCTACAAATAACACCCAAAGTTTCGCGTATACAAATTCACAAGCAAAGTTGTGGACATTTCTCTAGAAATTAAATGAACATTTAAAAGCATACAATAGAATAGTAATATCATCTATTACATGGGTTCATAGAGAAAAACCAAAAAACAATACCATTCCCGAATTAGTTTGCTTTAAAAAAAAGTCTTGTTTTGGAACAGGAAGCAGAGTTCAAAACCGCCAACCCGACAATCGCAGTCATAAAATTGGCTAGGTATGGAAAGCAACAACGGTCGATCGGCTTCATGGTGTCATTATATAGATGGACATAAATATATGCAAGCCGCCAATGATGAAACCCGCGATGATAGAAATGCGACTAAGTATATAACCAGAGAGCCATAATACACGGGAATAAGAAAAGGGAAAAAGGACTAAGGAGTTCACGGTGGAATTGCAGATCACAGAAATTTTGAGTAGAACATGTGAACCGAGTAGTCAATTTCTATATTGTGAAGGGTTGGATGCCAACTATTTTGTACCATTGTGTTCAGTTGTCACTAGTAAGAGCACAACCAATCTATATTAGGAATGAGAAGAGTTAGTGAAGATGGAAGGAAACAACAAATACTTTGAAACATTTGTGAACCATGGTAGAATGGAGCTTCGTGCCAACTCGAAACAGTATCCAAGAGTTGGACATTTCATGAACCCAACAAAAGGAGGATGAAAAACAGAATGACAAAGTCTCCGTAGAAGACGCCATGCCCCGAGGTTCCAATTGTATCACTCCAAACATTTGAATGCATTATCTGTAACAAGGAAGAGCAGACGATGTAGGAATCCGGTAGTGAATTTGTATATTGTGGAGGGTGTGATGTCAACTGTTTTGTACCTCTCTGTCCAGTTGTCACCACTGAGAGATAATTTATTATTGACAAAAAAAATTAGATACTATTAGATACTTGATATGTATTTCCATCCATAAACAATGGAAATATCCACCTCGCTATCCCTGGACTCCATGTGTCAATTTGTATATCTCAGAATTGGGAGCATTGTTTGGAGGACATGAAACAATAGAAACGAAATGTTTAGTCAGGCAATCCCCAGGTCTTCTTGTCAATTTGTATATCGTGGAATTCTGGGTGCTATTTGCAGGGCACGGAACAATGGAGGCCCAATTTTCAGCCCGCTTGCTCGAGAACCCCCGATCCAAAATGTGGCTAGGTATGGAATGCGCAGTTCATACATGATCAATAAAATATCATGTTCATACTTTATAGTCCCATAATACACGAGAATAAAAAAAGGGAAAATGGACGGAGGTTTACACAGTGTTATTGTAGATCGCGTAAATTTTGAGTGGAAGATGTATATCACGGAAGGATGCGAAGTTGCTAGGGATGGAAAGAAGAAATAGATAATTTGAACGAAGTCAATGTATACGAGGAACCCATGGTGGAATTATAGATCACGAATGTTTTGAGTGAAATATGTATATAATGGGATGATAAACAATCGGGTCTATAAGTGCCAACCCCGCAATGACGGCCATAAAATTGCCTAAGTATGGAAAGGAACAATGGTCAACCGGATCCGTCTTGTGAGGATATGGATAGAGATGAAAACATGTCAGCCCACCAAATATGGAAATGGATACCATAGAAAGGTGACTAAGTATATATCCAGAAAGAAATAACCAGTGGGAAGAAGAAAAGGCAAGTTCATATGCGCCAACCCAGCAACCACAGCCATAAAATTGCCTAGGTGTGCAAAGGAACAATGGTCGGTTGGATTCGTCATGTGAAGATACAAATGGAAATGAAGATATGCCAGCCCACAAACCCTACAAGAGCCCATCATACAAATACAACTAAGTATAAAACCAGAAAGCCATAATCAATGGGAGAAGGAAAAGGGGAAAAGGAATAAGTATCTCAAAGTCGAAAAACCTTTTTTTTCGTTTATTAATGGAAATGTTTTCAAAACCCTGTTGGATTCTCACTAGTAAAAGCATAAACTGCAGATCAATGAAGTTCTTTGGCTGCAAGAGATATATGACGTAACAGGGCACATATTGGTGGGTACAGCGAACCCAGGGCCTGGTGGCCAGATAACAACTTAAGTATTGATCAAGAGAAAGGTTTGATATCTATTTCAATCGTATTCATACTAATATGTATTAATGGAGAAATTTTTCATATCTATCTCAACAGTATTCATACTAATATATATTAATGGATTGTTTCTATTTCAAATGCAAATGATCTCCCAATTTACAGGATGCTCTTCAGTTCACAAATTTCATTCAAACCACGAAAATTTTGACTGTAACATGTACATAGTGCAACAAGAAACATGAATTTGCATTGTGGTTTCAACGAGATAAACTCCTTATCATCTATTCATATTGTATTTCGTGCAGTGACATGAGAAAACACCGACTCTCCATAAACATCAATATCTAAATTGAATTAAATGTAATGAAAATTTGGTGTGATTTAAGTAATTAAGACAGCTTCAGCCATCCCTTTATTCATGCCAAACTTTTCAAATTCCTAGCGAGTTATCAATATTTAAAGCATAAATTGCAGAGCACCGAAGCTCTTTGGCTTCACAAACATAATTGCTTAAGCTTTGAAGAAGAGAAATTTTTTGCATTTATTCCAATAGTAATGATATTAGTATATATGCACAGATATTATCAAATAGAAGAAGTTGCCTTCTTGTAACGGATTAATTCATTCTATTTACGGGACCCGAAGAATCGAAATAGGACGGCTCCAATTAATTTATTTAAATACAGGAACGACACCACTTATGTATGGCTTCTGAAACATTATTATTAAATGTAAGATGTAAGCAATGAACATAGCATGCTTTATATAAATTGAAGTAGTGGGAAGTAGAAAGAAAATCTTGTTTTCCATGTTTAATGACAAAGGGAAGAAGGCACAAAATAAAATTAAAACAAATATGAGAGATTGGAAAATACTATTAAAAAATAAAGCAGAATTATTCTATATCGAAATAAGATGGGTTACAAAATACATCTGAGGCTATTTGCCACAACGATTGTGATTTCTCCTGTTGCTGACCAATAAATAATATGTACATTGATGAAGCTTCTTCATAGTTCTCTTGACCTCCAAACCCTTTATTCGTAAAAAACGAGTTCAATATCAATTTTGGGTTTTTTACTTAATCGTTGCTACCAACTACATCTATTCCATTTTTTTGAACACCTTGTCTCTTCCAGATATGGCCTACTTGCAATCATTGGTTATTCAACATTCCATTCTTTGTCAAGTAGTAATTTTCCTCTACTGTCGTCGAAAAATTGGGGTTCAAGGTGCTTTCCTTGCAATGTTCATGACCGTTGACATTCAATACAACTTAGAAATGTGATTCAGGTCGATTTCAAAGTGGAGAAAGTTGTTTTATGTCACAATAGCTATGGCAGGGGAAAAAAATTCAAGTATGTTGTGACTGGTATTCTCCCTGTATTCGATCATCTGTTTGGCTGAAAATCCTTCCTGAAGATTTGTATGTTGAACTTCTTTTCTTTATTATAGTAAATTGGAAGAAACATCCAACCCAGCTGAAAAAATGAAAATGTATTGAGCTCCATAACTTCTCTAGGAAGCACGGATCTTCCAAGTGCATCATTACCACAGGTCTTGCAAGTGTATCAAATGTTGCAGATCGCGTGAGAAAATTTTGTAGCGATAATATGTCATTTTATACACCCATACAATTTATGTTACCCGTCTCTGGGTGCATTCACAAGTGGAGTAATATTTCACGCCATTTACGAACATGAGGGGCCATTCTGCAAGCCACTATAAATGCATCGCCCCCGAGGAAGACAAAATCTTCTGGGATCTGTAGAATTCGATACACCTGCAAAATCTGTGTTGTTGGAAGAAGCTATATACTTCAACGAAGAAATATTTTGCACGTCACCTGAAAATCCATTACAACTCCCAGCAAGAAAACAAATAAGTTCAACAAACAAATAACCAGACATCTTTTTCTACCAACCAAAGCATCAAACATAGGGAGAACACCAACTAGAACATACTTGTTCTTTGTTTTTCCTCCCCTCTGACTTTCTCTTCTATAACAAAGTTTTTTTTTTACTCAAAGCTCGCGTCAGATAAAACAAGTCTCTCTTTTTTCATATGGTCCTCAATCACATCTCTAAGTTGTCTTACGTGTCCATGACCAGGAACATTAGAACGAAGGCACCCTAAAGTGAAACTCTTTAATGAAATGGCAATAAGTATTTAAAAGGAACGTAGGATGATCTTTCATAGATTTTTTGTTAATTCATTCTAATGACAAATCTTCTCGATATTTTCTCTTATTAATGCCAACCTTTCCAAATATGTACGTTGAATAGTGACTATTAGCATGTATTAAAATTCCCATATCAGAGCAGATTCTCAAATCTCACATCTAAGATATGCACAATATTAAAGAAGGACATGACATGAATGCCTCTGTGGGCGACATGTTCGTGGAATATGATGAAGCTTTTAAGAAAACTAAAAGACCGCAAACAGGGAAAAAAAGAAAAAAAAAATTGCAAACTCAAAATTGAGGCAAAAGAATTTACCTGATTCAATAATATTCGTCTCTCTATTAATTTTAATGGGATATGTCCTCGACCTTTCCAGTTATTAAAGACTATTTTTTTTCATTTGTTTGGTCGGTTCTGACTTTTGAAAGCATAATCAATGTCTATTGGGAACGAAAGAAGGTAGTGGGGATGGAGGGGAGTGACAAATGATTTTAAATTTTCTAAACCCGAAAAATCGTGAACCCGCAAAACTGAGCCATAAACGCACTTTAGAAGAGAAAAATGAAAGGAAGATAAAAACTATATCGCTCACACAGCAAAACCTACTCTCGTAACTATGAAACCATAGCAACACATAATCCATGGAAAAAGCATCGCCAGCTATGAAATATAGTTTGAGGCCGACATAATTCCAATCACTATTGTAGAAACCCAAACGTGCAAACTGAAAGAACACGAACATGAAAGCAAGAAAAACAACAATGTATGCAAATAAGAAATCAGTGGAGATGCAAAAAACAAGCATGAACCAGTAAACCAACAATGCCGGTGAAACATATAAATTTAAAAAACAGAAAAAAAATGTATTGTAACAAGCATGCTAAGTAAGCATTCAACGCTACCAATACTGTTAGGTGAAAATTTAAGTCTGTTAGAAATTCTCTCTAAACATGTAACACAAATATGCAATGTGGAAGATCTCTCACGCATCCCCAAAAAATTATTATATTTTTTTGTAACAATAGTTAAAACACCAAGGAATGTATTGGAAGGCCAAAATTTGGATATGCCTCCGTATCAAACATTGCCATAGATTTACCTAGCATAAAATGCTAAACCAAACATTCGGATTAATGCTAGCATTAATCTACCTTCGACAAATGCATAACAAAATATATGATTCATAAACACCATATACGATCAAATACTTTGGATATGCCAACATATATAAAATTGGGAATAGTGAAGTCAACAATAAGACCTCCAATCCCTTGTCCAATCAGATCATGACAAATATGGTACTTTTTTTAATATAAAATAAATGTTTTCAGTTCTCTGGTTCCAACAATAGAAAATATGGAAACATTTATGGTCCCTAAAAGCCTGTTAGTTGTCGCCTACAATTGCATTGCAAAAGGACTGCATAGTGTAAAGCCGTAATGACTAACATCAAACTCCGCTCCTACCAAAAAACAAATTCCATTAAACAAACTATCTCCACAATTAGACACAACATTTGTTGCTAGCTATAAACCATGGCAATCTATGCGATGCATAATCCGTTCCCACTGTGATTCAAGGTCTTTGCAAAAGAGGGACAAGTAAATATGAGGTTCTTTAACATTGCATATGGACATTTTTCTCTACAGGAGTGGTTCATAATGACCACTGACAACATTGGCATCATGGAACAAGATGCAATATGGATTGTGAGAGGCAGCTTTGTTGAATAGTAGATATCTTTTTTTTCTTGTCAATGACCATATTCCAACCGATATATTGAGTCAGTTAGACAACCACCATATACAAAATGTGTCTCCCCAAAGTCCCCTCTCATGTGCAGGCAGAGTTGGAGATGCAGACAACTACATCTTTCAAAAATACGTAGTGACATCATGTATTCCATGTAGTTGCCGAAGAAAATTAGATTCCAGTTCATATTCATAGGAGTTCAATGCCTTTGCGTCGCCATTTTTTAAACAGACCAAGAAATAATCTATTAATCCATTGCACAGCTCGGTCAATGAATATCGGAAATGTAGCAGAACCTGGAATGTATCGAAAAGGAAATTCCATGTAGTATACGAGAATGCATTGAATTTAAAGATGTCATTGCTATGAAAATCCACGTCATTGTTTCCATGTATAATGGATTGTGTATCTATTTCATACGACTCAACATCTATTACTTCTTCCATCTCTTCAACTCTGATTTTGAAGTTATTTGTTAGATACTTTCACTTTTTCTGAAAACAGAGAGAAGGGGGAAAAAAAATAATAGCACCCCCCAAAAAAGGAAAGAAAAATAGGAAAACTACAAGCCCGAAATTGGGTACCAAACAGAAGAAACAACAAAAATAAATAACACCATAAATTTACTCGGCAGAAAGACAACAGGTGGGCACAGTTTTCCGACCCACAGAATAAAAACATTTCCTGCGTCTACACCTCGGCCGATGGTTCCCTCTTCTAATAGCTTCGAACTACTTTTCGAGAACCCCTTCGAATTGCAATTTTCCAAATATCTATGAACGTCGCAGCCGGCATATGAAGACGCATGGTTTATAGGAACATAAATTAAGAGCAGAGACAAAGATGGTCTGCAACATAATTTGGAGGCAGGGACCTCCACCACTGAAAAACAACAACAGGGAAACTTACCGGTCAACAAGGGATGACAAGAGGTCAGCCCCGAAAACTGGAAACCGCAATAACAGGTCCAACACCTTGCAAAGTCGAAGATGTCCAACTGCAGGACCTCAAATTTGCAAAGTTGAAACAAACAAGAACAACATTCATGGAACCAAGTAGCGAACAAGCATCGACCACTGAAGCAGCGATGTCGAGCATCAAAAAAATGGAACGAAACTGTATCCCAACACATTTGCACAATAAACATTTAACCTGTCAGATAAACACATAAGACTGTCAGGACTGCCTAAGGGCCTAGCCCTATACAAACATTTAAGAAAACAATGCAGCGTGGCAGGCCTCTTCTCTCGAAGCGTGCAATAATAAAACAAAAATCACACATACTAATATGGTAGACAATGTATTTTAGCTAGCATAAATTGCTAAAGGAAACATTCGAACTAATGCTAACATTAATCCACCTTTGACCATTGCATAAGAAAATATATGATTCTAAAAGACCATATACGATGAAATGTTTTAGATATGCCAACATATATAACATTGGGAATAGCGAAGCTGGAAAAAAGACCTCCAATCCATTGTCCAATCACATCTTGACAAACATGGTACTTTTTATTATATAAAAATTGACGGAAGATGTCTCACTACCATCAAAAAGATGGAATGAAACTGTATTCCAACGCACTTGTACAATAAACATTTAAGACTGGCAGACCTATTAGGTAAACACTTAACTCTGCCAGGACCGTCTAAGGGCCTAGCCCTGTACAAACATTTAAGAAAAAATGCAGCGTGGCAAGCCTCTTCTCTCGAAGCATGTAACAATAAAGCAAAAATCAGACATACTAATATGGTAGACAATGTATTCAAGCTTGCAGAAAATGCTTAAGGAAACATTCGAACTAATGCTAGCATTAATCCACCTTCGACCAATGCATAAGAAAATATATGATTCGAAAATACCATATATGATTCAAATACTTTGGATATGCCAACAAATATAACATTAGGAATAGCGAAGCCTGCAATAAGACCTCAAATCCTTTCTCCAATCAAATCTTGACAAACATGGTACTTTCTATTATATAAAAATGGATGTTTTCACTTCCCTTGTTCCAACAATAGATAATATGCAAATATTTAAGGTCAACTAATAACATTCTCATAAATCAAAATATTATAAATGCTTAATAATATTAGTCCTCAACCTTCTCAACATTCTTTAAATAACATTCTCATAATTAATTTATAAACTTTGTGAACAATTTTTTTAATATTTTGCTTTTTTATATTAAAATAATCAAAATCAATTTT
>JZKD02S1675850.1:230905-253390 GCA_000966675.3 Picea glauca
ATTTAAAATTTAAATCATCATTAAAATAGCCTTTTTTTTTTAAATAAAGAAAAATATATATTGTCTTCTATATCAATCATTATATTACTTAAATACTGCCACTTCTTCTGTCACAGTTGGTGGCCAACTAAATAGTCTTGTGTGTAGCCTTATGAACAAAACAATTGTCAACCTCTGTAAACCTTAACAATTTTCCATATATTCCGAGGCACGCAACCTGCCAATCTTCTGAACAAGAAACAAGATAAGAAAGAGAGAAAATAGAGGAGCTAGGCAATATGCAAACCTAACTCTCCATGAGTCTTGTAGGCCAGGACAAACTTATGTCTACAGGTCAAGCAACGTTTCTTTTCTGGAGCCTCTGTAAGAGACTCAAATACGAGGTCCATTTGCTAGCTGAGAATGTGTTGGTTCTGTGTTTAGCCATCAAGCGTCCTCCTCCTATCGAAGATAATTTGAAGATGAGCATCAGAGAACCAGTGAGGGGTGAGTAGAGGTTTCTCAAGAGCCATATCTCTGTCTGTGTTCTCTAGAGAGTTCTTTTCCAAGGTTGTTTTGCTAGGAGTATTTTGTGCCACTTGCCAATTGGGGGGGATTTCTTTCTCCACTATGTAGTTGCTTGTGTCACTGCGAGTGTTACCGCATTGAATCTGAGAGTCTCCTTGAAAATGAGTGACAATTCTAGTCTTGGGTGGGGTGGTCTGGGGATGAAAGTCGAGCAGACAATTTTTCTCCTCAAGCAACAGAGTTTCATCCTCAATTGGGCAATTGTCGGAGTCATACATGGGAATGGAGGGGGGTGATGGGGGATGATGAGGCATATCCGACCAGTTCCAGAAAGAGCTGGGAAATATGGTGGTTATTAGACCTATTTGCGAGGGGGGAAGCCTATTGGGCATGGTTAGTAAGTTGTAGTAAAGAAGTCCTCTTTTGGACTTTCCCCTCTCCATTGGCATGGCGTAGGAGTCCTAGAATAAAGGCGTCGATGTTGAGGGGGAGAGACTCTATAGAGTGACCAAAGGAGGGGTGGAGGTAGTCGACCAGAGGTGAAAATACAAGAACTAAGTGACATGAGAGTCGACAGAGAAATCTGAATGGTGGAGTACACCAGGGCTCTTACATTCATATTATCCTGCATGATGATAGAGAGGATCACCATGAAGGCAAAGATGACAATTTCCCAAAGGTGGGTACCCAATTTTGTATGCCAGAACTGGTTTATGCAGGGGGGCATTAATCCTTCTAGAGCTCCACAATGCACTACCATTAATCTTGACTAAGTGTGGGTCATTCAAATTAAATAAACCATAGTAGGGGTTAATAACTCCCTTTGTTTCTGTATTTTGCCTGTCTCCTTTTGGAGGCCACCTCTCACCCTATCCAGAATATCATTAAAATAACTTAACAATAAATGATTTTTTTATATTTCATTATTTTATCTCTAAATAAAGGGATCTTATACATCAATTTGGTGTACATGAGTGTAATCTTAAAAATAAATCATTCTTATTATTTTTAATTATTTTATATAACAAGAAAATATGATAAACAACTCATATATAAATCATCTTAATTATAAGATTTTAAAAGATGAATTTCCCAACCTAATTTATATTTACATATATGCAATGTGAAGAATGTAATATATTGGGTATGTTTTTGGTTATTTAAATTTTACTATTTATAAGTTAAAATTATTAAAGGTAAAAAAAATTGAATATATATATATATATATAATTTAAAAATGGTCTTTATATTTCTATATATGGAAAACAAAAGTACATCTACACCAAAGAGGGATTTCCATAACAGGAACTGAGGGGTTTCCAAAATAGAAACCAACCACTTCATTGTTATAATTGAGAAAGTATAAGTCATTAAGGAGTTCGAAACATTCCATACAATTACTTTGAGCTACTACAAAAGTGGGGAAAAAATCATATTTAACCAAAAAGATTCAAGCAAAAGGACAAAACCAGGTGTACACAAAAACCAGAGATCGAAGATCAACATCTGACAATTGGGTTTCTAGGATTCTTGAGATATTCCTGATGTTCATTTACCTTCTCTACCTCACTAATTGCAGTGTTGGGATCATCCTCATCCTCGATCTAAATTGGGAAGGAACACGAGCCTGAAGGGTTTGGTTGTTGGGCCCTCTGTTTGACCCATAATTTGATTCCAAACTACGAATGAGATAAAAGATCAAACTTGCCATCAAGGATTTCAATTTCCTTGAGCATTCTGTCATTATCTCTTTTAGCCTTTGCCACAACCTAGGAAACCATAGTTTTCACTACCGGGTACATTTCAGCCAGCTAAAAATACTTGGTTTCCCTTTCGCGGGTATACTTGGGATCATCCACTCAATACTACACTTCACTCACTATGTCTGTATCAGAGGTTGAGTGATGTTGAAGCCTCATCACTTCCTCAATTTTTGTAGCATACTTTCTTTCCTTCTTTGTACTTAGTTGTTTGAAGTGCATTCCAGTCGTCCACACTACTCGAGAAACCCTTGAACGATTTGTCGATCCTTTTGAAGAAGAGGGTTCTGATTTCTTTTGTTTCTTCCTTGATCCCTTTCTAGCCATGCCTCTTGTGGTGTTTGCTCTAATTATCCCTGTTTCATCTACCTCAAAATTTTCATCCTTATTTATATTTCATTCAGTCTGGTCCCAAGCCCAACTACCTACACTAACTTGTAACAAATTCCATGAAGGAGTCATGACGTTCTTCCTCCATCTCTCCCACTTCCAGTTCTTAGACACAACCTTGTTTATAATCTCGGGGTGAGGTCTTAACCAATTTATTTACCAATATGGCACTCTTGTAGAGGGAAAAATTCCCAAAGTAACGTTGTCCTTTCAACCTTTCTATGGAACGTTTCATTATTCCTGTCACATGATTCACCCAGGAGGAGGTTGTACGTATAGTCATTCCACCTTTCTTATCATAACTACCTTTACTACCTTGGTTATGAATCCCATTCTCCATATGAACCTTATCCATGCTCCCATTATTATTCTTCACCTCCCTATGATGATGATACTCTACCTCAATCTGCATTGAAAGGCCCCGTCAAATCTAGTATTCTGCTGACGTGTTGATCAACTCACTGCATGAGAAGCCTTGTCCCATTCTGAAATCCTCTATAGTACTCATCAAATCACTACACAAAGTTGGTTTGGTCGATGTGATAAAGGACACCTTCTTTGGGATGATGCCTCCTTACCTGTAGTGTGCCCACAACATCATCATTTGCAATTGTTTCCCATGTCTCATCATGAGTCATAGTTGGTTTATCTAATTCACTAGTTGGGTCCCTGTCTCTCAGCCTCTCGACTACTATCCCTGTACCTTTCTCCAACTCCCCACCTATTTTATCCTCCTCATCCTTACTCCTCAAGTGACACCTCATGTTGCTTTCAATTAATCTCATGGATTCCTGCCAAGTGTTTGGGTCAGTGGGTTCCCACAGATTCCACTTCAATGATTGAGTATTCTATTGGATTCCTAGGTTGGCCAAGTAGTTTTCCACTGAGTTGGCACACCTTCTCACATGGGATGGGATTATCAATTGGAATTACTGAATTATGTTAGTGACATGAGCCCAACAATGAGATAGTCTCCAATTTGTGGAGATTCTTTCTTGATTGGATCCCTCTCTCAGATGCTTCAGAGCCATTATGATAAGGAGAGATACGCCTTCCACAAACAAACTCATTATTACTTGGTGTTTGTCCATGTCAAGGCCTCTGATGAGACCTTCAATATCAACTCCATTATTAGAGTTATACCTCAGTTTACTGGAGAAGATGGAAAAAATTATCCCTTATGAATATCTCATAATATCCCCCGCTCCATATTTCCCAAGTTTATCCTTGGATGCGCAGTCAAAATTTAGCTTTATATTTCCTTTTTCTGGTGGCTTCCATGCTCGGTTTGTATTTTTTGTTTTGCAACAAGGAGATTTATTTTCTTGTTTGAAGGCCAGCTCTAGGTTCCATCATCTGAAAATGTCTTCTTCCTCCATATGAATAATTTGGTCTTCTGAGGACTACGTACTTGAAGCTATATATTCTTGCACATTTTCTTTAATTCCATTCCACACAAACTAGGTTGAAAGAGGATTTTTTTTAAAGATTCTTTTGTTTCTTTCTTTTTATTGGTTCCAAATCACTATCCCTCTAAATATATCCCATGTTTTATTTAGGATGGGGTTTTTGAATGGTTATAATAACCAATCAACAATTAGGCTCGTTGGGTCATCACTGTCTCCCCTGGCTCTACGTAACAACATTACCTGATTATCCCATATCATTCTCACTTCCTTGTAGGTTAAAAAGAGGTGTTTGAGGGTTTAATACTCCTCTATGCATAGAATTCATATGGAGGGGCCTTAGTACCCTTTATTTCCCATTTAATCCCATGTCAACACTTTCCTAGAGAGGATCAACCATAGAAAGGTTGCAATTTTTGTCTAAATCCTAGGTTTCCAAATGCACTGCTAATCCTTTCTCTTGTTCGTATTTGATAGATTTGATTATTTTAAGTAGGTATATTTTACTTTGAAATTCTCCTCTCCTTTTCTTCCCCACAGGATAAAATCTGGCCCATTTTTAATTATGTTCCATCTAAGAGAGATCTCTCCTGCAATGTGATTCCCGACCTCTGTGTCCAAGTGAAGTAGCCAGTCTTCTAGGTCATTCCAATTTCTATCATATTCCAAGCCTCGAGAGCCCAAATTCTTCCAATATTTATGGACCAATGTCCACCTCTTTTCCATCATGGAATTTCTAGCTCGTTCCATCCATTCTTGGTTCGCTAGGATTGCGAGTTGTTCCTAGGAATCATCCCCAAAAACAATCTCCCTACCATTATGCACTTCCCAAAAGATATTTTTTTGAACTAACTCTATATTATTTGAGGCGGTATTCCATATGAGGGAAGGAGGTTGATTTACTTCCATGTATATAAGATCCTCTAGCTCCACCTCCGAGGAATTTTTGTTTTTGCATACATTGTCCCAAAAATCCTCTGGGCTTTTGATCCACCTCCACCATAATTTGGCTCCTAGGGCTTGTCCTGCATGTAAAGGGTCCTATATAGCTACCCTTCCGTAATATTTTGGCTTGCATATCTTTTCCTGGGAAATTAAGGCCAGATTCTTTTCTTTAGTAGAAACCCCCAAAAGAATGGTTCTCTAAAGAGTTATGAGTTTTTTCAGGATTCCTTTTGGTACTTCGAACACTTAGAATAAGTACAGGGGAATGGAGCTAAGGATAGACTTGATGAGAATTATTCTCCTGAGAAGAGTCAGAAATCTATGTGTCCAATTGTTTAGCTTTATTTCTAGTTTTTCCAATAGCTCTTACCACGATGCATTCCTAATAGATTTTTCAATTAGTAGGGCTCCAAAATATTTGGAGGGGAGGTTAGATCTTTGCAACCCAAGAATATGGGATATATTTATTTGAATAGTAATTGGAGTGTTAAAGAAAAAAAAAAATATTTAGATATGTTTATGGTTGTACATGATTCCTCTTTATAGATATTCAGCATGCACCTGATAGCTCTAGCTTCCTTTATAAGGGGTACACCCATGAGAAGGTTGTCGTCAACAAACTGGAGGTGGTTCACATGGTCTACCTCCTCTTTTCATCTTATCCCTAAAATTTTCTTCTCAGCCACCTCCTTTTGGAGCAGTCTTCCGAGCCCTTTCACTAGGATGATATAAAGATAAGGGGAGAGAGGGAACCCTTGTCATATTGCTCGCATTGGGTTGAAAGTTTTGGACAGGGGCCTATTGAATAGGATTGAAAAGAGGACTGAGGATACTATCCCATAGATCTAGTGGATCCATTCCTCTGCAATGCCAAAATCCTCTAGCATTTTTCACAGGAATTTTCAACTTATTCGGTCATATGCCTTTAACATGTATAATTTGATGAGCATACATGCTTTTTCTTTTCTTCATAGAATGAATTGTTTCACGTGAAACTAATATCCAATAAAGGATTTGTCTTCCATTAATGAACCTCCCCTGTTCCTTTGAAATGATATTTTTCAATAGGGAAACAAGCTTGTTGGAAACAAGTTTGGAGATGATTTTGTAGATGACATTGCATAGTGCAATTGGTGAAAATTTTTATGTCGTGTTCGTCTGTTTTTCCTTTCGGATTAGGGAGATGAAGGTGGTGTTGAAGGCTTGGAGAATGGATCCCGTTGTTATTGATTCTTCCACAACCTCCCAAATTTTCGTCCCATTAAAATTCCAACACTTTTGGAGGAAATCAATAGTGAATATGCCTGGTTTCGTGGCCTTACCCATTTTCATTTCCATAACTTTCCTTTACACTTCCTCCAAAGAGGCTGACTCCATTAAAAATATATTTTGATTTGGGGTTACAAGCTTTGAGATGTGTCTTGTGATCTCTTGGATAGCCTTCGTCCTATTCTCTTCTGGTTTTGTGAGTAAGAGTTTAAAATGATTTATAAATTCCTTTTTCTATGTCTTCCATATATTCTAATCTTTCTCCATAAGTTTTAATATTGTTCCATAGATTCCTTAATCGTTATTTTAGATTGTGACATTCATCTTGCTATATTGATGACCATGTCATATTAGGGCATTCATCAAATGTGATGTCGCATTGCGATGTTCAATAAGGGTTTTTTCACATTGTGTCTTTAATGAAATGTGATATCACATTGTGACATTGAAAAACGATTTGGTCACATTGTGACATTCATCGAGGGTTATGTTGGATTGTGACATTCATCTTGTTGAGTTAATGATGATATCACATTGGGGCATTCATCAAATGTGATGTCATATTGTGATGTTCAGTAAGGGTTTTGTCACATTGAGGATTTAATGAAATGTAATGTCACATTATGGCACTCATTAAGGGTTATGTCGCATTTCAATGTTCATCAAGGGTTATGTTGGGTTGTGACATTCTTCAATGGTTATGTCGGATTTTGACTTTCATTTTGGCTTAATTTGTGTGAAATTGTTTTGTTTCTTAATGTTTATTTTAGATTGAAATGTGCATTAATGGTTTCATTGCATTGTGACGTTAGTGAAATGTGATGTCACATTATGAGATTTATCAAGTGTTTTTTCGTATTGCAACATCCATCAATGGTTTTTCCAGGTTGTGACATTCTTCAATGGTTATGTCACATTGTAACATCCAATTTGGATTACTTTATAATATGGATATGTTTGATTGTGATGTTCTCAATCATAATTTGACATTAGGACATCCATATTGGTTGACTTTTGTCGGCTTCCTACATTCATGAATGGTTATGTTGCATTGTGGTGTCGATGAAATGTGATGTAACACATTCCTTAATGGTTATTTCATATTGTTACATTCATCTTGCTACATTCATGGCCATGTCACATTGCGATGTTCAGAAAGGGTTTTTTCACATTATGGATTTAATGAAATATGATGTCACATTGTGACATTCATTAAGGGTTTTGTCGCATTGTATTGTTCATTAAGGGTTATGTTGGGTTGTGATATTCTTCAATGGTTAGGACAGATTGTGAATTTCATTTTGTCTTACTTTATGTGAAATTGTTGTGTTTATTAATGGTTATTCCAGATTGAGACATTCACCTTGCCATGTTAATGGTCATGTAACATTATAGAATTCATCAAATGTCACGTTACGTTCGAATTCTCATTAATCAAATGTGTTGTCACATTGTGACATTTATTAAGGGTTTTGTCACATTGCCATGCTCATCGAGGCTTTTTTCAAGTTGTGAAATTCTTCAATGGTTATCTAAGATTGTAACATTCATTTTGGATTATTTTATGATTTCATTCTTCAATGGTTATGACAGTTTGTAACATTCATTTTGGCTTACTTTACAATGGAATTATTAAATTGTTATGACATATTGTAACATTCATTTTGGATTAGTTTATAATATGGATATGTTTTATTGTGGTATTCCTAATTGGTTATGTGACATTAATAATTTCATATTAGTTTACTTTTTTCATCTTCCTAAATTCATGAAAGTTTATCTCACATTACGGTGTCGATCAAATGCGATGTCACATTATGAAATTCAGAAAGGATTTTGCCACATTGTGACATTCATAGAGGGTTATGTTGGATTGCAACATTCCTTTATGGTTATTTCGGATTGCAACACTCATATTTTCATGCAAACAACTATGTCACATTGAAATTTTCATCAAATACCATGTCTTATTGTGATGTTCATTAAGTGTATTGTCGTATTGTGACATTAATGAAATACAATGCATATTGGGACATCTATAAAGGATTTGGTCACATTGAGACATTCATCAAGGGTTTTGTTGGATTGTGATATTCCTCAATGGTTATTTTAGATTGTGACATTCATCTTGTTACACGAATCACCATGTCATATTGGTATGTTCATCAAATCTGATGTCACATTGTGATTTTCAGTCGGGATTTTGTCGCATTATAGATTTAGTGAAATGTGATGTCCGATTGTGACATTCATAAAGTATTTGGTCACATTGCAACATTCATCGATGGTTATGTTGGATTGCAACATTCCTTAATGGTTACTTCAAATTGCGACATTCATCTTGATGCATTAATGACGATGTCACATTGAGATGTTCAGTAAGGATTTTGTCCCATTGTGGCTTTAATAAAATGTGATATCACATTGTGACATTCAGTAAGGGTTTTGTTGCATTGAAATGTTAAAAAAGGGTTATGTTGGGTTGTGACATTCTTTATTGGTTATGTTAAATTGAGACATTCTTTTTGGCTTACTCTATGTGAAATTATTGTGTTTATTAATGGTTATTTTAGATTGATATTTTCACATTTCCATCTTAATTGTAATGTAACATTGTGACATTCATCAAAAGTGAAGTCACATTGTGATGTTCATTAAGAGTTTTGTCGCATTGTGACATTAATCAAATGTGATGTCACATTGTGACTATTAAGTGTTTTGTCACATTGCAATGTTCATCAATGGTTTTTTTAGGTTGTGACATTCTTCAATGGTTATGTCACATTGTAGCATCCAATTTGGCTTATTTTATAATATGGATATGTTTGATTGTAATGTTCTCAATCATTATTTGACATTAAGACATCCATATAGGTTGACTTATATCAGCTTCCTACATTCACAAATGGTTATGCAACATTATGGTGTCGATCAAATCTAATTCCACACATTCCTTAATGGTTATTTCAGATTGTGACATTCATCTTGTTTCATTAATGACCATGTCACATTGTGATGTTGAGTAAGGGAATTGTTGTATTGTGGATTTAATGAAATGTGTTGTCACATTATGACATTCAATAAGGGTTTTGTCGCATTGCAATGTTTATCAAGGGTTATTCTCATTTGTGAGATTCTTCAATGGTTATGTCAAATTGTGACTTTCATTTTGGCTTAATTTATGTGAAATTGTTTTGTCTCTTAATGGTTATTTTAGATTGAGACATTCACCCTACCATTTTAATTATAATGTAATAATGCATTAATCATCACATTTTAAGTTAAATTGTGATGCTCATTAAGGGTTTTGTTACATTGTGACATTAATCAAATGTGATGTCACATTGTGACATTTATTAAGGTCTTTGTCCCATTGCATTGTTCATCAAGGGTTTTGCCAGGTTGTGAAATTCTTCAATAGTTATGTCAGATTGTAAAATTCATTTTTTCTTACTTTATAAGATGGATCTTTTTTATTATGATCTTCTCAACGGTTATTCAATTTCAGGACATATATCTTGGTTTACATGTTTCAACTTTGTGCATTCATGAATGGTTATGTCACATTGTGTTTTCGATCAATCGTGTTGTTACACTGTGATGCAGGAGCATTGCCAGCAGCAAGTGAGCACGAAGGCAAAAGATAGATAAGATGAGCGCAACACATTTTTGCACATGTTGAAAATGTTTTGAAATAGTTAAGGAAGGCATACATGCATTTATGAATAAGTGATTGTAAACAGATCTTGAGAAATCTGCTCTCATCTATCGATGTAAAAGGCATTTATGCCTAGTTAATGAAAGTAGGTAGATTTAAATTCTAGATTAGACAGTTTTAGGAACAAGAGGGAAAATGACTATAGACACCTCATCTTTGTATCATTGTATCAATCAGAATTATATCAATGAAGCACATTAGCATAGAGAAGAGGAGAGTTGTAGCAGAAGAGTTGTAGAGGAGACCCCATGTACGATAGCTTTGAATTAATATAAGAAGCTTTGAGACAAATTTCATGATGTTGTGATGTTTTCTGTGTATATATGGTGAATGGTATGCTCATGGTTGTTTATTCTCTCTTTATTGTGCATTTGCTTTAATACTTTGTGTGAATGTATGTTTTCATGTTGGATGTTTGAAGTCTTTGAGAGAGAGGAATTGAGTTTCGATTGTTTCTCATCCTGATTGAGAAGTTACTACAAGGAGTGCAGTGAAACGTCTGCAAGGAGTGCATTGAGAAAGACTCAGAGTTCATCTTTGAAAGCTCGAGAGGGATATCATTGTTCTCATTTCAGTAAAAGTACAAGTGAAGTACAGGAACCATGCAAGGTGTGCGTAGGCTGGTCGAGACCTTATAGCTTATCAACTAAGGTTGAGAGATTGAAAGAATGCTATTGCAGAGAAAGTGCACAGAGTTAGGAGTTCAAGTACGTTGAAGTATTTGAAAGATTGTCACAAGGAGTGCATGCAAAAGTCTCCTTGAAGACCTGAGTTTGCGAAGAAATATCAGAAGGGTTAGGGTCTTTGAATCATTCAAGAGAAATCTGGAAGCGCAAGTCATTGTGTAGAATTCACGTCCCAGAGAAGGATCGCAAAGTCGATTTTGAGCCAGAGGTTCTTGAGGAGGAAAGTGAACGGTCGAAATTCTATGAGGAGAACTCCCGAATACAGAAGACCGTAGGATCCAAGAAAGTTGCGGAGGAAGTTAAGAATTGGATAGATCCACCTTCGAAAGCCAAGAGTCAATGTGGACCATTGATCGTGATCTACTGGAGCATCAGATCATTTCGGGAATTTGCGATATGTGAGTCCGGAGTGTGATTCAAAACCCTTGGTCACTCTAACTCCCGAATCACGAAAATAATAGCCAAGTATGAATTTCAGGATTTCAATAATTCAGGATTTGGAATACCAGAATTCTTGAGGACAAGGAGCTTGAGCCCTTACATTTAGAATTTTGAAGCTGCGAGATCCAGGATATTGTGAAGTGGTATTTCATCATTTCAGGAATCAGGATTTTGACATTCCCATTGACAAGAATTCAAGTACTTTACATGAGAACCCTCGAAATTGTGAAACGTGAAATAGTGTGAAGTAGCATTTCGGTAATTCGGTGTTTCAGGGTACGAGAACCAGAGAGGACAGTGTTCTAGGATTGAGAGTCTTGGACTCTTGATACCCGAAAGTCTAGAATCACATGGGCCATCGGATCGAATGGAGGCTTATAGTCATTGATCCCATTGGAGATATTGTTTCGGAGTTCATGGTTTTGGAGGTTATGGAGCCGGAAGCTTTACATCAGGACTCGTGAAATCACGAAGTCCGAAACCCCAGAAAGGAAAAAAAAGTTTCAATAGAAGCCAATCTTTTGCTGAGCATTTTGGGTTTCGGCATTTCGGTAGTTGCGAAGACAAGAGGTCGGGATTCCTTATTCTGGAACTCTCAAAGTCGTGAAACGTAATATAGCTGTGTCGGAGGACGTAGCCAAGCATTTCAGGTTTCAGAAGGTGGAAAATTCAAGAACCTCGAAAACAGGATTCGCGAAATCACGAAACCCAAAAACCCGAAAAGAAAATAAAATAAAAGAAAAGTCTCGATAAGGAAAAAGGGGCACGATCATTTTATTTTGGCCAGGGGAGTTGAGTGGTGATTTTGTGTTGGTTCACACAGGGCATACTCATAAGGACCTATGGAAAAACATTGTTGTTATGTGTGTGTAGGATTCCTTGTGGAGGAATCTAAGAGTCAATCAGACTCAACTGGGCAGATTTAGAATGATCCTGAGAAGACCTCAATTCTGAGGATTGGGGGTCTGCGTCAGTGTGGTATCAGAGTGAGTAAGGGTTCTTTTCTTTCTGTACCAGAGAAAAGAGAAAATATTTGCAGCCATGCCACCGAGAAGAAGAGACAGACCAATGCCTGATCCAGGAGTGGAAAGGGAAATACGTGAACTACATGCTAGGCTTGATGCCATGGAGACAGCACAGAGTCGCACAGTCGATGTTGGGGATATCAGCGAGGATAACAGTGAAAATGAAGAAGGACATGAAGTAGAATAAGTTGTAGCCGAAGATGCAGTAGATGAACGCCTATTCAAGGTTGTTGCAAGGATAGGTGCCAGGGAAAAAATGGAGATTTCCATGTATGAAAGGAACTTGGACGTTGAAGAGCTTATAGACTGGATTAGAGATCTGGATAGATACTTTGACTATGAGGATGTCGAGGAAGACAAAAAGGTTAAACATGTTGTCACAAGACTTAAAGGACATGCAACATTATGGTGGGATGAACTACAGGATGACAGACGTTGCAAAGGCAAGCAAAAAATCAAGAGTTGGGATAGAATGGTTGCAAAGATGAAAGTCAAATTCATACCCAAGGATTATCAAATTACTCTATTTTGGAGAATGTAGAATTTGAGATATAAGTTGAGTGCAGTGAAAGAATACACTGAGGAATTATACAAGACACACATTAGAGTAGGTCATTGGGAATGCGATGATGAAAAAGTTGCCAGGTACATGAATGGTCTGAGATATGACATTCAAGAGGAGATGAGCATGATGACCCTTAGAAATGTAGAAGATTCTTATTAGATAGCTCTAAAATATGAAGAGAAGCTGAGCCGAAAGCAAGCTCAAAGAGGCCGAGGAAAAAGTCAAGCTAGAGGCAAAACAATTACCCACAACAGAACTCAGAAACCTAAAGAAAAGTGGAAGAAACCTCAAACTCAGCATGAGAGAGGTGGAAGCTCACAAAGAGGGTAGTATGTTGATAAGAATACTTTTCCTCGAGCTAGAGGAAGAGGAAGAGGCCGAGGAGGTGAAGTGAAATGTTTTGTCTGTGGGAAAATTTGACATAAATCTTATGAGTGTCTAGACAGAAAGAAAGAAGGTGGTGAGACTCACATTGCCGAAGAATAAGGATGGAATGTTGAGGTACAATATGCTGAGGGTGAAAGATCCTTGATGATGAGGAAAGTTCTCTTGAAGCGAGAGAAAGAGGCAGAGAACCTAGTCTAAAGGAATAGTCTATTTCGGACTGCTTTCAAGACCAAAGACAAGGTATGTAAAGTCATCGTGGATAATGGTAGCATAGACAATCTTGTTTCTACATAGATGGTAGAAAAGATGGAGCTGGAGACTATTGAACATCTGAGCCCATACAAAGTTTTGTGGTTACAAAAAGGACATCAGGTAAATGTCACTAAACAATGTTTAGTTGAATTCAAAATAGGAGGATATAAGGATGAAATACTTTGTGATGTCATTCCCATGGATGTTTCTCATCTATTGTTGGGTAGACCGTGGAAATATGATAGGAATGTGATTCGTGATGGGAGAAAGAACACATACACCCTAGAGAAGAATGGGAGAACTCTCACATGTTGTTGCCGATTAAGGATAAAGAAACGAAACCAAAAGTGAGAAACAATGTACTTCTCATGAGTGGGAAGGAATTTCTCAAGGAGGTTAAGAATAAGGAAGACACACAATTTATTGTGGTCAGGAAGAAAAAAATTGTTTTGACCAGTACAAGAGTGGATGATTTACCAGAGGAAATCCAGAAGTTGCTGGAAGAGTTCGTTGATATAGTAGTGGACAAACTACCTCGTTCATTGCCACCGATCAGGAGTATAAGCCATCACATTGATCTTATACCTGGAGCTAGTCTACCAAACAAAATAGCGTACAGGTTAACAACGTAGGAAAATGAAGAAGTCAAAAGACAAGTCCAGGATTTAATGGACAAAGGATTGATTAGAGAAAGCTTGAGTCCATGCGATGTTCCAACAGTGCTCAGCCCAAAGAAAGATGGAGGCTGGAGGATGTGCACAGACTCGATGGCAATCAATAAGATTAACATCAGATACATATTTCCATTGCCAAGGATGGATGATTTGATGGATTGCTTGAGTGGAGCAAAGTTTTTTTCAAAAATTGTTTTAAAAAGAGGATATCATCAAATTCGAATGAGAGAAGGTGATGAATGGAAAACAAAATTCAAGATGAATGAAGGGCTGTATGAATGGCTTGTTATGTCGTTTGGCTTAACCAATGCACCCGGTACTTTCATGAGATTGATGAATGAACTCTTGAAGGATTTCATAGGAAAATTTGTGATTGTATATCTTGATGATATATTGATCTTTAACAAAACTGAAGTAGAGCACTTGAAGCACTTAGCTACAGTGATGAGGAGATTGCAGCAAGAGAAATTGCTGATAAACATGAGGAAATCAACATTTATGAGGACAAAACTCATTTATTTGGGTTTTGTTATCTCTACAAATGAGTTGAAAATGGATCCGGATAAGGTAGAAGCAATTAAACATTGGTCATCGCCAAAAAGTGTGTTTGAAGTTCGAAGCTTCCATGGTTTAGCTAGTTTTTACAGGAAATTCATCTGAAATTTTAGTGGAATTAGTGCACCGATGATGGACACAGTGAAGAAAATACACAAATATTTTCATTGGACAGAGGAAGCATAAAAAAGTTTCAACTTGTTGAAGAAAAAGATTACTGAACAACCAATTCTGGTGTTGCTAGATTTCAGTAAGACATGTCAGGTCAAGTGTGACATTAGTGGATTTGCAATTGGAGCAATCTTAAGCCAAGATGACAAACCGATCACATACTTCAGTGATAAATTGAATGAAGCAAAGATTAAATACTCAACATATGACAATGAATTCTATGTTGTCATATAAGCGGTGAAGAAATGGAGACATTATTTGGTTCCTAAGGAGTTTGTTTTTTACAATGATAATCATGCTTTGCAATTCGTGACTCAATAGGAAAAATTGAACCAAAAGCACGCAAAATAGGTTGAATACATGTAGAATTTTACTTTTGTAATTAAGCATATTTTTGGAACTACTAACAAAGTTGTTGATGCTTTGAGCATGAAATGTTTGCTTATGAAGGAATTTAGACTCAAAACTTTGGGTTTTGATAATCTCAAAGAAATGTACAAAGATGATCCAGATTTTAAGGAAGCGTATGAGGCATATGAGAATCGAATTCTTAGGGACAAAAGCCAATGGACCAAGTATATGATCCAGGAAGGATTAGTATTCAGAGGCAATCAATTATGTATTCCAAAATTCTCCATGAGGGAGAATCTGTTAAAAGAAAAACATAGTGGAGGATTGGTCGGACATTTCGGTCATGACAAAACGTTCTCGAAATTAAATGGCTCATATTTTTGGCCAAGGATGAGGACAGATGTCAAGAAATTTTTTGACAGATGCAGAGTTTGTCAACACACTAAAGGAAGAAGGTAGAACACAGGGTTATACCAGCCATTACCCATACCAGAAAGGCCATGGGATGTTGTAAGCATGGATTTTATATTGGGACTGCCAAGAACACAAAGAGGATTTGATTCAATCTTTGTGGTGGTATACAGATTTTCAAAAATGGCAAATTTTATACCATGTCAGAAAACCAAAAATGCAACTCATATTGCGAACTTGCTTTTCAAGGAATTTGTCAGACTTCACGGCTTACCAAGAAGTATAGTTTCAGATTGAGACACCAAGTTCGTGGGACATTTCTGGAGCACTTTATGGAAGAAGCTGGGCACAAATTTGTCATTTAGCTCAGCTTATCATCCTCAGATGGATGAGCATAAAGAAGTTGTGAACAAGAGCTTGAGAGATTTACTGAGGAGCCTAGTGACTGAACACCACAGTCAGTGGGATCACATTCTTCCACAGGCGGAATTTGCTTACAATGATTCACTCAACAGAAGCACAGGACAAAGCCCATTCTAGATTGTATATGGAATGCAGCCAAGGGGATTTTCTGAATTGAAAGATTCGGAACAAAATGAATTCATGAGTGCTAGTGCAGAATACTTTGTAGAAGCAATGAACGAGCTTCACAGCCAAATCAAGGAGCGATTGTAGAATTCAAACTGGGGATACAAGCGCAGAGTAGATCAACACAGACAAGAACTTCAATTTGAAGTTGGTGATCTGGTTCTTGCACATCTGAGGAAGGAGAGGTTCCCAAGGGGAACATATAACAAACTAAAAATGAAAAAGATTGGACCATGCAGGGTCATGAAGAAATTTGGGAAAAATGCATATGAGATCGAATTACCCGATGGGATCGGAATTTTACCGATATTCAAAATCTCAGATTTGAACCCTTATAGAGCTAAGGAAGTAAGAGAATATAGTGAACAGAGAAAGGTTCAATGGACCAAACAAATTCCTGTAGCTGAAAAGCCATAGATGGAAAGTATACTTGATAAGAGAATCAACAAGAGGACCAGGAGAAAAGAGTATTTTGAATACTTGGTCAAATGGAAGGGACATCCAGTTGAAGATTCCAGTTGGGAGAATGAAGCAAAGATTCAGAAGCATGGATAGACCATGCAAGAACTCATGAACAGGAGTCCATGAAAATTTTCAAGCGAGGGAGTATGATGTAGGAGCATTGCCAACAATAAGCAAGTGCGAAGGCAGAAGATAGTTGAGATGAGCGCAACGCATTTTTGCACATGTTGAAAGTGTTTCGAAATAGATAAGGAAGGTGTTTGCGCATTTATAAATAAGTGATTGTAAACAAATCTTGAGAAATCTGCTCTCATCTATCAATGAAAAAGGCATTTATCCCCAGTTAACGAGAGTAGGTAGATTTAAATTACAGATTAGACAGTTTTAGGAACAGGGGGGAAAACGACTATAGACACCTCATCTCTGTATCATTGTATCAATCAAAATTAGATCAATTAATCACATTAGCATAGAGAAGAGGAGATTTGTAGTAGAAGAGTTGTAGAGGAGACCCCATGTATAGGAGCTTTGAATTAATATAAGAAGCTTTGAGACAGATTTCATAATGTTGTGATGTTTTCTGTGTATATATGGTGAATGGTATGCTCATGTTTATTTATTCTCTCTCTATTGTGCATTTTCTTTAATATTGTGTGTTAATGTATGTTTTCATGTTGGATGTTTGAAGTCTGAGAGAGAGAGGAAATGAGTTTCAATTGTTTCTCATCTTGAGTGAGAAGTTCTTGCAAGGAATGCAATGAAACGTTCGCAGGGAGTGTGTTGAAAAAGACTGAGGGTTCATCTTTGAAAGCTCGAGAGGGATACCGTTGGTCTCATTTTAGAAAAAGTGGAAGTGAAGCACAGGAGTTGTGCAAGGTGTGCACAGGTTGGTCGAGACCTTATAACTTATCAACTAAGGTTGAGAGATTGAAGGAATGCTATTGCATAGAAAGTGCACAGAGTCAGGAGTTCAAGTACGTTGAAGTATCTGAAGGATTTCCACAAGAAGTGCATGTAGAAGTCTCCTTGAAGACATGAGTTTGCAAAGAAATCTCAGAAGGGTTAGGGCCTTTGAATCATTCAAGAGAAGGCAGGAAGCACAATTCGTTGTGTAGAAGACACACCCCATAGAAGGATCGCAGATTTGATTTTGAGCCAGAGGTTCTTAAGGAGGAAATTGAACGGTTGGAATTCTCCAAGGAGAACTCATGAAATAGTGAGGAATGTAGGATCCAAGAAATTTGCAAAGGAAGTTAAGCATTGGACAAATCCACCTTCGAAATCCAGGAGTCAACGTGGACCATTGATCGTGATCTACTGGAGCGTCAGATCATTTCAGGAATTCGGGATCTGTGAGTCCAGAGTGTAATCCAAAACCCTTGGTCACTCTAACTCCCGAATCATGAAAAGAATAGACAAGGATGAATTTTGGGATTTTGGCAATTCAGAATTCAGAATATTGGAAGTCCTAAGGACAAGGATATTGGGCCCTTGCATTTAGAATTTTGAAGTTGCGATATTTGGGATATTTTGAAGTGGTATTTCGGCATTTCGGGAATTGGGATTTCGGCATTCCCATTGACAAGAATTATGGCACTTCACATGAGAACCCCTGAAATTGCAAAATGTGAAATAGTGTGAAGTGGCATTTCGAAAATTCAACATTTTAGGGTTTGGGAACCCGAGAGGACAGTGTTCGGGGATTCAGATTCTTAGACTCCTAGTACCGGAAAGTCTGAAATCACGTGGGTCGTCGAATTGAATGGAATCTTATAACCATTGATCCCATTGGAGATATGGTTTCGGAGTTCGGGGTTTTGGAGGTTAGGGAGCTGGAAGTTTTACATCAGGACTCGCGAAATCGCAAAGTCCAAAACCTCGAAAAAGAAAAAAGTGTTCTGATAGAAGCTAGTCTTTTGCTGAGCATTTTGGGTTTCGACATTTCGGCAGTTGCGAAGACAAGAGTTCAATATTCCTTGTTCTGGAACTCCCGAAGTCATGAAATGCGATACAGCTGTGTAGGAGGATGCGACCAAGCATTTCGAGAAAATCGACATTTCGGGAAAATTGACATTTTGGGTTTCGGAAGGTGGAAAGGTCGAGAACCTCGACAACAGGATTCACGAAATCACAAAACCCAAAATCCCGAAAAGAAAAGAAAAGAAAAGGAAAGTCACGATAAGGAAAAAGGGGCGTGATCATTTTATTGTGGTCAGGGGATTTGAGTGGTGCTTTTGTGTTGGTTCACACGGGGCATACTCATAAGGACCTGTGGAAAAACATTGTTGTTGTGTGTGTGTAGAATTCCTTGTGGAGGAATATAAGAGTCAATCAGACTCAGGAGGGAAGATTTAGAATGATCCTGAGTGGACCTCGATTCTGAGGATTGGGGGTCTGCGTCATGCTGTGGTATTAATAAATGATTTTGTCCCATTGTGACATTGATTGAAGGTTATGTTGGATTGTGATATTCCTTTTTGGTTATTTTAGATTGCAACATTCATATTGTCGTGTTAACAAGTATGTCACATTGCGACATTCATCAAACTTCACGTCACATTGTGATGCCCATTAAAGGTTTTGTCATATTGTGAAATAAATGAAATCTGATGTCACATTGTGACATTAATAAAGGATTTTGTCACACTCTAACATTCATTAAGGGTTATGTTGGATTATGACATTACTTAATTGAATTTTTGGATTGCGCCATTCATCTTGCCATGATAACAACCATGTGGCATTGTGAAATTCATTAAATTTCATGTCACATGGTGATGTTCATTAATGGTTTTGTCGCAATGTGGCACTAAGCAAATGAGATGTCACATTGCGACATTCATTAAGGTTTTTTTCGAATTCCAATGTTCATCAATGGTTATGTTGGGTTGTGACATTCTTCTATGGTAATGCTAGATTGTGGATTTCATTTTGGCCTACTTGATGTGAAATTATTGTGTTTCTTAATGGTTATTTCTAATTGCAAAATCAATCTAGCCATGTTAATGACTATGTAACATTGTGGCATTCATTAAATTCCATATCACATTGCAATGTTAATTAAAAGTTAATCAAATGTGATGTCACATTGTGACATTCATAAAGGATTTTGTTTCATTGCGACATTCATCGAGAGTGAAGATAGATTGCAACATTCCATTATGGTTATTTTGGATTGTTAAATTGATGTTGTCCCATCAACAATCATGTAACATTGTGGCATCCATCAAATGTAATGTCACATTGTGATGTTCGTTAAGGGTTTTGTCGCATTGTGGCATTAATGAAATGTGATTTCATGTTGTGACATTCATTAAGGGTTTTGTAGCATTGAAATGTTCATCAAGGATTGTGTTGGGTTGTGATATTCTTCAATGCCTATGTCAAATTGTGAATTTCATTTTGTCTTAGTTTATGTGAAATTATTGTGTTTCTTAATAGTTATTTTAGATTGATATATTCACCTTGCCACATTAATGGGTATGTAACATTGCAACATTAATCAAATGTCATTTCTGATTGTGATTATCATTGAGGGTTTTGTTAAATTGTGACAGTAATAAATTGTGATGTTATATTCTGGCATTTATTAAGGGTTCTATTGCATTGCAATGTTCATCAAGGGTTTTGATAGGTTATGACATTCTTCAAAGGTTATGTCGGATTGTAACATTCATTTTTGCTTAATTTATATTATGGATATCTTTGATTTTGATTTTCTTAACTTTCTTGTCGCATTCCAATGTTTATTAAGGGTTATGTTGGGTTGTGACATTCTTCAATGGTAATGTCAGATTGTGACTTTCATTTTGGCTTAATTTATGTGAAATTATTGTCTTGCTTAATGGTTATTTTGAATTGTGAAATTTATCTTTCCACGTTAATGGGTATGTAAAAATGTGGCATTCATCAAATGTCATGTCACATTTTGATGTTCATCAAGGGTTAATGAAATGTAATGTCACATTATGTCATTCACAAAGGATTTTGTCACATTTTTACATTCATTTAGGGTTAAGTTGGATTGAAACATTCCTTAAAGGTTATTTCAGATTGCAACATTCATATTTACACATTAGTGGTCATGGCACTTTGTGGTGTTCAAAAAATGTTATGACACATTGAGATGTTGATTAAGGGTTTTGTCATGTTGTCACATTAACAAAATATGATGTCGCATTATAACATTCATTAAGGGTTTTGTCACATTGAAATGTTCATCAGGGCTTATGTTGGGTTGGCACATTACTCAATGGTTATGTTAGATTGTGACTTTCATTTTTGATTACTTATGTGAAATTATTTCATTTTGTAATGGTTATTGTGGATTGAAACATTCATATTTCAACATTAATTGGTATGTAACATTGCATCATTCATCAAATGTCATTTCACATTGCGTTGTTCATTAAGGGTTTTGTTGCATTGTTTCATTAATAAAAAGTGATGTCATATTGTGACATTTATTAAGGGTTCTATTGCATTGCAATGTTCATCAAGGGTTTTGATGGGATGTGATATTCTTTAATGGTTATGTCAGATTGTAACATTCATTTTGGCTTACTTTGTAATATGGGTATGTTTGTTTGTGACGTTATTAATAACTATGAGACACTGAAACATCCAAATTGGTTAACTTGTGTCGACTTATTACATTGATGAATGGTTATATCACATTGTGGTGACGATCAAATGTGGAGGGTTTTCCTACATTGCAATGTTCATCAAGAGTTATGATGGGTTGTCACATTCTCGAATGGTTATGTCATATTCTAACTTTAATTTTGGTTTAGTTTATGAGGAATTGTTTATTTTCTTAATGATTATTTTAGATTGGGACATTCATATTGCCACATTAATGGCTATGTAACATTAAATAAGTCATCAAATGTCATGTCACATTGTGATGTTCATTAAGGGTTTTGTCTCATTGTGACATTAATCAAATGTGATGTCACATTGTGACATTAATTAAGGGTTTTGATGTGACATTGAAAAAAACCTAAATAAAAAATTTATTAATATTTTTTATTATGGTTAATGTTTTTTTGAATTTTATCCCTTTCTCTCATGATGATCAACTCTTTTTTTTTTTTAATTTAAAGGATGGTTCACATTGATTTATTTTTTATCATGGTGATGTATTCTCCAATCACAATTTCTTTGTTGGGATAATGTTGGGGATGCAATTTCATTCTCAATATTACCATATCCATTGTTAGATGACATATTTACAAAAATATATAGATTATTAGTTTTAAACAATGTGGGACAACTTTAGAAAGTGTAGATAAAATATAGTATGAAAATTTTATATTTGAAATTAGATCATAGACAAATTCATTATCTACGATTAGAACAAAAATAAATAATAATGTATTTCATTGTATATGTTTCTAAGTAATATTATTAAAGTATAGTAAGTAATTTACACATGAATAATTTTAAGGATTGTCACATATCTTTTATAATGGCAAAATAAGAACTTTGATTCTAATGAATCATTAAAGGAAGTATGTGACATTTAAGTGAATATTTTCTTTGCAACCATTCATTAATGTCACACATGAAAAAATATTAATGAACATTGCAATGTGAGATTTCATGAATTCTACAATGTTACATAACTACTAACATGGAAATATGAATATCTCAATTCAAAGTAACCATTAAGCAATGCAACAATTTCACATTATGGTTGGCTAAATAATATTGTAAGGACAATGTGGAAAAACGTTTAATGAATGTCATAATGTCACATCACATTTTATATAATTCACAATGCGAAAAAATCCTCAACAAACATCACAATGTGATATGACATTTGATTAATTCCGCAATGGCAAGATGAATGTTGCAATCCAAAACAATTGTTAAGGAATGTCACAATCCAATTAGAATACTATATATATATATATATAT
>JZKD02S1675850.1:254884-308892 GCA_000966675.3 Picea glauca
CAAACAAAACCAAGTATTCACAAAACCAAGCCAAGTACTAACATACCTTATTACCAAACAAAGCCAAGTATTGTAAATGATAATGGTATTAACATAATTATGTTCAATAATTACATATTGGAGACTTCAAGGTAAACTGAAAAGGATTAAGGGAAACCACCACTATCATTATGTATTATAATTTCTGAAACATACTCCAACAAATAAAAACCAAAAAAGTATTGCAAAGAATATACTATCTCTCAAGTATGATCAGTAAAATAACACAGTTGATCGAAATAGAACATATTAGTCCAAAGGAAATTGAAAAGGAATAAAGTAAACCAGCGCTATTATTAGGTATTATAATTTCTGCAACATACTCCATCAACAAACAAAAAAACAAAAAACAGTATTGTAAAGAATGTACTATCTCTCAGGTATGATTACTAGAATAACATAGTTGATCAACATAGAACATTGGAATGGAACATATAAGTCCAAAGGAAGAACATTAAAATGAAAACAAGAATCACAGAAACATATATTGAGTTGCGCCACTAGTACACCAATGAAAAGAAAAAACGACGTACAAATCCTGAAAAGCTTTCGAAATATGATGTTTCACAGCCCCGCTTGCAACTACTCTTGAGATTGATCAGTTGGCTTGTTACCAGTAGCGAATCCATTCACATAATATACTATGTATCTCAGAATCCGTTTACTTTCCCCGGCTTGCTAGGAAGCTTTAATACCCACATCCTCCATCGACGTCAGTGTCTTCTTAATGCGCCCGCATTCACAGTCAAAAGTTCAATACAATCGAATGCCAAAGAAAGTTTATAACTGTAGCTCAAGGTCGACAACTACCACGTACTGACATGGCAGACAACGTTTACAACTGCCACACTGCCCTGCCATGCCATACAACTACAACGGACCGAAAAGTCGAGAAGCCCAAGAGTTAGCACACGTCGAACGTTGATTAGAACATCTGTAAATCAAGATTTTTTATTACTTTCTTCTTAATTTTTTAAACGAGGATTATTTACGACAACTTCTAATTGATTCTGGATGTACATTTGTCCCCGAGTCTCCTTGAATCTAGTAGGAAAACGTTTTAAGTTACACCCCCCATTATAAGAGGTTATTAGCTTAAACATTTGAAAATTTAGAGAAACTCTTCTAATATTGTTCACTTATGTATACTTTATGACTCTTTATGAATCCAATGAATCCAATGGAGCTGAAGGTACTAGCAGTATTGTAAAGAGTTAGTTGTATAACTGTTCTATGAAATGTTTTTTTTCAGTAATTCCACGATATAAATTTGCACGAAATTATTATTTTTTTGGTATTTAAAAATTATTTTTGAATGCAGAAATGGATTCAACATATTGAAAAACCCATAAATAATCACTTAAATCTATGAATCTAACAATTTTTTGTTGAAATAATGTTGAAATGAAATCATATAGAATATTGTCAAAATATGAAATTGTTGCATGGTTGTAGGAATGTTCAATTTTAACTTATGAGTCATTTGAGATCCAAAATTGAGGATTTTGTTCCAGGTTCGCTACTGAATATTCCAACTATATATTTAATGGTGTTTTCCTCTAATAAATTGAAGTTTTGTGAGAACTGTCTCACTTGGATAATGTGAAGTTTCCATTGTGTTACTTCTGTAGATTTAGTTTGGTATCAAAGATTCTTGCTTGAAGATCCGTGAGGAGTTGTTGAAGCTTGAGTTGTTGACGCTTGATGCAAGGTTGATTGTGACCTACCAAGATAGATATTTCGACTCTGTTGAAGTCGTAATGTGAAGAGCCATTGTGAGGGATTGTTGTTGCACAACCAGATGGTGAGGCCCTGTGCTGGAGGGAACATTGTTTGATGTGTTTGAATGAGTGTACCAGCAAGCAAAAGGAGGATGATTTGTTTCCCTGTCAAGTGGAGTTGTTTTACTTGCAAAGGAAGAACATGTCATCGTTGTTGAAGAGCTGTCGAAGGAGTCCCGCAAGCTGAGAGCTCATTGTGGTTTGCCAATCGATGTGTCAACACACTCACAGTTGTTGAATATTTTTGTGTACTGCTACATGGGAAGTTATCTCTGCCCTAAAATTGATGCCAAATCCCAACCTGCAGGTGATTTTCTTAAGAAAACATTAATATTCGAGGTATTAACTCTGTTTACATAATTTATTAATTATGAAGCATGTGGAATCCTCTTGTTGATTTGTACTTTAATGAATCTACAAAAATTGATGGAGAAAATTATGTTAACTGGAAATTTAAGATGATGCTTGTCCTTAAATAATATAATCTATGGATGATTGTGAAAGGAGATTAGCTCAAACCCATTTTTGTTGGCTCCATTCCAGACTAGGAAAAACGAGAAATGAAGGTAAAGGTGTTGTTGCGGATTTCAATAAAAGATAGCATAATTCCTTACATTTGAGATTGTAAGACTTCCAAAGAGACATGGGAAGTTCTCAAAGGTTTGTATGAAACCTCTAATGCAAACCTAATATTATTCTTAAAACTAAGTTGTTGTCTATTAAAATGAAAGCCAATGAAAGTATAAGCACCTTCATTTCTCGCATCAAATATCTAAGTGAAAATTTGGGTGACATTTGTGAATAAGTAGTTAATTATGATTTGGTAACTGTCAAATTGAAAGTTTTAGTGCAAGATTATAAAGTCTTTATTTCAACACTTGCAACAATACCATCGCCCCCTACCTTTAGTGAGTTGATAAGTATTCTTCTTCAAGAGGAAGAAAGGATGAAGAATTTTGATTTGGACTCAAGTGGTTCAGATTTGGCTTTGTATACAAAAAGAAGATGATTATATAGAGGTAAACCATGGGACAAAAGCAACGACAAGTTTCAAGCAAAGCAAAAAGGTATGTCACATCCCGATTCTTATGTTAAGAAAAATGTTGAATGTGACTATTGTGGAAAACCTAGACATCTAGTCAAATACTGCTATAGAAGAAAGTATCATGAGTCTAGTCAAAGATATAAAAGGCATAATGGAAATTTTGTCCACAAAAACACTTCAGTGAATGATGAATTTAAGAATCTTAAGTTGTTTATTTCTCAAGTTGCATTGTGTGTTGAAACTGATGATGAGAATGCATGGTTCATTGATTCTGGTGCATCATCCCATATGTCCTTTAATAAATAATGGTATGATGAATATTACGAGAACATTGATGGAACACACATTTATTTAGGAGGTAACATATAACATAAAGTTCAGGGCTATGGATTAATAAGAGTGAACTTACCTAATGGACAATTGAGATAGATTCATGTTGTGATGTATGTTCATGGTATTAAAAAGAATTTAATATATGTTTCAACTATTACTGGTAATAATTTAAAAGTCGAATTTGGTAAGTTAAGGTGTGTTCTAACAGATGTCGACGATCACTACAATATTTTTTCCACAGGTACTAGAGTTGGTGGATTATATAAGTTGGTTGTGACAATGAACCGTCATGTTGCATTGACATCCACAACAATGTCAACAAAAGAGTTATGGCACCACATGTATGAGGACATCAATTACAATGATTTGATGTTATGTAAAGAAAAACAATGGTAGAAGGTCTTCCTTCTATGAAGAATGATCATTTCCAATGTGAGGCATGTGCACTTGGTAAGAAACATAGAGAGGAGTTTCTCATACATACAGAGAAAAGACAAACCGATATACTTGAATTAATTCATAATGATGTATGAAGACCTATGCAAGCTAGGTCACTTGGTGGTGCTTTGTACTTTCTTATTTTTTTTATGATAGATCTAGATATACTTGGGTCTATTTCATACGGAGAAAAAGTGATCTATTTGAGTATTTTAAAGAATTCAGAACTATGGCTGAAAAAAAGATAGGAAAATGTATTAAAATTATCATATTTGATCACGGTGGTGAATATACATCAGGAACATTTAAAAGTTATTGTAAATTTAATGGGATCCAACAAAAATTTATATTACCTCATACACCTCAGCAAAATGGTGTTGCTAATAGAATGAACAAAATATTGGTTGAGTGTGCTCGTAGTATGCTTCAAGGTAAAAATATTTCTAATGGTTTTGGGGAAGAAGCCATTAATCTATTGTTTATTTAAAGAATCAAAGTACAACTAAGAAATTATATTTTGAAACTCCTTTTGAGGTTTTTCATGGTTATAAACTTGATCTGAGTCACTTAAGAGTGTTTGGATCCACTTCCTTTACACATATTCCTAAGGAAGAGAGAAGAAAACTTGATGCAAAATCAATCGAGTGTGTTTTTATTGGGTATTGTACTGATCAAAAAACATAAAAATTGTTTGATCCTAGTTCACATAAATTGTTTGCAAGTAGAGATGTGGTGTTTCATGAAAATGAAGATAGAGGTGATACAATGAATAATGTTGATTCTTGGAAGGTTTCTGATTATAATGATGATCATGTAAAAATAGATGCAATGGTTAAACAAGAATAGGAACGTGTTAAAGAACAAAATCAAAGTAGTATGGACACTTCAAGCATTCATGATACATCAAGTGGAGAAGAGTCACCACATAGTAGGAGAAGAGATGAAAGGAGTGAAGGACCAAGGAGGTCATCATGACAAACTCAACCACCTATAAGGTGTAAATACTATGCATCGATGTCACACGTAATGAATGTTGCAGAACCTGTAAACTATGAACACACTAAAAAACATGAAGAGTGGATAAATACTATGAATGAATAATATGATTCTCTTGTGAAAAATCATACATGGGAATTAGTAGAACTGCCTCAAAAGAAAGTCCCTATTGGAAGAAAATGGTTGTACAAATCTAAATTTAAAGCAAATGGTAGCATTGATAAATATAAGGCTAGATTAGTTGCAAAAGTATATTCACAAAATGAGGGCATTGATTATGATGATACCTTTGCAACGGTAGATAAACTAAATACAATTATAATATTGATTCCCTTAGCTACAACACGTAAATGGAAAATACATCAGTCATATGCTAAATATGTTTTTCTGAATGGTGATTTAAAGGAAGAGGTTTATTTGGTTTATCCTGAAGGGTTTTTCAAGTAAACAAGAGCATCTAGTCTCCATGATAAAGAAAGCCTTCTATTGTTTTAAACAAGCACCGAGATCATGGTATGTAAATATTGATTCATTCTTTTATCATAAAGGCTTTGTGAAAAGCAAGAGTGATCCTGACCTATATATTAAGAAAGATAAATATGAAAATGTTTCTTTAATATCTTTATATGTGGATGATCTCATTATTACAAGTAGTGCACACAAGTTAATTGATGAGATTAAAATTCAATTGTCTCAAGAATTTGAGTTGAAATATCTCAGGGAATTGCATTATTGTTTAGGACTTGAAGTCTCAAAGGAGTCTGGTAAGACACCGATTACACAAAGCAAATACACAAAAGAAATTCTTAAAAAGTTCCATATGAGTTAATGTAAAGCAATGTCAACTCCCTTAGCACATAATGCAAAGTTATACAGTAATGATGGAACTAAAGAGGAAGATGGTACATTATATCACCGGTTGGTGGGAAGTTTGAACTACCTCACCACTACCAGACCAGACATATCATACTCAGTCAACATCCTTAGTCAGTTCATGCCTAAGCCTTTTGAAAACCACTGGAAAGATGCAAAGAAAGTCCTCCGATACTTGAAAGGAACAATAAATTTTGGTATTATGTATACTAATGAATCTGATGTTGAACTGAAAGGTTTCTAATTCAGATTGGGTAGGAAACCTGATGACAGAAGATCTACCTTAAGTTTTTCATTTCATACAGGATCTGGCGTTGTGTCATGGAGTATCAAGAAACATCCAACTGTTTCTTTTTCATCAACATAATCTGAGTATAAAGTCTTGACCAATGCTACATGTGAAGTTGTTTAGTTGCGGAGAATTCTTGCAGATGTTGAAGAGGAGAAAAATGGTCCAACATGCATCAATTGTGATAATCAAAGTGCTATCAAATTGACACATAATCCAATATATCATGCAAGATCAAAACACATCGAGCTATAACACCACTTGTTACTTCTTGAGAGAGAAGATTGAGTCAAACAAAATTGATTTGATTTTTTGTAATAGAAATAATAATGTGGCTGATATATTTACCAAGCTTCTTGTTAAACTTTTGAAGTTTTTAGAAGAAGTTAGGTGTAATTCATTTCTCCATTAATGAAAAATGTTGAGATAATGTTTACATTAAGTTATCTAAAACATTGTCAAAATAGGAAGTTGTTGCATGGTTGTAATTTTAACTTATGAGTAGTTTGAAATCCATAATTTTAGGATTTTGTTCCAGGTTTGTTGGTGAGTATTCTAACTATATATGTAAGAGTGTTTTCCTCATAAATTGAAGTTTCATGAGCTCTGTCTCACTTGCATAATCTGAAGTTTCGACTGTGTTACCTTTCTAAATTTATTTTTTTGTCACAAAATTTCGGACAAATGTCCCTCAAATATATCACCAAAAAAAGAAACATTTTGTAAAACGTTTAGACTAAGGCGTGGAGCGGGACCTAGATAGCAACCTTCTGCACTCTTAAGCCTACCTAACTACGCTTCATTTCAATCTCTACACGCTATGATCACGGTTCGGTCTCTAGCGAATCTGGGCTCATAGTCGATTCAGCCTCTTTGTGCGCCGGGATGTGGTTTTAAAAAAATAAAATTACCTCTTTCATATAATTTTAATTTTACAGAATTCGAGATTTATTCAGATTACCATTCTGACAAGTTCAATAGCGTTACACAAACCTTTGGAAAACGTCAAAACTATAATTACAGAACTAGATGGCTTCGTTAGGACAATCAGGTTAATTTTGATTAATGGGCTTATTGCGTTTCAAGTAGAATGGTCAAATGGTCGGTGGGATGATTCATTTGCGTAAACAAAACCATTGTTAACTGTTTTCCGTAGTTCAGGATTCTAAAGGCCAGCATCTGTAATCTCTTACGTTTTTCACTGACTTATCAAGTAAAAGAGTAGGAAACTTGGTACGTAAAACTACTGTTTATTTTATTTATTTTTTACTCCATCGAACCGTTGGTAGTCAACAACGTAGAAAATTAAATGTCTTAAAAATAATCTTGACCGGAAATTCAAGATATTAACTATGCTTGAAGCACTGAATGTCTGGACTATAGTAAAAAGAGATGAAGCAAAACCAAAAGGTGCTATGCTTGCAAAATGGGAGAAACGAGAAACTAAGGAAAAAGTGTTGTTGTGGCTGTCTGTCCAAGACAACATAATCCCGCACATACATGGGACATCTTGAAATGCTTGTATGAAACTACAAATTCCAATAGAATTTTGTTTCTAAAGACTAAGTTAATGTCCATGAAAATGGCTGCAAATGAGAATATCACCAGCTATGTTTCCCGTATTAATGATTTATGTGATCAGTTAAGTGCAATTGGTGATACTGTTTCAAATATTGACATGGTAACTATTACATTAAAAGGATTAATCAGAGATTATCAGAGGTAGAGCAAAGCCCCCTACATTTATTGAGTTAACAGGGATTCTTCTACAAGAGGAAGAACGAATTAAGGTGTTTGAGATGGACTCTCACACTCCAGAATTACCATTGATGACCAAAGGAAAACAACCATAGAAGGGCAAGACATGGGACAGAAAAAGAACAATCAAGTTTCATCCAAGAAACAGAGGTATGACTCACTCAAAATCTGATTCTCATGATAAGAAAAATGATGGTTGTTTTTACTGTGGGAAACCTGGTCATCATGTTAAAGACTATTATAAAAAGAAAGTTGATGACTCCAAACAGAAGTTTAGAAAACATAATGGAAATTATGTCACAACTGAAACATAATGGAAATTATGTCACAACTGAAACATCCACCAATGAAAGTTTTCAGACTTCAAAGTTGTTTATTTCAAAAGATGCATTGTCTGCTGAAATTGATGATGAAAATGCATGGTTTATAGATTCATGCGCCTCAACCCATATGTCTTGTGTCAAAGAGTGGATTTATGAATATCATGAGAGTAAAGATGAAACACACATATATTTAGAAGATAACAGATCTCTCAAGATTCAGGGTTATGGAAAAATATGTCTGAATTTACCTAATGGCCAAAAGAGACAGATTCATGATGTGTTGTATGTTACAGGCATCAAAAAGAATTTGATTTATGTTTCAGCAATAACTCATAAAAATCTGAAAGTAGAATTTATGCAGTATCATTGTCTTGTGAAGGATATTCAAAATCATTATAAAATCATAGCCACAGGGACAAGAATTGGAACACTGTATAAGCTTGATGTCATAAATTCCAATCATCATGCATTGAGATCTACTACAATGACAACTGAAGAGCTATGGCATTGCAAGTATGGACATCTTAACCAAAATGACTTAGTGCTACTTCAAAAGAAATTAATGGTTGAAGGGCTTCATGTTTTGAAACATCAACATATAGAATGTGAAGCTTGTGCACTAGGTAAGCAACATAGGGAAGAATTTCCAGTGCATAAAGAGAAGAAACAGAGAGAGATAATTGAATTAATGCATATTGATGTCTGTTGTCCCATGCAAACCTTATCACTTGGTGGTACGAGGTATTTTTTTATATTTGTTGATGACAAATCATGATTTATTTGGGTTTATTTCATAAGGAAAAAGAGTGATGTATTTGAATATTTTAAAGAATTCAAAACTATGGTGGAAAAGCAGACAAGTAAATACATCAAGATACTCAGATCTGATCAAGGTGGAGAATATACCTCAGGAGCCTTTGAAAACTACTGCAAAAACAATGGGATCATTCAGCAATTCACAATGCCTTCTACACCACAGTAAAATGGTGTAGCTGAAAGGAAGAACAAGACATTAGTAGAATGTGCTCACAGCATGTTAAAAGGTAAAGATATCTCTAATGGTTTTTGGGCACAAACCATTAACACTGTTGTTTACTTAAAGAATAGAAGTCCAACTAAGATTCTAGATTCAAAAACACCTTTTGAAGTTCTTTATGGTTATAAACCCGAGGTTGGTCATTTAAAAATATTTGGTTCAAAGGAATTTGGTCATATTCCCAAAGATGAGAGAAGAAAATTGGATGCAAAATCTGTAAAGGGTACTTTTCTTGGTTATTATGATGATCATAAGGCATACAAATTGTTTGAAATTAATTCACATAAGCTCATATCAAGCAGAGATGTGATTTTTCATGAGACTACAGTTGAAGAAGGAAGTATGTATGATGTTTGGCATACTACTTATGACAATGATGTTCATGTGAAAATTGATATAGATGATGAACAGGAACAGGAAAAGGAACAGGTACAAAAACAAGGTGAAAGAAGTGAAGATACTCCAAACACTCCTACACCTTAGAAAAGAAGAAGTGAAAGTGAAGATAGCGGTGGACCACTGAGGAAGTCTACAAGAACAATTCAGATACCCTCTAGGTATAAAGATTATGCATTGATTCCACAAGTAATGAATGTTGTAGAACCTGTTACTTATGAACAAGCTAAAGATCATAAGGAATGGGAAAATCCAATGAATGAAGAATATGAATCAATAATGAAGAATGAAACATGGGAATTAACAAAACTGCCTGAAAACAAAGTTCCCATAGGATGTAAATGGTTGTATAAAACCAAATTTAATGCAGATGGAACTGTTGACAAATACAAGGCTAGATTAGTTGCAAAAGGGTATTCACAAAAGGAAGGAATTGATTATGAGGACACTTTTGCACCTGTAGTTAAGTTAAATACAATTAGAGTCATGATTGCATTAGCTACACAACACAATTGGAAAATACATCAGTTAGATGTTAAATCTTCATTTCGGAATGGTGATTTAAAAGAAGATGTTTGTTTGGTCGAACCTGAAGGATTTACAAAGAAAGGACAAGAGGATCTTGTGTGTAAACTAAAGAAAGATTTATATGGTTTGAAACAAGCACCTAGATCTTGGTATACTAAGATTGATTCATTCTATGAATAGAAAGGTTTTGTGAAAAGCAAAAATGATCCTAATTTGTATGTCAAAAAGGATGAAAATGGAAATGTTTCTTTGGTATCTTTATATGTTGATGATTTGATTATAACAGGCAATGCTTCTCACTTGATTGAAGATATTAAAATTCAGTTATCATGGATGTTTGAAATGAAGGATCTTGGTGAAAAACATTATTGTTTAGGTCTGGAAATATGGAGAGAAGATGGTAAAACAATGGTCACTCAAAGTAAATACACAAGGGAAATACTGGAAAGATTCAATATGAATGAATGTAAGGCAGTGTCAACACCTTTAGAACAGAATGCAAAGTTATCTAGTGTTAATGAAACTAAAGAGGCAAATGGTACTCTGTATCACCAGTTGGTGGGAAGTTTGAACTATCTCACTACTACCAGACCAAACATAGCATATTCAATCAACATCCTTAGTCAGTTCATGGCTAAGCCACTTGAAATCCACCGGGTAGCTACAAAGAAAGTCCTTCGATATCTGAAAGGAACTATTAATTTTGGTATTATGTATACTGATAATTGTGATGTTGAGTTGGCAGGTTACTCTGATTCAGATTGGGCCGGAAATCCTGATGACAGGAAATCAACTTCAGGATATGCATTCAACATTGGTATAGGGTTCATGTCATGGAGCAGTAAGAAACAACCAACTATTTCTTTATCATCAACAAAAGTTGAATACAAAGCTCTATGTAATGCTACTTGTGAAGCTGTTTGGTTAAGGAGAATTCTTGAAGACATTGGCAACAAGCAAATGAAGCCAACTGTTCTCAAATGTGACAATCAAAGCTCTATTAAATTGGCACACATCCTAATTTATCATGCTAGAACAAAGCATATTGAAATCCAACATCATTTTGTAAGAAAAAAGATACAAGAGAAGGAAATTGACTTGACCTACTGTAATACCACTAAGAATGTGGCTAACATATTTACCAAGCCTCTTGGAAAGATGTGTTTTGAAGAATGTAGGAAACAGTTAGGTGTTGTAGAGAATCCATTTCTCCATTAAGGGGAAGAGTTGGAATAATAATGTCGAAATGCTTAAATTAGTATTATGTTAGATTGTTAGGATATGTGTTAGTAGAGATCCATTGAGATCCTATTTCTTAAGAGTTTGTTAACAACTCACAGAGCTTATATAATGTAATCTTGTTTCATAATAATCATATGAGTAGTGTTCGGTTTTGCATTGATAGTGTTCTATTTGTTTATACATTGGCAATTGAATGGCTTCAAGTAGTCCAAGATATCATTAATGCAACATTTTCCTTTGATTGTTGTTAACTTGGAAAAGATTCAACAAACATTGAGCAAAACATAAGATCTCATTAATGTGGTATTTCCTTTTATTGTTAACTTGGAAACGATTCAACAAACATTGAGCAAAACAAAACGTAGAGTATGTTGGAGCCTTGGACAACACTGAAATAATTTAGTGTTGTTTTGAAATGTTCTAAATTAATAAATATTGAAAGTCCTAATAAGTTTGCCAAAACCTGTAAAATTATGCATAACTTGTCAAGATGAGCAATAAATGTGATTTAGTGGCCTGCCAAAATCTATAAAATTATGCATAAGTTGTTAAGGTGAGCTAAAATTATGCATTACTTCTAAGGGTGGGCAATAAATGTGATTTATTGCTCTGCCAAAACCTATAAAATTATGCATAACTTAATAAATGTGATTTATTGCTTTGTGTTTATTCATAACTTCATTTATTACTTATCTCGTTAGTTTAATTTAAATAAAGTAATTAATTGTTTGGAATATTTAAATTAATATTGATCCCTCAAAATTTATGTTGAATTGATAATATGTGGACAATTTTAATACTATATCACCATTGTTAATATAAAAGCTTTTATATATGAGTATAATTATTGTGATATGATGTAGGTTAAATAAGTTAACATTAAAGGAAAATAAAATTACAAAACATCTTTGTAATATGAATATGGTAATGGTATTGGAATTATTGTCTTTTGATTAATGGATACTCATCAAGATAACACATTTTTGTGAGAAGTTCTCACAATCATAAGTTTAACAAGGTTTTTGACTGAAAATTATTAAATATCTTTGTAATCTAAATATGGTAATGGTATTGGAATTCTTGTCATTTGATTAATGGATACTCATAAGATAACACATTTTTGTCAAAAGTTCTCACACTCATTAAAATTAAAACCTTTTTTCACTTCTCACAATGGACTTGGAAGGGCATGTCTTGGGAGTCTATTTTCAGCCTAGCATTTTTAACCCCCATAAATCTCCACACCTGCAAGGAAATCTGGTTTCATCCCATCTTTTTGAACTCCTCCCGTAACATTTATAATATTAAAAAACATGAAAACACCTAAGAACATTTATATGATTAAAAAACATGAAAACACCTAAAAATAAGTTTCATTAAAAGGTCTAAATTTTCTAGATACAAAAGTGTATGCATTGTACCTTGTGCCTCATACCAAAGTATCATGGCATTACACTTGTTTGTAAAATTAATAATGTGATAGTTGAATCCTCCACGTAGCGTAGAACTAGATTGAATCCTCTGATTGTCAAATAGTTAATGACCTTTGGACAAGCCATTGTTCCCGAGGTTCAAGATCAAACTATTTCTTCTTTTTCAAGTTACAATTTCTCAGTGATTGTCTTGGTTCGACCAGCTTCAGTTTCAACTGGCATATTTATCAGGTTCAACTCTTCACAATCCAATTCCAAAGTTTTAGATGTATGAGGTCCAGGTGACTATTATTGGTGTTTCGGTCCCAATAGCAACTCCCACTTCCCCACTACACATTCCATTTTCTAGCGTCGCCTTTGCTACGATGAAGCCCACCCAGAACACAAGAGGTGTAGATGTTTAAGCCTGAGAGGGGGGGGGGGGAAACAAATAGGAGAAATGGAATTTTGGTCTCTAGAAGGTTTACAAGAAGTTATTCAATATTACTTATCTTGCCTATACTGGGGGAGCAACTTCCAGTAGAACCATATGGTTCAGATATAGTTTTTGTCTACCATCAGCAGAGGGTATGGCTACAAGGGTAGGAGGTAAAATGATATAAGAGGGGTTTCAACACTTACATGCAATCGATCGTTGGAGTCCTAGTTTGCCGAGATCCTAACCAAAGTTGCACAGGAAACGAACATATAGCTATGCCACGAAGTAAATTATAATTTTCTCATGATGAATAATATGTTGGAGACATGCCAACAAATTTTCTCATGCGGTCACATGCACATGCACATGCATGCAACTATGTTAATGTGCATGCATGCAATCCCTTTATGAACTGCTCATGTGACTATGTGATCTATTCATAATCCACTTGTGTAACTGGGTGATCGATGTCATATATGAAAGCATACCCATAGAGGTGTGAGTATAAAGTGAGTGCAAGCGTGTGCAAGGAGCAGAGAGAAGAGTGTGTCAAGAAGAGAAGAGTGTGTTAGCAGAGGACGATTGTATGCCTATGAAGGATATTTTAATTCTCCCTTGAATAATAATAATATCGATATTCATTTCTCGTTGTTTTTTCCCTCATTGGGTTTCCACATAAATCACTATGTCAATTGATTAGTTTGTTGTTCTTGGTTTAATGCATGTTTGATCTTGCTCGTTTATGTTCTAGTTTTATGCTATGTTTTTCTTTCGCTGGCTAACAGGTGGTATGAGAAATTAGAGTTGAAGGAGCATAGAGCGAAGGAGAAGAGAACCTGGTCGTTGGATCGAAGAGACTGGTTTATTAGAAGTTTTGATTTTATTTTGGACGATTGTTTCTGCTAATGGAGAAAGTGTAGAGTTCCAAGTTTGAGGTGGAAAAGTTCAGTGGTAAGAATAGATTTTCATTGTGGAAGATGAGAGATCTATTTTTGCAACAAGGATTTCAAAAGGCCTTGGCTGGAAAGCCAAAGAAACCGACAAGCATGACAGAGGAGGACTGGGAGGATGTGGATGCAAGAGCCCTCAGTACTATTCGTTTGTTTCTGGAAGATGAGGTGTTGTTTAACATCATTGAGGAGAGGACAACAACAGGTTTGTGGACCAAACTAGAGACTTTTTATATGACAAAGATCTTGTCAAACATAATCTTTTGAAGAGTCAGTTGTACAACTTGTGGATGAAAGAAGGTATGAAAATTATTGATCACTTGAATGTCTTCAATACTTTGATTTGTCAATTAACTAATATGGAAGTGAAGTTTGAAGATGAGGACAAGGCGATTACACTACTGTTTTTGTTGCATGAGTCTTGGGATCATCTAGTCACAACTGTGTGGTCTAACAAAACAGAGGCCATTAACTATGACATTGTTGTGGGATCTTTATTGTTTGAGGAGATAAGGAAAGCATTCGGTAAAGAAACCTCAACATCAGAAGAAATTGTGGTCAGAGGTAAATCTATATAAGGAGATAAAGATAAAAAAAGGTACATCCAAGTCTAAGTCAAAAGGAGGTAAGGGTAAGGCAAAATGTTGGTTTTGTGAAAAATCTGGGCATCTCAAGAAGGATTGTTGGAAAAGACAACAAGCATCCAAAGAGGACTCCCCAAAAGATGCAAATTCAGCTACATGTATGGTTGATGAAGTTTTGTCTTTTTGTTGTGTCTCTCCACATGTGTTTGCATAAAAGGTGAAGGGCGGTGATGGTTGAGTCACCGTGAAATAAAAAAAAAATGTTTTTAATTTGTAGTTGTAGAAATTATTGATTGCTTGTAAATGGGCATATGTCTATAAGACATGGATAGACATGTGTACCCCTAGTTTATCAAGTCACCTATGAAAATTATAGACATATATTTAGGTACATTGTATATGTGGGGGGGCATGTATGTTGAGTTAGCTTTAACTCGGTGAAAGAGTTAATGAGTTAAAAAACAATTAGGTCAAAGAAGGTGGTTGTTCAGGTCCGTATGTTTTGGATATCACATTCTATTGTGTCCATGGATTTGCATGTAATGAAGCCTGTAAAAGGCTTGTTGAACTCCATTGTAAATGGGCTTGGAGGTAAGCGGTGAAGGATTACTTGGCCGGATTGGTCGGATTTTGTCAAGGTTGTTTGAATGAAAAGTTCAGGGTGCAGCATTGTGTCCAGTTTATAAAGGTGGTTCTATAGAAAGGTTGATGTGTTGGCAAGCCAATCAAGTGTTTGAGAATACATGATGAAGGTAGGTTCATATCCATGGAACTTTGAAAATATTGCAAGTAAGTTGGGATCGAATAGGCATGTTCAATAATGCCAAGTTGCAACAATAGTTGTGGAGATAAGCAATTGTGCTATCTGGTAACTCGGTCACCATTGGTTGCAAAAGACAGGAAGATTCTAAAAGAGGTATGAATGGGTCATCTAGTAATTACTCAAATTTGAAATTAGTTAGTTGTGATGCTTATGTTTTTTATCAACAGTCTCAGTAGGACCTAGATCAAATAGGTAGATCTTTGATATGGTGATGATGTTAAGGGGTGCAGACTGTGGGATCCTACTACCCACAAAATCATCATGGACAAAGATGGATTTTTTGATGAATCTCCTTTTATAAAGTCAAACATAGTAAAATATGAAAGGTTCAAAGCATGGCTGGTAGCAGAAAGGTATTTGGAAGGTATTGATTTCAATGAAAGTTTCTCACTGGTTGTTAAAAGCTTGTTTATATTCATGTTTTATTAGAACTGGTTGCGATAGTATGTAGCTAGATGTTAAAATTGTTTTACATAGATTTTTTTGGATAAGGGGATGTATATGGAACAACCAAAACTGTTAGTTCATAATCACAATAGAATATTTGTTTGCAAACTCAAAAATCATTGTATGGCATGAAGCATGCTTGGAAAATGGTACAAGATGTTTGATTCCTTCATGGTGAGACAATTTTTACAAGAATTCAGTGTAACTATTGTGTTTATGGTATATTCATTATCTTGGTGTTATATGTTATGCTTGTTGCAAGAACAAGCATGGTTGAGATCAACAGGTTGGCTCAATTGGTTAGGATGCTTGTTATGAAGGATATCAGAGAAATAAAATAAATCTTGGGCATGGAAATACATAGAGACATGAAATATGGTAAACTTGGTTATCACAATAGAAGTATGTGATGAAGATACTCAAGAAATTCAATATGAATAATGTGAAACTGGTAAAATCCCTTTGGCTTTCCATTGTAAATTCTCTTCAGATTTATGTCTTAATTGATGGATAAGAAAAGGGTTATATGTCTTGAGTATTATATTCTAGTAGGAAGTTTGATGATTGCAAGGAAGAAATGGTCAAAATTTCACATGCAGTTGGTGTTGTCAGTAGACACGTGGAAAAACCAGGTCAAGAGCATGGAAATGGGTGCTTCAAACACGGAAGCACAAGTATCACCTACAATGGTTGCAGTGATTTGGTATGTGGTTATGATTCATGAGATTTGGACAAGTGCATTGGTTTATTAGACAGGTTAATAATGGAGACATAATGGTCCATACTGGAGTGAATCGTGTAGGCATGTTCATGTAACAATATCATTATAGACGTTGCACAGTTGTGATGGTGTTTGGCTTCTCTTGTAGGCAAGGTGATGGATGAATTAATTAAGGGCATGATATATTAGGTAAATTGTTTTCAAGGTGGATATTGATGGAAACATGCCAATGAATTTCCTCATGCAGTCACATGCACATGCATGCAACTATGTTAATGCACATCCATGCAGTCTATTTATGAACTGCTCGTGTAACTATGTGATTTGTTCATGATCAGTTTGTGTAACTGAGTGATAGATGTTATATATGAAAGCATACCCATAGAGGTGTGAGTACAATATGATTGCAATCATGTGAAAGGAGCAGAGAGCAGAGTGTGTGAGGAGAGGATGATAGTATTCCTATGAAGGATATTGTAATTCTCCCCTGAATAATAAAAATATCGATAATCATTGCCCATGTTTTTTTCCCTCATTGGGTTTCCACATAAATCACTATGTCAATTGATCAGTTTGTTGTTCTTGGTTTAATGTGTGTTTGATATTGCTCGTTTATGCTATGTTTTTATACTATTTTTTTCTTTTGCTGCCTAACATAATAGTCTCGTTCCACTACATAATGACTGCACGTTAATTTCACTTTGACGAGTTATATATAAAATAATGCACATCCTGCAAATGTCAATGGCATTGCATGAGGTTCGAAGTCCAGTATTTTGATATGAGCACCTCACAAGGTAAGGACCCATGCCACCACCGACATTCAAGCCCGGTTTTATTTGTGTTCATATTTAAAAATGAATTTTTGGTTCCAACTTTTCACTACAAAGAGTTGTATTGCTATCTTTACTTTGATTATGAATGCATGAGGTTAATTCATGCTAATTGGATTGTACAATTATGGTTGTTTCTTTTTGTTAACCAACTAATTCCTATGATTATTTCTTATAATGTATTCAAGAGTGAGTGGGTCTACTGGGTCTCGAAGATCTAGATCAATCGTTGTTTAATTTTCTCTTCCTACTCTTGGTTTTGTAGCCTCTGCCTTAGCTTCTTCTGGTCAGTAAATTGGATAACCTTTATAAGAGTGTTTCATCATGCTGGCATCAAACTTCTCCTTTCTAAGAGTGATGTGTCATGTCCACCTGGAACTTCTCCTCCTGGAAGGTATGATTGTTGATATGGAAATTAAGAGATGGTTAGGTATCAATATCGCTCATCCTCTTTGGATTAAGCATCTGACTCTTTAAATTTCGAAAGGGATAACAAATTTAATTGAAGGAAAATTTGGAAAGGTATTAGCAACTGAGTTGAAGGAAAGTGCACATGGAAAACCATCGTAGGTCAGGCCAGTTTCTCTGGAAATTCTAACTACCTACGTTCTTTGATCGGTCAAGATGCAAAAGAAAGGGAGAGGTCTCTCTGCTTGCCTAAGTAAGTAAGTAAGTTAAGGCGTAACCTTTGGCATATCAATTTTGAAAAATGTTAATTCAATGTTAATATATCAGTTTTCTCTAAATGTCAAAAAACTAAGATAGAGAATTCATTATTTGCAAACGTAAATAGATCAATTTCATTATGATAATGGACCTGTTTCATTGTTGCAACAACCTTAGGGAGTTAGCTATTTGGAAAATCCCATATAATCCCTAAGCTTCCACACTTTTTGTTTAGCATAATATGACCTTGATGAGTATTTGATAGCTCTATGATTTCGTCGAAACTAAAAACAAACCAACATTTATGATTATGAAACATGAAAGATATTCAAATGAACGCAAAGACACTAGGAGAAAAATATAGTATACTTGCTTTCATACAATAATACTTATTAAAACAACAAAAATGGATTTTGTAGGTTCATAGACAATTCCAAGGTTCAAAGATAGTTACAATTAAAGAAATACTTTTGATTAAAACAAGAAAAATGGATGAGATAGTTCCAATTAAATAAATACTTCTGATTAAAACAACATAAATGGATTTTGTAGGTTCATAATAAAAATTGATTTTGCAGGTTAAGACACAATTCTAATCACTTTAGTAGTAGAGCTAGTGGGAGAGCCAGGCACTTTAGCAGTGAAACTAGTGGGAGAGCCAAGCACTTCAGTAAAAGAACTAGTGGGAGAGTAACAAAACTATTCAGAGAGACAAACGCTTTATTAGGAGCTTTGAACATGTATTTCAGAGAAGCATATGCTACAAAGGGTGAAAAGGGTCTAATCTCTGTTGAACTCCACCTTCATACCTACAGTTGCAGATAATATGAATTGAATATGGGTCGATGAAGAAGAGAAACGAACCACAAGGAAACATGGACTGAACAACATTCATAGTAAATATGGTTATAGTAATCGCAAGAGACATGCAAGTGACCAAGTGGAAGTGTAGGTGGAGGGCAGTTGATATCTCACTAGGGGCACCAAGGTGGAGGGTAGTTGATAGTTCACCTAGGCACCAAAGCCATTTCCAATCATGAAATATGATTTAATTTATCCACCTTAAGCATTTAATGCTTTGAATTAATGCTAGGGTGGAACTTATCATTAATTCACATGGCTTTGTACATATGTAGTTTACCCTCTTGTTCCCTAAGTTTCAAGCCTTCTTTCCTCGATATGAGGCCAAATAAGCCCTCAAACTTAAAACTTATGGAAAAAACATAAAAATGAGTTGGAAAATTGTATAAGACACTAAAAACTTTGGGTAAATAGTCGGTTTGTGTGCAATATTAATAGAAGAATGACAAATATATTACTAATACTCCCTAGCCCGAAGGACAGGGACTAATAAGATTGCAAATATTTCTAACTCTCAATATCTATGCAATACTTGAAAAACAATGCTACATACTTATAATACCTATCTGCATCGAGATATTCTACAAATAAACAACTATTGATAATCTCGATATGGCATGGGAGCTTAGCTGACTTATCTACATGTAATTAAATAGGAAATTAAATTTTATAGTATTAATAAAAAAATATCAATAATATCTATAAGGCACAATGTTGGAATTTGTTAAATATGCCACTACTTAGATATGGCACCGATCTGAACTCAGTTACAAAAACAAATTTGATGTAGAAGCATCATTCCAACCCAGCAATGCGCCATCTAGACAACACATTCAGTGCGCATTCAAGGAAGGGAGAGGCTCCAACCCTCTCATTTTAAATTTTAAAATGTAATTAAGTGTTTGTAAGGCTGGAAGAGCCAAATCGATGCCTTTGTGCAGATAGTATATAGAGTCGCCTTTAATGGATGACAGGCTGATAAGATTTAGATCTGATTTGGACTAGACAACCATTGAATGTAATTCATTGTAAATTAATGAGAGTAGGTAGCTTGGAGGGAAAGCTCGAGGAGCCCCTCTTTTGTAAAAAGATCTTTGTATCTAGATTCATGAGAAAAAAGAGAAAGTGAGGAGACCAGGAAGAAGAGATAGTAAGAATAGGAGTAAAGAGAGAGAGTTGAGATTCTGTAGAAGTCCGAGCTTTTGTACACATTGTAACCGAACATTCATATGAATACAGAGAGCATTTTTTCCTACATGAGATTCTTTGTGTTTTTATGTGTTTATTTGTAATTGAATGAATGTCATATGTGTGTTATTTTATGTTGTATATGTATTTTAGATTCCATATGCAGGGATAGACAAAATTTCTATCTATGGGTTTTCTAATTTCAGTCTGGGTTCTTTGTGGCTTAATGCAAGGGGTTGCTTGAAAGAGTGTTGAGGAATCTATGAGCCAGTGCAAAGAGTGCACATATAAGTTCTGTGGAATTCAGACAAGAACATGCCAGAAGGGCACACGAGGGGAATCATAAAATTAAAGGAGAACCTCAAGGTTACTGAATACCTTAGAGGAAAGATTATGCAGAGGAGGGCATAGAGAGAAGACAAAATTGTTTAGCATTCTGTGAAGCTCTACTAGGTGGGCATTGAATGAGTGAAAGGAGTGCATAAGGAGAACTATGTTTCGAGTTCATAGATAATAAAAGTGTCAAGGAGAATACACATATAGAGTCACTAAATACTTTTTTAGCTGAACAAGGAGTTCTTGAGCATAAGTTGCCAAGAAGGCACTTATATCTCTTCGAGGGACAAAAGGGATAGAGACCTTTAAGGTTTGAGCAGTTGAAGCTCAAGGAGGCATAGTTGTTGAAAACTCTAGAGGAAGACCTATGCAAGGAGTGCACTAGGACAACACTCAGCCAAAGTGTTGAAGACATTGAGTCAAAGGCCGGTCAGAGCACGAGTAGTGCACGCAGAGAGAACTTGTTTCAAGTTCGAAATCTTAGGAGGTCGAGCGTAGAACGTGCCAATAGGGCACCAGAATTATTTTGGGAAGAGACAGAAGGGTCGAGTCCCTTAGATATTTAGCGAGTTCAAAACTTAGAATAGATAGCACAAGGACTATGCATGAGTGGACTTATTTCAAGTCTCAAATCTCAGGAGAGACAATGTCTATAGAACGCAGGTGAGACTCAAGACATCGGACTCTCAGAAGAAGAATCAAAGGTCGAGGTCTTTGAAACGTTGTAAACCTTCCAAGTGGGGGAATAATGTGAGAGATCAGGAGGAGGAGCATCAACAACCATTATATTAGCTACAGAGGAGGAAATTTGGATTATTGAATCTTACGTCCAGACACACTGAAGGAATGCGCAGAGGATAACAAATCTTATTTGTAGGATTTGAGCGTGTGGACCAACATTTGTTGGATCTAGAGGAAGGTTCACGAGGGTTAAACTCTTCTATAGTGTACATAAGAGTGGAATTTGCGAAGTCCTGAAGTTCCAAAGAGATCGGAACTATCCATCCTCAGAGGATAGGTGGCAGCAAATTGCAGGTTTTCATAGAATCAAACATCGAAAGGATTGCGAAGAAGAGGAGTCCAATTTCCTGAAATGCAAAGTCTTGAAATCATCAGGACCATCCATCAAAAGGGTACATGTGGTGATAGATTATCATTTCGCTGACTCGTAGGAGGGAAAGGACAAAGGGAAGACTTGTGAGAGTTCATGAAGTGTGAACTTGTGAAAAGATCACAACCATTGATCAAGGAGAGATCTGGACCATTGATTGTCCAGGGAGAATTTTGGGGTTTCAGGGATCGGAGGATCTAAGGCGATAAGTCTTTCGACTTTATGAAGCGCGAAGTCCTGAAATCATCAGAGTCATCTGTCGAAAGTGACATGTGGCGAGCGATCAATGTTTCGCTGACTCGCACATGAGAGAATCGTGGGAACTCGTGAGGCCCGAGTTCATGATTTGATAGGGGTCATCAGATCTCAGACGATCTAAGCCATTGATTTTTTCTCCTAAATATCGAAATTTTGAAATTTGGGAGTGTGGAGTAAGTTGTAAATCGGAGGTCGCGAATTGTGAAATCTCGATGAGATCAGGACCGTCAGGTCGAGGAAGGATCTGGGCCGTCAGATCTGAAGCCTCGAAAATCCCCGACACATGAAGTCCCAACGCGCTTGACGGTTGGGCTCCAGGTCGCAGTCGAGGGTCACATCAAGAGAATTTAAGGGAGGATCTAGGAACCATTAGCCCATTTCGGGATTTTGGGAATCGGATGAGTCGGGGTGACTCGCAACGAAATTCTCAAAGTCACAAAACATGATGTGCTTTTGTTTATGCTCATGGTCACATCCCATGGTCACGTGAGAGAAGATTGTGCCCGGTGCTTGTTCGCGTGGGCGGAGTTTCACAAAGGACCTGTGGATTTCCTCATGGGATTCCAACATGGAATTGAAAGAGATAATCCAGCTTAGGGAATTAAGAACGATCCTTGACCAGGAGGTCAGCGGACCCTACTGAGGTGGGGGTCTACATCAAATTGGCATAGAGAAAACCATACAATTTTATTTTATTTAAATTACTATTAATATTTCATATAAATAAACCTTGAAACAACTCCTCGACAAAAGGATCTACGAATCAAAGCTATATTGTTTTAAGAAATTAATTATTGTAAGAAATCATGTATTATAAGATCAATTATAGCTCTAGGCTATAAGAATCATTGAATGAACTATTATGGTGCATGGGAGAAAGAAACCTAAGGAGCTCATTTTCTTTCTTCTTTTTCCTTGGTGAACAATTAATCTGCAACATAAAAACTAGTCTCTCAAGGGTGCTCATCTGAACAAATTCTATCAGTATCTTTTCTTCTGCAGAGTTGAGGCAGACCCTCAATAGAATCCCAACTACATAGTTAGTTTTCGTATCAGACACAAACAAAAATATTATAAAAATGGTCAGTACTTCTAGGGAATGGCCTACTATGGCAGATCAACCTTCTGAAATGGTGGAAAGTGCCTCCAAATCGCCAACGATTTATTTTCCATGTTTATTCCTACACCAAGCAGAAGCTCAACCAATCGAGTAAGGACACTTATTTTGGCGATCTTCGATTTAATTTTAGTCATGCTACACAAAGGAAATAATTCCTTCAGGCTTGCCTTTATGGCTGAACGATATATATTTTATTCAAACAACTTCAACAGTCTGTCTATGTTTCCTTCTTTTGTTCTGATTTCTCTAGCATAATTTCTGTTGTTTGCCATTTTTTCCACAATAGATGTTGCGTTCATTCTCTCCTCCATATTTCACTTTACCAACACCCATTCCAACGTTTCTAACACATAATGCCTCATGAAAATTATTCTGTTAGATATATCATGCATGGAGAATAGTGAAATTGAACCAATTACTTCTTCCACTGCCTCATTGCTGGAAATAGTAATCACAAGTCGGTGAGATTTACGTATCCACCGATTTGGCATTCACTATGTCAGTTAGTATGTCTACAAATACAAATTCACATGTTTACACAAGCTTGGTATTTTTCAGTCGGCAAGAAGGGAAGTTATTAAATGGAGCTGATCCTATTCTTTCTCGAGTCTAGTTAAGTAGGTAAGAGTCAGTCAAATTCAGGGAAGTTATTAAATGGAACTGATCCTAATATTTCTCGAGTCCAGTTAAGTAGGTAATACTTAATCGAACTTATGTGTGTATTAAATGTTTTTTTGTTTGTTTGTTAATTTGTGCGGGACCTGTTGGCTACGCGATTAACCTGTGGCTTGAGAAACCGTGAATCAGGGGCATCTAAGCCGTCAAAATCACCCAGGGATCGCACCCGGCCTGAGCCACACCAACCCTTAACATGGTTGGATTTTTTGTCCCTGCAGGTTTCGAACCGGTGACTTTAACATCACGGAGTGGCTTAACAACACACTTTGTCACCCACTGTCCTACACCTCGGGGACATGTGTGTATTAAATGTTAATTCGGCTAGATTCTATAACAATTTTCAGTCGTTACACATATATGTCTAAGTCTGTAGACAATCTAGAGATACATACATAGAGGTAGAGGGAATAGAGTTGTGAAGAAGAAAACAAAAATAGTAGATGAAGAGTTGAAGAAGTCTAGGAGCACAAGATTTCTATCTGTAAAGTCAACATAAGTTGTTGGAGCTGAAGCTTGTCTCAGTTACTGTACTTTGTATTAGCGCGCAATGCCAAATTTCTCAGTATATCAAGTGTTTTATGTGCGGACAATTCGTGTGTAGTTTGAGCTTATGTTGTGTTTATGAGTTCATTTGTTAAATATTAGAACAAAGTGAAGAAATTTATTTGCTAAAGTGTTTATATCATAGCACACAGTAAATTGTGCAGTCTATGCAATACGTGGTAAGTCATGAGTGTTTAGCGACTAATTTTTGTGATGCATAGATTTTGTCACCTCCATTGCACACAGTTTACCTGGACGTTGTAGATCTGAGATATGGTATCAGAGAAATTTGATCAGAGAAGGTTTTATCATTTAACAAGTTTATCAGATCAACATCTTTATTGTAAAGTGAAATATGGCTTCTACTTCAAATCTACAACCTCCCACTTTTATAGGAAAGAATTATAAGTTATGGTCCTTGACCATGAAGGAATTATTTCGGGGTCAAGATGTATCATATATAGTCGATAATGGCTATGGAACTAGCATATCAGGCAATGTACAATGCCCTCAAACAAGATGAGAAGGATGCTTTGAAATATCAAATGAAGAAGGATGGAAATATGTTTTTTAACATACATCAAGCCATGCATGAAATCATACTCCCAAGAGTTACATCAACAAAGAAATAAAAGGAAGCATGCGAAATATTACAAACCTCTTATCAAGGTATGGACAAAGTAAAGAATTCAAAAGTACAAATTATTACAAGATATCTTGAAACTCTGCCAATGAAAGACACGGATTCAATAGGTTCATTTTACACCCATGTCATTGGCCTTATAAATCATATTAAGTCTCATGGTGAAACCATAGAAGAAAAAAAAATTGTTGAGAAAGTACTTAGGAGTCTTCCTCCTAAATTTGATACCCTTGTTGTAGCCTTGGAAGAGAGAAAATGCCTGAGTTAGTTTAGTCTAGGTGAACTTCAAGCTTCCCTCATTAATCATGAACAAAGATTAAATAGGTCAATTATTTCATTAGATAATGCATTTTCCGAGAATTCATCTATAAGCCATGGAAGAGGAAGGGGGAGAGCCAACTCTAGAAGAAGAGGAAGAAGTTATGCTAGAGGTGGACACAATAACAGTCCTGGAAATACTGGTGGAAGAGGACGAATTCAAAATAACAGTCATCCAAGTGGTTAGAAAACTGACGAATCAAAGGTTCAGTGCCATTATTGTAAAAAGTATGGACATTATGCATATGAGTGTAGGAAGAGACAGTATAATCAGAACTAGAAAGGACAAGATCAGTTAAATAACGAAAATAACCAAACCAAGCCTATGTTCATGGAGCGTGTTGAAGCAATGCCTATAGTATCACCAGTGGAATGCAATGTTGCTCAAGCAATTCCTTGTGACATATGGTATCTATATTTAGGCTGTAGTAATCACATGAAAAGAAACATGGATAAGTTAGTCAAAACCAAGGTTACACTTGGAACATATATTCAAGTCATTGTGTTAGGAAAAGGCAGTATAAAAATTTTAACTAAACAAGGAGAACAAAAAGTTATGCCTGGTGTATATTATGTTTCTGGACTGAAGCATAATTTGATGACCATAAGACAGGTGTTACGAAAAGGATACAAAATCTACATGGAAGGTAATCATTATGTGATTATAGACAGATATCCAAGCAATCAACTCATTCCAAGAATTCATATGACAAGCAACATAATGTTTCCATTGACATTGAAACCAGTCAAGAAGAAAAATACAATGCTAGCACTTGGTAAAGAAAAATATGTGTAGTTAGACAATGGATTTACAATAGAAATTGCACGTAGTTCAAATAAATAAATTCATACGCGCAATATCAAGAAAGGAGAAAGTGGCGTATATATACATGAAACATTCAAATTTGAACTACATCATGATTCCTGGCTATGGAATTTAAGATTTGGACATTTGAACATTGAAAGTCTAAAGTTGCTACACACAAAGGATATGGTTGAAGGTTTTCCATTGATAGAAAAACTAGAAAGAATATGTGAACGACGTATATTTGGAAAGAAACATAGAGAATCATTTCCAGTTGGCAAGTCATAGAAAGAAAAATCTCCACTGGAAATTGTACACTCGGACATTTTTGGACCAATGCAAACTCCATCGATATGAGGCAATATAGATTTTCTAACATTCATTGATGATTTCTCAAGAAAGACATGGATTTATTTCCTAAAACATCAATCTGACGCATTGGGTTGTTTTCAACAGTTCAAATAACTCGTGGAGAAGCAAAGTGGTTATTACATCAAGTTTCTAGGAACTGATAGAGGAGGAGAATATATTTCAATAGAGTTTTAGAATTTTTGTAAAGTTCATGGCGTCTACAAGCAATTTACCGTGCAGTATACACCACAAGAGAATGGTGTCGTAGAAAGGAAGAACATAACAAACATTGAAATGGTGCGCAATATGTTGGCAACCAAGCATTTGTCAAATGAGTATTGGGATGAAGCAGTAGCAACTGCAATATACATCATGAACAGATTTCTAACAAAGAGTGTGAATAACATAGTTCCTCAAGAAGCATGGACACGAATGAAGCATAATGCAGCGCACTTAAAAGTTTTTGTTTGTGTCGCATACGCACACATTCCAAATGAATTTAGAAAGAAGTTGGATAACAAAGGACAAAAATGTAGATTGATTGGATATTCTAAAGAAACAAAAGGATACAAGTTGTATGACCCTGTTGCAAGAAAGGTCATAATCAGTCGCGATGTCGAGTTCATGGAGAATGAAGCATGGGATGGAAGCATAGCAAAGATAGTTATAATTATTGATGTAATGGAGAATGATGACACATAAGAAGAGGTGGTTCAAATACCATGTACAAGTCAATGCACAGTCCCTTATACACCTGGAAATGTGATGCAAACCCCAGCACAAACAACTCCAGTGAGATTAGAAGATGCACAGTCTACACCTAGAGCACAAAAAACTCCAGCAAGCAGTTCAAGTAGTTCTACATCTCCAGAATCAACATTAGAAAGTTTGTTACCAATAAAGACAAGAATTCTGCGTGACATCCATAATGAGGACCCAAAAAAATCATTTTCATTTTTTTTTCTTTTTTCACAAATAGATGATCCATTAGCCTTTCAAGAAGCTGCCAAAGATGATGCATGGGTTCAAGCCATGGATGAAGAAATTAGATGCATAGAGAACAATCATACATGGAAGTTGGTAGATGTACTTGAAGACAAGGATGTGATAAGTGTCAAGTGGATTTATAAAACCAAGCAAGATGCAGATGGAAATGTGTAGAGCAACAAGGAAAGATTTGTTGCAATATAGGTTTTACACAACAACCAATAATTGATTTTAATGAAACATTTGCACCAGTTGCACACATGGACACGGTCATAATTGTGTTATCCATTTTCGCATAGAACAAATGGATAGTTTACCAAGGGATGTAAAGTCATCATTTATAAATGGACATTTAGAAGAACAAGTGTATGCGGAATAGCCACAAGGTTATGAGGTTCTGGGACAAGAAGACCAGGTGTACATATTGAAGAAAGAATTGTATCGGTTAAAACAAGTTACCATAGCTTGGTATAGTCCCATAGATTCCTATCTCACTCGAAATGGATTTTAGAGAAGTGAAAGTGAGCCAATATTGTACATCAAAGAAAATCAGAAAAGTAACATGTTAATTGTTTGCTTATATGTAGAATATTTGATATTTACAGGTGACTTTGGCATAGAAGAATTTAAGTCAGTCATGAAGGATGAATTTGAAATGACTGATTTGGGGATTATGGGATATTTTTTGGGTATTCATGTTAACCAATACAAAGCTGGTATATTTATCTCACAATATAAGTATTCAAATGAAATTTTGAAAAGATTCAACATTATCAATTCCAAAGTATCCCCAACACCTGTCATAATAGTATTGAAGTTAAGAAAGGAAGATAAAGGGTCCATGGTGGATCCCACACTGTTTAAAACAATGCTAGGCATTCTTATGTATTTGATAGCAACAAGGCCTGATATTATGTATAGAGTGAGCATGTTTTCAAGGTTCATGGAAACTCCAAAAGAATCACATTGGAAAGTTGATCCAAGTGGATATTGGTGGCCACCCACCTATTCCAATTCGATCCTCTTAATAATTTTTAGTTCATCGTGTTTCTCTGTAATGGTGACATTTATTTGTAATTATGGGTTATGCACTTCCGGGGCTATCCTGAATCCCTACACAACATCGAGCTGGATATTGGTGGTTGCCCACCTATTCCAACTAACTTATTTTGGAAGTTTTCATGTTAGTAAATATTTATGTACTTTCAGGTCCATTTTGGTGCCCTAAACAATGGTATTTTGTCTTGTCACTGTCAAACTATAGACATATCCAGAGTTTGATATCATAATTTGTAGTTCTCTAAAACATGTTTCCAATGGGCTATCACCCGCCTAAAACAAAGGTTGTATGAAAAAAGGGGAATTTTGGGTACCAACTTACCCATTGAGGCCTAGGCAACATTTGGTGTTTCATCTCCTACGGTTATATTTTTGGATCTCTATGATTTTGGCATTCATGAGTAGTATTAAAAAGGCCTCTGGAGCCTCATTATAATCATACTTCTTAGACAAATGCACGTAGAAACCACATCTCTTCTCAGAGATAGCTACCACCATTTGAGCAAGTTGTTTTCAGTTATGAAGTTTTATAGTTTCAGCCTATTTTATTTATTCAATAGAAGTTAGTGTTCACTGGATATATGTTTTTTTTCTCCATATCTCTATGTTATTGTATTCAGTATATTATTCATTTCATTCCTCTCATAAATCTAGATCAGTGGTATCAGAGAAGTCTTCTCTTCATTTATTTTTCTTCGTGCATGTTCTTGACAAGATCTGGGTACAACAAGTCGGGACTCGAACCATTCGAGAATTTTCAAGATCGGTTGTGCTGATCCCAACAACAAATCATAGGGGACAAGAAGAAAGATGATGGAGTAGGAGATCCTTTTAATTTGTTTCTCTAGGAAGCCCTTGCGAGACAAAGGAATAAAATGATGGAAAAATTTGCACAGATCCTTCGGTGCATGCCCACAAGACACACATCTTCATAAAGCGGCCATGCAATGCCCTTCAAGGTACAAATAAATTTTGATATTCCATTATTTGAAGGAATGATATATGTAGATGTTGTAGATAAATGGTTGAATCTGTGAGAAGGGTATTTTTCGGTCCACAATTTTTCTAATAGGGAAAAGATTACTATAAGCAAAGGGCCATAGAGGGATATGGAATATTTGTGGCTGCCTCACATGAGATTCCTTAAAGGATTCCATTAAATACCAATACTACCATGTTCGAAGCTACGAGGACCAATACACAAGATGGACCATGCTACGTCAGGAAAGGGACTAGACAGTACCAGATTTCACCAATATTTTCCATACCCTTTGCACCAAATTGGGTATCAAAGACTCTGAACGACATATGGTGCTCAAATACTGTGAATTTATGCATATATACATTCAAATAAAAATGGATTTTCTGGACATCACATCTGCAAACTCCTCACAACCGAATCAGGGTAAAGGTGGCCCCAACCTACAAAACAAGGGACATAGCAAATATGGACATTCTCAGGATATCCAGTCCAGGCCGCAACCCAATAAGGGTAATGAGAAGTAAAATAAGGACACGTGAAAGTGGTGTGAATACCATAAAATCTCTTGGAACAACATCGAAGAATGTCGCTCGAATCAGTCACTGGTGGCCAAGATGAAAGCTTTCGAGTCAGAGGTAGATTCTAAATCTGAATGAAATCGATAAGGAGGGAAGTGGATTATCGATGTAGAACTCAAATCCATTGTCTCTACCACCAAAGTACAACCAAGAGAACTAGAAGAACCCAACAAAGGGAAATGCCTCTTTCACTCACATATGTGGGTAAAGGGGGCTCCACTTTGTTTCATTGTCGATAGCAGAAGTCAGAAGAACCGATCTCAACAGAGGTCGTCAAGAAATTGGACCTGCTGAAGACAACGCACCCACAACCCTATTCCATCGGGTGGCTTCGACAAGGAAGAAATCTCTGTGTCATCCAACAGTTTTGTCTGCCCTACGATATCAAGCCCTTAAAAGATGAGGTATTGTGTGATATTTCTCCCCTTGATTTTTGTTATGTTCTTTTAGGACAACCATATTTCTGGAATCAACATTTTGTGTATGATTCTAGACCCCACAATGTTATTATTACTTTGGGTAGACAATTGTACATGATACCAGAGGTAGCACCGCCTACCGTTATTTATTTAATCTCTTCTAAATAATGTCATAAGTTAATTTCATAGACCGGGAAGTTCATATTCATTTTTATCCATGCTCATAGTAAGAAGAAGGTCGTTGCCACTTTTGTGACCTCTACATAGAACCTCTCTTTGCAGTAGAAGCAAGTGTACGTGATCGTGGAATATTATAGAGACATCTTCTCCTCACACACCAAGGTATCGACACACTGCCAAGTTAAGCATCCAATTGATATAACCCCCGGTGCACCTCTTCCTAATGGACCAGTCTACCATTGCTCGCTAATGTAAAATGACAAAATCAAGAATCAAATCCAAGTGCTTATTCAAAATAGGCACATCATACCCAGATCCTCCCCATGCGAAATCCCAATTGTACTGGTGAAAAATAAAGACGGGACCTGGTGGCTCTACATTGATTCAATAGAATTAAACAAAATCACATTCAAGAACCGATACCTAATTCCTCGAATTGATGACCTTCTTGACCAACTCAAGGGATAACATTTATTCAACAAGATTCATATAAATTCTAGCTACCACTAGTTTCCCATTGAACCGACTGATGTATGGAAGACAACTTTGAAATCTAAATAAGGTCTCTTCGAGTGGATGGTCATACCCTTTGGATTAAAAAATGCACCAAAAACTTTCATAAGGTTGATGGATAAAGTATTGAGACCCTTCACCAACTATATTGTGGTGGTATATCTGGATGACATCTTCATCTTCAACATAACTTGGGAGGAGCACATGCATCATATTCAATAGGTTTTGAGCACTCTACTACAACACAAGATATATGTCAACTTGGAAAAATTTACCTTTGGTATGAATAGGCTCCAATACTTCGAATACATTATTTATGATCATGGGTACATGTGGTTCTAGCTAAGATCCAAGGCATTCGTGATTGTCCAATCCCGACCACACTAACTGAGATTTGTATCTTGTTGGCACTTTCCAACTTCTATCGATGGTTCATGTTGGGATTCTCCCATATTGCATGGGCCCTCAGCCAAGTGACCAAGGGCAGTGGCAGGGAAAATTTCACATGGGGGAAGGCACATAAATGAGCATTTGATGATGTGAAGAATCTCTTGTGCTCATCTCTAGTACTCTCCTTACCTGATCTACAACAACCGTTCAAGATTGAGACTGATGCATCTGACTATGGTGTAGGCGCATTTCTCACGCAAAATGTTCATGCAGTATCATACCATAGTAAGAAACCCTCATATATTGTCTGAAAATATCCCACCTATGACAAGGAAATGTATTCCATTGTGCAAGCCGATCGTTAATGGAAAAATTACATTCTGGGAAAGGATACAATCATCCACATTGATCAAAATCCTTTGCAGTTCATACAAACCCAAGGGAGGTTGTAGAACTACCACCATCAAAATTGGTCCACATACCTCCAACAGTTCCATCTCAACATCATGTATAAGACAGGGAGCACAAGTCATGTCGTTGACTGCCTCAGTCGACCTCCTGTGGACGCACTCACCATCTTTCTCCATTCCTGTGGGCATGAGGCATTTGAGTGACCCCAAATTTATTAGCAAGATCCTAACTTCTCCACCACCTATCATCTCTTCAGTATAGGTGTGAATGTCACTAATTTTCACATTCAGGATGGATTGTTATTCCATCTAGGCGACCTCTATGTTCCACAAAGAGAGCATGAAAAGATGATTTGGGAGGCTCACTATAGTCGTATGGCATGACATTTTTGCATGGAGAAAACTATGGTATTTCTATAGAAAAAAAATTATTGGCCAAAATTTCTATAGGATGTCAACAAGTATATCATATCTTGCACTACCTGTGCCATTTCCAACCTAGCCATAAATAAGAAAGGATTATAAACCCTTGTTCCTACTCCCGATAGGCCTTGGGAATTGATATTGATGGATTACATGTCTGTCCTTCTATCCACCAAGAAAGGAAATGATTGTGTATCTATGGTGGTTGATCGGTTTTCAAATATGGCCATTCTCACAGCCTGCAATAAAAGCATCACAATGGAAAATACTTCCAAGATCTTCTTTGAAAAAGTGTGGCTCCATTTTGGGATACCACACACTATCATATTCAATCGGGACAACAGGATCCTCAACACATTTTGGTCGAATCTCTATTCAGTGTTGGACACCAAGATCACTAAATCCATTTCCTTCCACCCTCAAACCGATGGCCAAACAAAGGTTGTCAATCATATGATTGAGCTACAATAGGGCTCTCCATAGCTCCAACAACCATATAACATTTCAGGTGGGGCTGGGATTCCAGCCCTTGGGTCCCATTGATATTGCATTACCTCTTACAACCACATAGACAAAATCTTCCCATGTTCAGTATGAGGCTGAAAAAGCCGCCAAATTTATTGAGTGGATTCAGTACATCTTCCAGTAGGTCCATGAGATTTTTCCAAAATCCAATGCTAAGTACAAGAAATACCATGATCAACACTGGGCATTGCACATAGTTCATATGGGAGACAAGGTATGGTTACTTTTGCAGAAATAACACCTTGCAGTGCCCCACTTGAAGCTCCATCCACTTGTCTATGGGCCTTACACTATCACCAAGGATGTGGGTGACAACGATTTTAATCTCAAAACTCCCCCTTTCCTTAGATTGCATGACGTGTTCAATGTGGACCTTCTCCAACCATATTTTCCACCATTATTGGACACCTGCGAGATCGTAGAATAGTTGAAACTACAAGATCTCAACCCTGACTACATGGAACATGCATCCATTGATAAGATAGTGGAAATACAATTCCAAGGCACTCACCAACAGAGGATCCAACCTTATCGGGTTTTCAACATAGGGAATCTCCTCCCCCAAGGCAAGTGGCTCACCTGGGGCCAAATTCAACAGAAAATTTCCTCACCTGATGGGGGAACTCAATGCAATGGATATTGTTTCTTTGTAAGGGGGGAGGACTGATCTAGGTTAATATTGGTGGAAATACACCTATTCCAACTAGCTCCTCTTGACAGTTTTTAGTTCAACACGTTTTCTGTAATGATGACATTTCTTTGTAATTGTGGGTTCTTCACTTTCAGGTAAATCTTGAAGCCCTATAGAAAATCCAGGTGGTTATTTGTGGCTTCCCACCTATTCCAACTGGATTATTTTTGAAGTTTTTATGTCAGTAAATATTTATGTACTTCTAGGGCCATTTAGGGGCCCTAAATAATGTTTTTTTGGCTTTCTGTAACAGAATTGTAGGTAGAGTCATAGTTGATAAAACATAGAAGCTCTGATACCAATTGATAAAACAAGGAAGAACAGCAACATGGAAGAAAATGCTCACTATCCAACATTTTTTTATTCACACCAATGTTACATATTTATAGTACAATGGGTGATTCCACCTCGTAGAGAGATTTTCTCTAGATGCTAAAATCATGCATGATGACCAGGCTAGGGAATCTTAACTAAATCATTAGTCATAATGTAAGGATATATTACTAATATCCTAAATGAATAATACAAATATAGGTGACAATTTAGACTTAGTGATTGGTTAAGGTAAGCCATAGGCTAACAATCCCCCCCTCAATCACAAGTCCGATCAATAATACCAGGAATAAAGCATAAACTGGTATCATTTCCAGGTCTTCATAATGAAACTCCTGATCTAAGCCTCAATTAAGAATTCCTAAAAAACTGTCAATCTCGATGTTGAATGGTTTATCTTAAATGAATTGGAAGAGAAATGAATTGGAAGAGAGATAATATATGGAAGTGAACAAATGAAATATGTGAACATTCCCTAATTGCTTGACAATTCAATCATTTTGCCAAGTATTTGAGCTAGAAGAATCTGATGTCTTCTTCTAATTGGTGAGCATGTAGTATCACCACTCTACTATCAATGTATTACTGAAGTTCTCTTTGAAATTGTTGTTTGGGAATAACCATTTATCAATTTATACCATGTATATAAAGGTTTTTGGATAACCACTAACCAATCTTGACACTTTTAGGTTTCCAATAGCATCCCAATGTATAATGTGTATGATTCAATTGCAAGTCATTGAACCATAATCCTGCCAAAGTATTCCATCTCTGGAAAATCTCATTATGTAATCATGTGAGATAGGATGCATGCAATTTGGTCACTTAATGTAAACTCCAATCTGATGAGAGTGAACCAAGAGAAGTAAGTAAGCTTCTAGTCTGACACATCCCTGAAAATGCCTAGCAATTCAATCAAATGCCAAGCTGCAATGCAGAAGGATCCTCTTGTCCTTTGTTAGGTCGAATGACCATCTATGTGAACCAAACTTCCACATCATTGCTCTCAAAATCAAAATCAACATCCCAATTATGTATGATTCAACTTAAACTTATTAAACCATAATTGTGCTAAATTCTATCATATACAGACTGTAGTTGCCCATTTGGAAAATTTAATGCCCATCTGGCATACTTGATGTTTGTTGTTGTCGAAAATTTTTGTCTTACAACCATCTTCAATTCCCTCATTAATTTCCCCATTTTTCAACTGAAAGGAGAGACCACAAGTGGTTTCATGAACCATCGTTACTAGAATTTTGAACTCCCCCCTTAAGGTGCAAGAGTGTTTTATCATTGTACTCCCTCCTTCTATGGTCAAGAGATGACCATACTTGTTCCATTTGAGTACAACACAAAGTGGGCATGTAGAGAAAACCACAAGTTATCTCATCCCATGAGGGCCATGCTCGAAAGCTACACCATAAGGGGACCACTTATGTGAGGTACAAAAATGTTATGTGCTACAGGATTGGTCTTTACTCGAGATTGAATTTTTCATCAAGACTTATATAATCTCTTTGTTGTTGACGACCATTTCCAAGGATAAATCCACTCATAGTCAATATTCAATATTCCAGGTTTATTTAGTGTTGAACATCTGTCTAAAGAATGGTTATGAATTCCACAATGCTGGAAAGGATGGAGATAAAAACACTAATTCTCCATGTAACCAAATTGACTGCGAGGTTGGTGTATCGCATTATGATGCTGAACTTGAATAGGTGAAAATGATTTTTCTTGAAGGAATCCAACACTTTGGAACTTGATTGGTTTGGAATAATCGAGAATATGAAAGGTAACTTCCTTGTCATATCCAAGTTGTAATATCCCCTGGTAGAAACCCAGTTGTAAATATGAATTGTAAACATGTTTGTTAGGCTGTTCAGCTGAGTTATAATAAGCTAGGAGGCTTATCTGTTGATTAGGCCAGGAGCCTGATATTTTGTTTGTAAATGTAATTATGAAGATCATTAATAAAAATATAAACACTGTTGCATGTAGACTGACCATGAAGAAGAGTTATTGGGGACTAAGCTCCACTAGGTAGGGTAAGGAAGGGGGGCTAAGTATTTGGTCCTAGGGGCTAAGATAGGGGGATTACCTCTAGAGGAATAATATTTTAATATTATTTCCTGAAAACTAATGTGGACATATTATCTTTTGTTATCCTAAGTTCCCAGTGGTTAGGAACGTAGGCTAAATATTGGAGCACAGGCATCTCTAGGAATGCAAGTGTTGACCTAGGCTCATGCAGTTAAAATTTGAAGCATCAACTGTGTTATGGGGGGGGGGATTTCCATTCTTGACCCACTGTCTAACTATGAACTGGGGCATCCATAACGGATCGAGGGAACCAGTAATCCTATGAGTCAAATTGTGTTGGTAGTTCACTGGTCATTCGACCATCCTCTACGTGATTTCGTGAGGCCATTCTCCCATCCTCCGTCTAAACCCAGGACCTCTTTGGTCAATCTTGGATAACCACTCATCTCTGAAAAGGAGAAAGAAAATCCGACCTGTGTGATTCCATGAGCCCACACTATCCGCACCCACAGAGCCGAGTTCGTACCTAAACCATTTTTAGTTGTTGCCTTCTGTGGAGAGTCGGGTTGTGTCATAACTATTGGTTGTTGCAGCCACGCAATTCCTAGACTGAGTGTGTCATGTTGTCATGGACTATTTCCTATTGAGCATTGATATGTCCTAGTGTTCAAATTTTGTCTTGTTGGGTGTCCATATCCATTTTTCCCTGTTTTCATTGTTGTTGTTGTTGTTGTCAACCATACCCGATTCTAGCTGAGTTGAAGACTGGTTATCACACCTATGAGAAACTCTCCTAGGTGAGAAAGTCTGCTAGGAAGTGAGTTCTCCTGGAAGGGAGTCCCATAGCAGCCATAGTACTCTGAGACTTTTGGTCCAGCCTGTTGCTGAAGCCCAAGGTAAGGGAGGTATACTAGCCGATGGACTTGTATCAGTGAAGGTGTATCCTCCTGGGGTGGAGAAAGTGTGTGGGGAATGAGGGTCTATGTGTTGTGGGCGTAAGTGGCTCCTGGGATAAAAGATTATTCCTATTGCTTTGTGAAACTTCCTTCTTGTCCTTTCCAAGCCTAGAATTCCCTTTCCCGATGGAGTTTTGTCCCCACTCAGGGGTGAACTACTGTTGAGAGTGATAAGCAACGTGGTTTAAGGCTGGGAGGTTCATGGAAGGTATGCACACAGTTGGTGGTCTTCTAATAAAATATAAGTACCACTCTTATTTTCATTTACATGCGGTGTAATGGTACATATGTTGTAATTGATGAGTATTGCATGTTTATGTTGTATATGTTGCATGTGTAGGATTATTGTTATTTTTGCATTATTATGTTATATATATGTAGAATAGTCATTCTATGTTTATATGGATGTGTATGTTTTTCCAGAAGTATCTATGTGTGGCATAGTCTGGTAGTTAAAGGCTAAGTTAAGTTTGTGTTGGTAGCATTACCCGATCTTTGGAAGGATGGGAATGTTACAAAATGGTATCATAGCATGGTTAGAAAAGTGAGCCTGGATGGGCTAGATAAGTGGTCATTAGACCCAAGGTTTGAAGAGGAAATTGTGTCTGAAGGACCAATTTCAAACCTAAGAACCTTCCTAAGTGCCAAGAAATTACCTTGTCATGTTACGAAGCTCAGGAGGAGTAGAGGTGTCATAAAACCACAATAGAAGTGGTGTTGGGCTGTAGAGTAATGTGGGCCTTAGGATATATTCAGGACAAGGAAAATCCTTCACGACTGTCAGATCTGGTAATGTTGTGAGGTAGTTAGCCGTGAATTCTTTTGAAAATATGCAGAGTAACAGAGTCTATTCTCCATCATAGGATCTATTCAGAAGGAAGGGAAATCCCTTACAACCATCAGATCTGAGGAAGGTGCAGAAGGGTTAACCTAGAATCCCTTCGTACTTCGTGACTTCAGCGAAGTCTGATGCTAGAAACAAGAGAACGGCCGAAGCCCAAAGCATCGAAGTGGATCTACACCATAGATCTGGGGAGGATAGCTCAATTGTTGGATCAAGCCAATGTTAAAAGGTCAAATGTAGTAGTGAAGGGAGAAAGCTCCTGAAGAGTCAAAGTAGTGAGTCATGATGATGTCACTTGGATGGACGTGGACACATGGGATGTGTTCCATGTGCCAATGGGTTTCAAACCCATAGAAGTTTGAAATTCCATATGTAATGTGACATGTGACACCCATATGATTGGGCCATGAGTCAGCCGCTAGCATTCCACCATGTGGCACTCCGTATGATCATGGTTAGTGGGAACGATTTTACGTAATGAATTTAAGGGTCGGAGGACCCACAATGGCATTGATCACGATACATCAAGATCAATGACCAAGAGGAATTACGGGGACCCAAGTTGGACAGGAGTTAATTCTCCAAGGCGGTCACGCAATCCAAACCGTGGTTTTACCGAGTGGTTACATGTCAGCATCAGAAGAATTGCGGGATGGAAGGCGGGTTACTCAAAAACCACCATTGCATGCCCCCACAATTGGACAATGTTAAGTGATGTGATGTAATGACGTCACGAAAGATGATTGGGAATGTTCAAAGATTAACAGTTCAGATGTCCAGATGCGAGATCCTTCGAGGCTCCGAGGACCCGAAGACCCGAAACTCAGACACCTGAGGTTCCAGAGTAAGTGTCAGTCATTGGATGTTGGGTAGATGTGGATTTTTGATCCACTCTACTTCAAGAGTTCGGTAATCCAGAACTCTAAGAGATTGTTGTGTGGTGCTTGGAAATCTTTCGAAGATGAAGGCCAAATGCCAAAGTAAGCGCTTATTGATATAGCGCTTGGTAATGACCCATTGTCACATGGGTTGGGAATTGAGAGAAAGGGGCTAGTTCCCAAAAATGATTACAGAGCAGAGAAGAGCTCAGAAAGAAAATGAAATCTGAACGTTTTCTTAAATCATATTGGTTTGAATGTGTAAACTGGTGAAGTATTGAATAAGTTTCAATTATTTCTCTTCTTTGAGTTTCGAGTGCAAGTAGTGCACATTGTTTGCAAGGAGTGTGTTGACAGAGGCAAGTTAACCTCAAAGAAGCTCAGGAGAGATATCGTTGAACCTTCATCAGTAGAAGTGCAAGGAGTGCACATGAAAAACTTTGTGTTGAGTTCAGAGAGAGATAGATTCACTGAGAACTCTGTAGGGATCTACCAGGTGGGCATCAAGCGAGTGTAAGTGTGCATAGAGAGAAATATTTGTCGAGTTCAGAGAGAAGAGTATCAGAGGAAGATACCCACAGAGTTGTTGAACACTCTGTAGAAAACGCTCAGCAAGGTGTTCTTTGAGCATAAGGTTGCCAGGAGGGCACAAAGTTTTCCTTTGAAAGGAAATAGAAGGGTTGAGACCCTTAGGAGACTGAGTAAATCAAAAATCTCATAGGATATAACACAAGGAGTGCATGGGAGACAAAATCATTCTAAATACTAAATCTTAGAAGAGATAACACTTACGAGAGAGAAGACAAGATCCAAGAGGTGGACTCGCAGGAGAAAGGTCAAAGGCCTAAGCCTTTGAACACTGACAAATCTTCCAAGGCGAAATAAGTCAAAAGATCAGGAGGAGGAGAGACAATAGTCATTAGATCGATTGTGAGAAGAAGTCTATATCGTTAGATCTAGAAGGGCATGTGGCGAGAGATTGTGAACTCTAGGTGAAAACACTCCAGGAGAACGCGAAGGACAAAAGTTTGATATCGCCCAAGCCCGAACAATCGATGTAGCTGGGAGTCATTGATCTGGGTTGGACATGTGTGACCAGATCGTGAAATTTGGAGGATCATACTCCAGGGTTTCTGAGAAGTTGTGTTTTGGAATATATTTAACTACCAACGTCCCAAAATGATGATAGTCGTCGATGTGAAGGAGGACACATGATGCCAGATTGGAACTATGAGAACGAAGCACTCTAGAGGAAATCAGAGGGTGAAAGCGTCGAAGTCCCGAAGGAGATATCAATCATTGATTGAGGAGGAGGTAGAAGGATCATTGATCTGGTCTTGTTCGGAAGGAGCCGAAGTCCCGAAGAGAACCAGAGTCATTGATTTGGAGAGGATGTGTCGCAAAATATTTGTCAGTACGGTAAAATTCACTCCGAATATTTGTGTGTGTAGAGACGTGAGAACTCCTGAAGGCCAGAGAGCCGTATTTCATTAGAACCGTCTGATTATTGAGGATAGGTATCAATCGATATTCCACTCCAGAATATTGTCATATGGGGAAAATAAGATAGTTGAGAATTGAAACTCCCGAGGGAAGGAGAGACAGAATCAACAGTAGTCATTGATTTGGAAGGGAGCTACGTGTTGACAGATTGTGTATATATTGGATCATGTGTGGAAGGAGGATAGATAGAAAACATTGATGGTGGATCATCACCATGGGATTGGAGATCAATGCATGAGCTGGATTGCGGGGCCATAACTTTCTCGAACGTTAAAAATCTAAGAGTGGGCTACAATTTATAGAACAGTTTTAACAAAGTGATGCGTGGCAGCTAGAGGTGAATTGTGGGGTGAAAAGCGGGTTGGCCTAAAACCACCGTTGGATGCGCCTGCAATTGCATATTTCTATGATTTCATAGCCCACAGTCTTAAGAAGGAAAGGGATAATGAAAAAGGGGCTAGCACCTAAAACTTGGAGTTTTGGAAGCACGCAGGAACATCTCGTGGGTCTGTCAGGACCTGCACATAGAAGGAAGGGGGACATGTGTAAGATTAATAGGGATCTAGAAAAGACCTGAAGAGTCAATCCGACTCAACATTTGGAAATATCCTTTGACCATGAGGTCAGCAGACCCTGCTAAGGTAGGGGAACTGCGTCGAAAGTGCTCAGGGAAGAAATAGTCATGTACAGTGACTACAATGAAAGCACAAGAAGATTAAGGAACCCAAGACAAATTGAAGACTTCTGGGTTTCAGCAAGGAAAAGTTTCACATGGGAAAGAAGTTGTTGCAATTTATGTGGTAACTAGTATGATTAGGGTTGTTTGGGTCAGCCAGAGAAAAGAATGCTTACGTGTTTACATAGTGTTGTTGGTGATGTTGTTGCATAAGGACGGAAGAAACATAGAGATTAAGTGTTGGTTATATGTTTGATAAAGAAGCATGAAAACTTCTACTGCTATCAGACTTTCAGGTAGCATAAAATTTATTAATGGCAGTCATGCATGTATGAGTTTCTATTACTCTTTTTGCATAATTGCTGAAAGGAAATTTTGGTAAGAATTTCTCGAACTAGAGTTATTTTATAAAATCATAGGGTTATATTATTGAATGCATACCATTAGATGTGGTAAAGGCTGGAGGCCTATATTAATTCAAATCTTTTTAGCTTCTGAATGCACACACTGACACAATACAATGTCATGTTAATTTGGTTATGGGATAATAACCAAAGAATTAAAAGATAAGAACTTGTTATAGGAATGAATGCAAGTAAGCTAGTCATGTATGAGATCAGAACCTGGTTGAGTATGGCAAGGTACAGATATGGAAAGGTTATGAGCCACACAGGTAATAAAATATTCCTACTTTTAAATAAAACTTGGGTTGCAACCTTTTTTCTAACACTAATGAACAACACAAAATTCTATTCTTGGTGTAGTGTTTAGGTCGAAAAGGAAGGAATCCAATTAATTGGGAAGACAATAGGAAGCGTGTGGAGAATGTGTCAACACATTGGCCATAATTCCAACTTATGGATAGTGAGATACATGACTAAGATAAAGAGCATTATGTGATTCAATGCAAGGTGCACTAAATAAGTATGCATTGATAATTGTACTCATGCATAGTAAGTGATAGAATTGTATACTTAAATGCACTTTGCTGAATGCATTTTGTGAGTGCATGCATATATGTTTTGGGTAAAGAAATAATTATACTAATGGCTGAAATGTTGCTAACTTATGAAGTAGAGAATATTTCAGGAACTGATAAACATTGCAACAAGAAAGTTGCAAGCTAGGTAGTCACAGGAATAAAGACTACAAAAAATTTTATGTTCAAAAAATTCAAATAATAAACTTACTGTTATTAATTGAAAATTGAAATGTTATCATGTGTTCCGTTGCATGTAGGAATTACTATCAATTCCATTTGATCCTGTAGGGAAACAGTAACTTTGTGTTAGTTTCTTAAAATTCATTAGAAATGCATGTTATATATATATATATATGTATGTATGTATGTATGTATGTATGTTTCATAGTGGCATTTCTCGGCCTTTTGGTGGTCGAGGATGCTACAAATTTGTATCATAGATAGTTTGTAGAAGACAAGGTATTTGGGTAGCGTTGCCTGACAGTGGTCTTGATGGTCGGGGACGTTACAAATTGGTATCAGAGCTAGTTTGTAGAAGACAAGGTATTTGGGTAGCGTTGCCCGAGAGTGTTCTTGATGGCCAAGGACGTTACAAATTGGTATCAGAGTTGTAGTTTCAACACTAAGCCTGGATGGGCCATGTTATTGGAATTTGAAGCAAACGTTTCGAAAAAAAATTGTCGTCGAAATGGAAAAAATTCAAGCTTCGAGCCATGGTTTCAACACTGAATCGGGATGGGCCATGTTACTGGAAGTTGAAGAAAAAGTTTAAGAAAAGAATTGTTGTCTAAATGGAAAAAATTCAAGCTTTGAGCCAAGGTTCAAGCACTGAGCCTGGATGGGCCAGACAAGTAGTCATTAAAACCAAAGTTTCTGGTGGAAATTGTGTCAAGAGGAACCAATTTCTAACCTCAGAACATTCCTAAGTGCCAAGAGGTTACCTTGGCCATGTTTTGAAGCTCAGGAGGTGTAGCGGTATTATAAAACCACAACATACATGGTATTGGGCCGCAAAGTAATGTTGGTAGTAGGATCTGTTTGGAAAAAGGGGAAAATTTCACGAACGTCAGATCTGGAGAGAGTGCAGGAGGGTTAACCCTGAGGCACTTTGGACTCCTCGACTTCGGTGAAGTTAGGTGCAAAAATAAGAGAAGGGTCGAAGCCTGAAGAAATGAAGTCCCGGAGGAGATATATACCATGGATCTAAGGAGAAGAGTTCGATCGTTAGATCAAGCCAAGAACAAAAATTAAGATGCATGGTGAAAATTAGATCAGAGCTGCCATATCTACGTGCAAGTGGTTGTGAGCCATACATCTCATGACAAATAGTAACTTTAGAATTCGAGAAAAGTGGGTTGTGTTGGTGCACCAACTTTAGAAGTGCAAAGTTCTAAACCAAAAGAGAAGACGTAGTAGGGTAGGATGACATTGCCAAGGGTGACGTGGACCTTCCTAGTCATGCCATGTGCCACCACCTTAGTGGGTGACAATTGTACTATGTGGACCTGTAGGGTAAAGAAGTCCATAAATTCATAATTTGGGAGATTGGAAGGAAACAAGTGTAGAAACTTCCGACGTATGAAATTCTGGAGTAACGAGGAATGATGATGTCATCATAAATTACATGGACACATGGTATGTGTGCCATGTGTCAGTGGGTTTTAGACTCGCCAAATATTTAAATGTCACTAAGAAGGTGATATGTGTCACCTGTCTCAGTGAGCCATGTGTTCATTTATGATGTTTTTCCACGTGAACCTCCTCTCGAGTATGGGTGGTGGGGCCGTGATGGTCCCAGTGAACTTGTGGCACAAGTTGTGGAATCCAGAGACTTGACACTCTGGAATAATGTTACATAAGTAAATTAAAGGATGAACTTTCAAAAGTTTCATAACTCCAAGGTGACGAGACGTACTAATGTCACCAAAGGTGACATGGAAGTGTTCAGAGAGTAACGTTTTGGGAGAAGTGGGCTGTGTTGATGCACAAACTTACGAAGCCCGAAGTTATTAATCTCCAAAGATCCAAAGTCTCGGAGCTAAAATTCCTAAAGTCCCACAGTGGGTGTCATTTGTTAGATGTTGGGTAGTCGTGGATTGTCAACCCTCCCTACTCTGCAAGTTTGTCAATCTAGAACTCCAAGAGATTGTTGATATATTCTTTGAAAACCTCCAAAGTTGTAGGACCGAAGTCCTAAGTAAGCACCTATCAATCTATCGCTTGGACACAGCCCGTGGTTGCGTGGGTTGGGGGCTAAGAGAAAGGGGCTAGTGCCCGAAAAAAAAAATTTGTTGCAGAACAAAGAAGAACTCAAAAATAAAATATCTGCAAGGATTCCTGATTGAACTAGAATCAGAGAGAATGAAATATGAACGTTTTCTTGAATCAGATTGATTTATGAGTACTGTGAAATTTGTTAAGGACTGATGGCCTGACAAATTTCGATTGACTGCACATTGTGTTTGCAGAGTCAACGATTGTCAGAATCAAGCATAATTTCCACAGAGTACAAAGAAATGGAGGAGGCACAAAATGATTCTAGTTCATAGAATGAAGCTAGAGGAATGGATGTCCATTTGGGAGTTGAGGGATCGAACTCCAATGGGCATGGAGAAGAGATAGATAAGGAGGGAAACATGATGAAATTCGTTGAAAGATTGCAAAAAGATGTCCAGACTCACCGAGCAGATAATAGAAAGCTCATGAAAGATAGGGATCAATAGGGAGAATTCAACATAAAGTTGATGTGGAGCCTGGCAAGGATAGAAAGGAAATTGAATAAGGAGAGTAACTCTAGTAAATCAGAACATCACAGGTTCCCCAATGAGAAGAGAAAATCCAAGAGTGTGGGTAGACACCATCACCACTCCCAAGAGCAGTCCAAGAGGAAGGCACATAGTAGTTCAAGCCCATCTCCTACCAGAAATCACAAGATATATGGAGTGGATGAACTGAAGGGTGAAAAGAACAAGATTAAGTCTCCTATGTTTTATGGATAGAACAACAAGGAGGAATATGTCAATACATGGCTGCTTGGCATGAGGAAATATTTCCAACTATAGAATTACTCCTCTCATGTAGAAGGAAGAATTGCAATGTATCAACTGAAAGGAAAGGAATCCATGTGGTGCGATCAACTTGTGCAAGTGCATCAAATTAAATAGAAAAATGTTACTTGGAAGGATTTCAAAAAGTATTTCGAAAATAAATAATTGACTAAGAGATACTATGACAAAAAGTTGAAAGAGTTCTTTGAACTGAAGATGGGTAACATGACCATTGATGAATATGAACGAAGGTTTTTGGAATTGCTGAAGTATGTCCCTTTCATCAAAGATGAGACTGTCAAAATTCAAAGGTATCTGAGTGGAATTCCATCTCCCATCAGTGACAAGGTCCAGTATGATGATCCTAAAACTATGGAAGAAACTATAAGGAGAGAAAAATGCTTATATGAGCAGCAAGGAGAAATGCCCACTTTCTGGAAGGCTTGGGAAGATGGATCAAAGGAAGAAGGGAACTAAGACATCATTTTTCATAAAAATTCCTCAAGGACAACCATCATTTAGAGAGCTGAGGAAGGTGGAAGTAGGTGGGAAAATGCCAAGAAAACCACCTATGGAATGTTGGGGTTGTAAAGGAAATCATAGGTACATAGATTTCCCCCACAGAAATGACAAAGTGATAGTTGTCCACAATGTTCAACAGGCAGAAATAGTGGAAAACATGCATAGTATAATACCAAGGATCTACGCAGCCCTGGAAAACAAGAAAGAAGAATATCAGTCACATATGATTGAAGTGGAAGGTATGATCAACAACCAAACCGTTACTATTTTAATTGATTCAGGAGCTAGTCATAGTTATATAGATCCTAGAGTGGTGGAAAGTTTAAAATTGCCAAGAAGCAAGCATGGGAAATATTTGTTAGTGCAGTTGGATACAAGAGCCGAGAGAAAGTTTTTTGAGTTGGTTACGTCCTGTCCAGTGGACATGAATGGACTGAGCACAAGGGATGAATTGAACATCTTACCTTTAGGTTCCTATGATTGTCTAATTGGGATGGATTGGTTGAACTAGCACCATTCCATCTTAGAATGTTGTAATAAGGAATTCAATTTCCTGGAAGAGAAAGGAAACCCAAGGAAAGTGTAGGGAAGTTATTGTCAGAGAAATCTAAGCAATGCAACTAAAGAAGTGTTACAGAAAGGGCTGCCAAATATTTGCAGCTCATATGGAGGAAGGACCTAAGGATAAGGTGTCAAATATTGAAGACCATGTAGTATTAAAATAATTTGAAGATGTATTGTAGGAGGTACCCGGACTACCCCCGAAGAGAGATCTATTGATTTCTCTATAAACTTGATTCCTGGAGCAGCTCCAGTGTCGAAAATTCCTTACAGAATGAGTACACCAAAGCTAAAAGAACTGCAATTGCATCTTGAATGACTTATGAAGAAGGGGTATACACGCCCAAGTGTGTCAGCTTTGGGTGCCCCGGTCCTATTCGTGAAGAATAAAGATGGGACATTGAGATTGTACTTCGATTTAAGACAATTGAACAAAGTAACGATTAAGAACAAGTATCCTTTGGCAAGGATCAATGATCTCTTCGATCAGTTGAAGGATGCCAAGATATTTTCAAAAATAGATCTCAGATTAGGGTACCACCAGGTAAGAATAAAGGATGAAGACATCAACAAGATCACCTTCAGAACAAGGTATGGTCATTATGAATTCACAGTGGTGCCATTTGGGTTATCAAATGCACCCATTGTTTCATGTGCCTAATCAATGGTGTATTCAGAGAATATCTCAACAAGTTTTTCATAGTCTTTTTAGAGGACATCCTGGTGTATTCCAAGTTAGAGGAAGAGCATGAATATCATCTACGGATGGTGTTACAAGTGCTAAGAGAGCACCAATTATATGCCAAATTGAGAAAGTGTTTATTCTATCGAAAGCAGATCCATTATTTGTGACATATCATTTCAAATGATGGGATAGTCATGGATACTGAGAAGATAGCAGCCATCAGAGAATGGTCAGTGCTGAAGAATGTGACAGAATTCAGATCCTTTATGGGTCTAGATGGCTATTACAAAAGGTTCATTGTAGGGTTCTCAAGGATATCTCACCCCATAACTTCCTTGCAGAGGAAGGAGAAGCAATTTCAATGGATAGAAGAATGTGAGTGAAGCTTATAGAAATTGAAGCAGTTGTTAACCAATGCTCCAATCTTGAGGATTGCAGATCCAAAGGAATATTTTTTAGTGTGTACAGATGCATGAAAAGAAGGACTAGGAGGATTCATCATCCATAATGGGTTTTTAATATGTTATGAGTCCAGAAAATTGAAGGAGCATGAAAAGAACTATGCAACTCATTATTTGGAGTTGGCAGCCATTGTACACGCCCTGAGGAAATGGAGACATTACCTCATGGGAAAGAGGTTTGAACAGAGGAAAGACCATAACGGTCTGAAGTATTTGTTTGATCAACCAACCTTGAATGCTAGGTGAAGTAGATGGTTGGAATTCCTTTGTGAGTATGACTTTGATATCAAGCATATCAAAGGAAAGAAGAATAAAATGGTTGATGCACTCAGCAGGAGAGTGCATGAGTTACATGCTACATCCATTAGCATGTATCAAATTGATATTAAGGGAAAAATTTTAGAAGCTGGAAATGCAGATTTGTAGTACATGGAATTGGTATCAAAGCTACAACAAGGTAAGATGCTACATAAAATGGAAGATTATAAATTGGAAGCTAATGGGACACTCCTATACAAAAATAGAATTTATGTACCTAATTCCCAGGAATTGAGAATTATGATTTTGAAGGAAATGCATAATGTGTCTTATGTTGGGCACCCTAGATATCATAAAACAATGGCAGCAGTCAATAGCCATTAATTTTGGCTAGGTATGAATAAGGACATAGAAGAATACATCGCCATATGTATGGAGTGTCGAAAGGTCAAGGCTAAGCATAAGCACCCATCTGGGTTGCTACAACCATTACCCATTCCTGAGTGGAAGTGGGAAGTTGTGACAATGGATTTCATCAATGGATTACAAATAACAAATAAGCAACATGATTCCATCATGGTGGTGGTGGATAAGCTTACAAAAGATACCCATTGTATTCCATTGAAGACCACTCACAAGGTAGCTAATGTTGTGGATATCTATATGAGGGATGTAGAACGATTGCACAGTATTCCCAAGACAATTGTGTCTGAAAGAGACCCAAAATTTACCTCAAAGTTCTAGAAGGGGTTATTCAAAGGGTTCAAGACGAATCTGAACTTCAACACTACTTATCATCCTGAATCTGACGGGCAGAAAAATAGGGTGAACCAAGTGAAAGAAGACATGTTAAGGATGTATGTGATGGACAAACCATCTAAATGGGAAGACTACCTACACTTGGTATAATTTGCCTACAACAATGGGTATCAAGAATCACTAAAGATGAGATCATTTGAAGAACTTTATGGAAGAAAGTGAAACACCCTAATAAGTTGGGACAACCCAACTGATAGAGCAATAGTTGGGCCCAAGTTGCTCAAAGAAATGGAAGAGCAAATGCTGAAGATTAAGAAGAATTTGAAGGTTACCCAAGACAGGCAGAAAAGTTATGATGATAAGAACAGAACCCAGAGAGAGTTTAAAGTGGGTGATCATGTTTTCCTGAATGTGAAAGCCAACAGAAGTTCCCTGAAGGTGGGAAATTATTCCAAGTTGGCAGCCAGATATTGTGGGCCATTTGAAATCCTAGAAAGGATTGGACCGGTTCCATATATACTTTGATTTCCTTAATCCATGACTATACATAATGTGTTTCATATTTCATTTCTTAAGAAATATATACCAGATGCTAGTCATGTTATTGATTGGAATGTGATTTAGATGGAGCAAGAAGGTGTCTTGCAAGTGCATCTGGTGCACATATTCGACCGGAAGAGAAAACAATGCCAGAATCGAGCCATAGGGATTGTAAAGGTCCAGTGGACCTGGTATGGTCCCGAGGACGCGACATGGGAGTATGAGGATACTATACGGGCAGAATACCCACATATTTTTGAATATTTTGGAAATCTTGTTGATGTTGTGTAAATAAGTTGCACCCAAGACAATGCAAAAAAATATGGGGAGGGGATTGTAATACCCCAAGGACGAGCCCCAGTTGTATTATGAATTGTAAACATGTTTTTTAGGCTGGTGAGACAAGATATTATAAGTCGGTAGGCTTATGTGTTAGTAGGCTAGAGAGCTTGGGTGTTAAAGGCCATGAGTCTACTTTGTACATGTAAATATTCATATGATTAATATAAAAACATCATTATCTATAGACCGACCACAATAAAAGAGAATGGGGGACTAAGCTCCACTAGGCTAGGTAAGGGAGAGGGGTGTCATAGGTTGGAAAGAGGGGCTAAGCCTAAGGTATCAAGTCCAAGAGAATAGTAATTTATCAGTATTCTTCCAAACGATGTTTAAAATGATATAATTTTATCCTAAGTTCTGGGGGAAGGACAGGTAACTTCCAAAGGGAAATGAACATGCTTCATGAGCGACAGGTGTCGGCTTAGGCACATGAAAAATTAAGGGGGGGAATTATTGTTGTTGGGGGACACTCATGCATAGGAGTCACACACACACTCACGCAGAGGAGGCATACACTCACTCACATAGGGGAGGTTCACACAGAGAGTTTCAACTATCATGCTTTGATCATTTTTTTGGCTATGCTAGACTAGTGTACCTGTCTCTCCTCATGAGTTCACTCACAAACTGAGCAAGCTTGGAGCCAATCATTTCCTCCATTACTGAACAGTGACCATTTTCCACCTCTATGAATTACTGAGTCATCCTTTGCCTTACCCGGATTAGCTGTTGTCGTCGAAGAAGCAGGTTGTCAAGCCTATGAGAAACTCTCTCTCTAGGTGAGAGAGGTGGTTGTGGATTGAAGAACTAAGTTTTTAGGCCTGTGAGCAACTCTCTCCATGTGAGAGAGTGTGTTGAGGAGGTGAGTTCTCCCGGAAGGAGTCTCGTAGCTTCTATAGAGCTCTAAGAATTATGGTCTGACCTGTTGTTGAAGCCCAAGGTAAGGGAGGTGGAGCAACTGGTGGACTTTGTGACAATGAAGGTGTATACTCCTCAGGTGGGACATGCATGTGGGGAATGAGAGTCTGTGAGCAGTGGGTGTAAGTGAATTGTGAGAGATAATCCTTCCTCTTAAACTGTGTGACTTTCCTATTGACCTTGCCTAGCTTGAGAATTCCTTTCCCAGTGGAGTTTTGTCTCAACTCGGGGGTGACCCAGTGCTGAGAGTGATGAGAAGTGTGGTCTAAGGCTAGGAGGTTCGTCGAAGGTCTACATGCAGTTGGTGGTTTTACTCAAGTTAAAAGATAAGTATCATTTCCATGCTTAATTATGTATGTTATGTATGTCTGTGATTCTTGAAATGTTATTATGTGTTCCGTTGCATGTAGGAATTATTGTCAATTCCATTTGAGTCTGTAGGGTAGCAGTAACTCTGTATTATTTGTTTTAAATTCATTAGAAATGCATGTTATTTGTATTTGTGTGTGTGTGTGTGTGTGTGTGTGTGTGTGTGTGTGTGTTCCGTAGTGGCTTTTCCCAAACTGTTGGTGGTTAGGGATCCTACAAATTGGTATCAAAGCTATTTTGTACAAGACAAGGTATTTGGGTAGTGTTATCTAGCAGTGGTCTCGATGGCCGGGGAGGTTAAAAATTGGTATCATAGCTAGTTTGTAGAAGACAAGGTATTTGGATAGCGTTGCCCGATAGTGGTTTTGATGGTCGGGGATGGTACAGTTATAGGACACTTGAATAAGGGAGGGATAGATACTGATATAGAGAGATCCACACGTTTCTTTCCTGTCTCTGATGTCATTCTTTACAAGATCTTCAAATATATAACCCCCTATGTTGGAAACCCTATCTAGGAAGGTGAAACCATCACAAAAGAATTAAAAATCTTGTATGCCTTTAAGAAAATAGCATAAGACCATCGACCACTTACAAAGCGGAGAAGTATTGAGGTCAATATCCTTGATCTACGCCTCACGAACATTAGATCATATAAGAAATCACCATAACACAAAAAATAAAGTTAACGATGGCAAATTATCAGAACATGAAACCATGGATCTACCATTGATGGGGCATGGGAAATCACGAAATTAAATTGAAAACAAAATTATTACATGAAAACATTGTTCATTATATATACCTTAAAATGACATTACAGTCTGGACAAAAACTATTCTACCTTATAAATCGCCTTCGGAGCATGATACATAGATAAGTATTATTGCCAAACTTGTTGAGAGAATAAAAAATACGATGAAAAACTTCGAAAAGAACAAAAAATCAAGGGATGATTGCAAGAAAAAACTTCTAGGGTACACATACAAACTAACAAAATTATGAATGTGAGAATGGATTCAACACTGAAATTATACAAATTAACCACTCAAATATAGAGATCCAACAATTTCTCAGGACGAAAATATCCACGGAAAAGGTAGAACATTTAGCCTACTGATTTTTTTAATGGTATTACACACATCATCTGATTTAAGATATTACCCTCCAATAAAATATTGATAATTAAATTTATCGATATGGGATGTGATTTTCTATACTAATACTGTTAGAATATGTAATTCCTACTTGTATTATGTGTGATCGTATTTGAGGTTGTTATGATTATTGTTCATATGTAATGGGCTTATGATTGCTACAAAAGACGAAGAAGGTAAACTTGTGTTGTTGTAGATCATTTTGGATATTTGTTGTACCTGAGTTGAAATGTTGTAATTGAGCATATGTGTTGTAGGGGGTGCATGATCGATTGTATTCGAAAACCTGGAGTTTTGGTCCAAGTTGTAAATCCTAGCCATAGACAAGTTGATTTTGACAAGTTGGAGTTTTGGAGTGTGGTAGGTGTACTTGTATACTAGCTTGATGTTGAGTCAGAGAAATTGAATCTTCGAATAACAGGGGAAATGTGAGATGGATTAATCTTAAAATGTGAAGGTTGGGACCAAGTTATGATTAAGGGGGACTCTAACGTCTTGATGAAACATATAGGTGAAAAGGATTCCTAAGGAAGTTGTGAATACAATGGATCGTACCCATGTATCTCACTAGATGGATTTCTTTTTATATGGAGATTTATGATCAATTTTTTTGCAGGTACAAAAGGGAGAAAGAAAGTTCAAAGATGAAGCCCATAGTAAAGAAATCTTAGTCCAAGGGAAGCTAGTTATAGTTCTTATGGAAATTTTAAGGGAGCAATGAAAATGGCAACATAATAAGATCAAATCATGGAAAAAAAATGAACGTAAGAGTTTGAGTGGTGTGTTGAATAATAAAATACATTAAACCATATGTTAATGTGAGTCACACATTGTATTTGCAGTAAAACTATGATGCCATGATCTAAGTCATGGTCCTTGAAATCTTTTAATGTGTACCTCGTATTTTCATGCCTGGAGTATGTAATGTATACATACCTATATCTATGTAACATGTAAATGGCATATCGTTGTAAGACCTTGATAGGCATGCATACCCCTTGGGCATGTGTCCATGGTAATTTGGATAGGTTGTTGGTATAGTGTAGTGGACTCTATGGTAGATTTCTTTCATAGTAGGGGCCGACCATAATAATGTTTTTAGTCTTTGGGAGGTTCTACATTCAGGATAAGTTCATCAATAGGTTGAATGAACCATGTACATGAAGGATGTTCCTGTTAGAGTGGGAGTTGAAGGGGCACCCATGCATTCCCATGGATGGTTGTTCCATTATATGGATATTGACAATTTGGTGATGTTTGCACGATTGAGGTACGATAAGTAATTCCTACTTGTATTATGTGTGATCAAGTTTGAGATTATTATGATTATAGATTCCTAAACTAAATAGTTCCTAGAATGGTGTGAGGTTAATATATTTGCTTAAGTTGTAAATTAAGTAATCAAGATAATTTGTGTATCTTGAGACAAATTTCTTCTTGTATTTATATGTATCTATTACATTAATTCAATAAATCTCTTGACCCATTATTGATGTGTAATATTCTACTCTCATGTTAAAATATTGATTAATTCAATATATCTCTTGACCCATTATTGGTGTGTAATATTCTACTCTCATGTTAAAATATTGATTTATTGATTTAATAAATTTTAATATAAAAAGATTTATTTTATTAGATTTTTAATTAGATTTTAATAACAAATAAATAAAATTATTTTATATTTACATGAATTAACCACATATTGGAAATCTCGTTTAACACCAACTTAGAAAAAACTAATTTTCATTTTCTATGATATTAACATTGCAAACATTTCTAACTCTCAAGATCTATGCGGTACCCGAAAAATAGTGCTACATATTTATAATACCTATGTGCATCGAGAGATTCTACAAATAAACAACTACTGATAATATCGATATGGCACCGCAGCTCAGCTGACATTTGTACATGCAATAAATTCATTAGGCAATTACCTTTTATATTATTAATGAAAAAATATCTATAATATCTACAAGGTACAATACAGGAATTGGTTAAATATTGCCCCTACAGAGATATGGCACCGATCTGAGCTCAGCTGCAAAAGAAATTGGACCAGAGAAAAACCATACAGTTTTATTTTATTTATATTACTATTAATATGTCATATCAATAAACCTTGAAACAACTCCCCTACGAAAGGATCTGAGACTGAAAGCTATATTGTTTTAAGAAATTAATTATTGTAAGAAATAGTAGATTGTAAGATTAATTATAGCTCAAGGCTATAAGAATCATTGAATGAACTATTCTGGTGCATGGGAGAAAGAATCTTAAGGAGCTCATTTGCTTTCTGCTTTGTCCTTGGTGAACAGTCCATCTGCAACAGGAAAAGTAGTCTCTCAAGGGTGCCCTTCTGGACAAATTCTATCAGTAGTTTTTCTTCTGCAGAGTTGAGGCAGACCCTCAATAGAATTCCAACTGTATAGTTCGTTCCAGTATCAGACACGGCCAGCAAGCTTCTAACAATGGTCGGTACCGCTAGGGCATGGCCCACTATGGCAGACCGACCCTCTGAAATGGTGGAAAGTGCCTCCAAAATCGCCAACGATTTTTCTGCCATGTCTATGTCTGCACCAGGAAGAAGCTCAATCAAACGAGCAACGATGCCTGTTTTGGCGATCCTCGCTCTATTTTTAATCACGCTACACAAAGGAAATAATGCCATCAGGCTGGCCTTCATGGCTGAAGGATATATATTTTCTTCAAACAGCTCCAGCAGTCCGTCTATGATTCCTTCTTTCGTTCCAATTTCTCTGGCAGAATTTCTATCGTTTGCCATTTTTTCCACAATACATGCTGCGTTCATTCTCGCCTCCAGATTGCACTTTCCCAACACCCATT
>JZKD02S1675850.1:310633-323763 GCA_000966675.3 Picea glauca
CTAAACTTTCAAGACATCAGTAGCTTGTAATTGATTGTAAAACTAATAACATGGACGGATGGACATCATTTACTCCATCTAGAAGACATTACAATACAAATTATTTACTCCATCTAGAAGACATTACGATAAAATCTATGCGGTCAACGTCATTCCTCACGTTTATCCTCCCATTGTTTACTTGACTTTGACTGTAAAGTTACGTTCAGCGAGCACAATGTTGAATTGAATATTCAATAGTCTGACAGTCCAATACCGCTGTTCAAATCCTAATCTGCTTGCGATGACGGGGCTCGTTTCTATCGTATGTGATGCTAATCGGAAATTATAAATTTATTTTGCATTCATGAGTAAATGAATTTTAGCCTTTAAACTTCAATGCAAAGTCATGCAAATCCGACTTTCTATGTCGTCGTCACTCTTCTCTTATCTAGATGCGTTGTAGCATTGTGTTATCCGAAATGTAGATGCCAAAGAGGATAGTGCCAAAATAAAGAGGATAGTACCAAAATTAAGAGGAGAAGTGCCACACTCTTCATTCTAGATGCCAAAGAGGATAGTGCCAAAATTAAGAGGAGAACTGCGTCACGGTACTTGAAAAGAGGATAGTGCCAAAATTAAGAGTTCTGTTGTAATTTAGTGCCTTCCATCCACGAAGAGGAAGAAGAAAACCCAATGAAGAGTTGTGTTGGGATATTCAACTAGCTTAGGATAAATATTCAATTTTTTTTTTTAAAGGAATCTATCCTAGAAATATCCTTGTGATGATTAATTGATTAAAAAAATCCTACCTAGACTATAGGTAAACACCAAATTCATGATGGAAGAATTATCAAATGCACAACCTTCTACACCAAAGTAGTATCACCATATAATTATCAAAAAATTCAAAAAAAATCTCTAGTAATAAGAAAACACGGAGCGAGACATAACAAAATTTTAAGCACATAAAACCATATTCATAACACATATATTGTGTAAATAGCACCAACTAGTTGCAGACCTCAAACATTCCTCCTAGCCATAGACAACAGGTCAACCTCGACTTGGGTCTATCATTTCACTAGGGAAAAGGACTTGTCTCTAGCGAACTAAGGTCACATAGTTTGTATAGGGATCAAACGAGGTCAAGGTACCAAACTACAACAACAACTCCAACCAACGATCCCGCATTCCCCTCCACGTACACAACTCTAGGAGGTGTACCCCATTCTTTGCACTACTATCACTCAGGTTGTCCCACTTCCATTTCAGTGTTGTAGTATAGGTCAGACAAGAAGTCTCATAGATGTGGTAAGGTCACATAGTTTGTATATGGATCAAACGAGGTTAAGGTAGCAAACTCCAGCAACAAAGCGATCCCTCATTCCCCTCAACCTACACAACTCAAGGAAGTGTACCCCATTCTTTGCACCGCAGTAACTCAGGTTGTTCCACTTCCCTTTTAGTGTTGTAGTATAGGTCAGACAAGAAGTCTCATAGATGTGGCCCGAAGAGCTCCAACTACTCTCACAGAGTCTCTAGGTACCATCCATGCCTCACACCAAGGGAAACCTATACCAAAAAAATATCCCTCCAAGGCTCCAACATATCCCAAGGTAACCCAAGGATAATTATTCCCAGTAGTCACACATGATTGAATTAGAACCCAAAAGGCATTCAATTAAAAGGGTCTCGGTGGTTTAGTATCTCACACCCCTAATATACAATGGTAACAATGCCCAAGAATGGACAACAAGTAAATGATTTTTCCACTAAGCTCATACTTTAAATATGCATGGCCCTTTTTTGATAAATGACACTCGTGGTGAAAATCCTCCCCACTTAGGAAATTTAGCAATAATATGAAATCATGACTTGTGACTTAGGAATATTTTAATATTGTGTGGCTTCGCCCCTTTTCCTTAAGCCTTTAGACCCCCTTTCGTCTTATGGAGCCCTATCTACGAATACTCTTTTATCTGACTTTTTTATAGTTGTGATGTATTTTATTAATGTACATGCGAGTGTAATTACAGTGTAAAGTCTAGTCTCACTGGCCTTTCAACATACAAACTCTTTGGAAAAATATCACACATAGACACGCACTCTGGCCCAAAACATACAAAATGGATCACCATACTTTAAAACCATATACATATATACAATTACAACTAGGGGATCAAATTGGGGTATCACAGTTTTTCAGTTTCCTTAGTGCACTATATACAAATGTACAATTAAAATTATTCAAAAAATTGCAGGTATTGTTCCCATGTGGTGTCCTCATGCTCCCACATAGCATCTTTAGGGATGTGGCAAGTCCATTCAAATTTTACCAGGATGATGGATCGATTCCTGAGAAATTTGAAATTCCTCTCCAATATGTGCACGAGATGGAATTGAAAGTCACTCTAATGCTCCACCTAGATCACAATCCAATCAATTAAGTGGTTAGGATTAGGTAGATATTTTTTTAAGAAAGAACACATGAAACATATTATGAACATGCATGGATGCATGAAAATATATCATGTGTGCAATAGGCCTAATCCTCTCTAGCATCTCAAACGACCCATAGTAGTGCACTACTAATTTGGAGTAGCTTCCCAATTTCAATGAACTCTTCTTAGCCTACACTTTAAAAAATACATGGTCTCCCACTTGAAATTCTCTGCGTGCTCCAACTATTTCTGCTTAAATTTATTTAGTTTCCTCTGTACCCTTTAGGTTATGCTTTATGTTTACCATATGCTCTTCCATTTCCCTAAGAAACCTTGTCACACCAACATCTCTATCTATCGAGTTGTCCCAACTCACTCATGTGTTGCACTTTCTTCCATACAATTATTCAAATGGGCTCATCTCTAAAGATTCTTGATACACATCATTATATGAAAACTCAACCAAATGCAAATATTCTTCTCACTAAGAAGACTTGGCCATAAAATACATCATTATCATATATTTAATCACCTAATTGATTCTCTCGATCCACCCATCTAATTTTGGACTATATATTGTGATAAAAATTAAATTGGTCCCAAATCCTTTAAATAGTGCTTTACAGAAATTGGAAGTGAACTTGGGATCTCTGTCACACACTATTGCCTTAGGCATACAATGTAGCCTTCAAAAACTTCTTTAAGCACCACTACCATGGTGGAATCATGTTATTTCACTACTTTTGGCAGCTTGGTCATACAATATATGGTGACAATCTCCCCTTTCCTCTAAGGAATGGGAAATGTCTGTAGCCATCTAGCTGGATGTTTCTTCTCATCACTTACCTTCTAACATTCCATGCACCTTGTCATGTAATAAACCACATCTCTCTTCATTCGAGGCCAAAATTATTGGCCTCTTCCAACTGCAATAGTTTTATGGTACCCTATATGTCCAGCATAAGATACATTATGAAATTATTTCCACACCATCTTTCTCAATTCCTGATAATTAGGAACATAGAATTTGTTCATGTACAAGATAATCCCATCCTCTTCTAGCCCATGATATTTATTCTTATATTGTAAGTTAGCTTGTTGTCATATTTCCTTCACTTGCAAATAATGTTGGCTTGATTTTATAGCCTCTAAAATTATGATTTTTAAATATGAAAAATGCATGCTTATGGTTGTAGGATGCATCCCATGAATTCTCTTGATGCTTGGACAAGCCACTTTGTTCTATTTGCCTTAAATATGCTGAATTTCAAAATCATATTAACTAAGAAATTACAACTATCTAACTTGCCTCACATTTACTGTTGATTGTCCAAACAAATACTTTAGACCACTATGATCTATACCCAGTTCAAATTTTCTTCCCATAAGATAATGTCTCCACATTTTCAATGCATGAACAATAGCCACCATATCTAATTCATGTGTGGAATAGTTCCTTTCAATCTCCTTGATATTCTTTGTAACACCCATGTTTCCCACATCTTGTAATTAATCATTAATCATAATCACCATGCTATGGCATGGGAACAATGTAAATGTATTATTTTTTGGATAGCCAAACAACTGACTATCTGGGTGAAGCCTTGAAAGTACTAGCCATGATATCACTAGAGGAAAGAATGTGAAAACTATAAGAGAGGGTTCATTATATCGAATGACCCCAAAAATTTCCGTTGTTGAGAATAACAAACCTCCTCCAGATCCCAAGGAGAGAAATCAATTAATGAAGAAATGACTAGTGGTTGAACCAAAAAACAACCCCATGAATGGAAGCATGATCTAGCTGTAGAATATCAACCCGAAGTACCACAAGGTCCTACAGACCCAAACTGACCCGATTTTTGTTTTGACGGAAGGAAAAGGATAGGAAGGATGTGCGTGCAAGGCACATAAGAGAATGAAGAGAATATTAGAGAACGCAAGAGATTCTCTCCAGCGGAGAATGGGCAGAAGACCACAAGCTTGATGTTGAAGAAGCATCTGATAAATCTTGTTGAGGCCGTAACAGAAAAAGAAATATATGAGAGTTTGCAAACAACGAGACCTGAGCAGAATATCGTGAGATTGATGCTAAGGAAGCATCTGATAAACCTCGCAGAATATGTGAAAGAGAAAGAATCGTTGAGAATTGGCATAAATTCCCTGGTGATATCATGGCTTGGAATGGGGGTGAACAGAGCACTAAGAATGAATGCCTCTGAGCCTATGGTTGGGTGGAAAGGCGAACACCCACAGTTAGTTAGTTGACTGCAACTTGTAATAGATAAGTATTCTCATATCCTATCTAATTGGACTGTAACTGTGAATTAAAGATGGATATCCTATGAATGTTTTCGAGATGTGCATGTTGTCTTGATAATTAGACTGTATCCCTTTATATTTTCTTGATTGTGTATGTAAGCATGTAAATAACTATATGTTTGTACAAGAAAATTCTCCAGCCCTGTAGTGACTCAAGTTTAAGCAGAAAAAATGTGAGTTCATCGACTTTGGACATAGTTTCCCGTATGCATGGAGACACTCCCAACTATTTTGAGTCTCCTGGGAAAAAGGAGTTTGTTAATATTAATAGAAAGAGTGCAAAGAATGATTCAGTGCCTAATTTTTTGATAACTGACGAAGCTGAGGAAGGATAGCAAGATCTAAGTCTTGAAAGGGAAGATTATTTCGTTTGGAAGATGAGAGGACAAGATCTGTTCCGGAGGACCCATATGACCAATACCTAGGAACCTTAGGATAAGCCTAAGGGAGCTTAGTCCTCCTGGATTTAGAGCTCCACAAGTTCGGGACTTCATATTATTGTCAAACTTACTAGCCTTGAATTAGCCAAATGTAACCGAGAGATTCGGTTCTCGACAGATTGACCGCCAATGGATGGTTTCCCTAGTGGTTAGGTGAACCTATCTTACCCTCTAAAACCGAGATCCAACTACCCATCGCAAAGTTGCACAAACCACCGATCTAGGATTTTGGGGAATTCCCTTAGCCGTTGGATCTACATTGAGATGACTTCGGAGAAGTTTCACTTCAGGAGAATGGAGATGTTATAGCAACAAATTCCCCGAACATTGAAGTTATGAAGTAAAGGAGAGTCATAGATTTGGGGATATCATTTGGAGCCTCATCTACCATCTAATAATTTACGAGGAGGGACCCGCACATGGTACTTCAGTGAAGTTCCGCTTCGAGAGAATGGAGTGGCAGTGAAGCCAAAACCCCTAAAGGCCAGAGTTGCGAAGTGACCAGGACCATTGATCTGGCGACCCTTCGGGTTGTCTCCTAGTCGTCGTATCTACTATGAGGTAAGCCCAGCATTGACCTCTTCGGGAAAACAATGACGTTGTATCATCAAAACCCCTGAAGACCGAAGATGTAAAGTAATGTGGACCATGGATCTAAGGATCTGTCGGGACCCCTCTTGACCCTTCAATCATGGGGATGCGTGTATCTGAACCCTAGCTGGGATATTATTGTAATATCCTAGATGTGAACCCTAGCTAGAATAAATAGGATTCAAGGGTATGTGAACCCTAGCTGGGATATTATTGTAATAGAGCTCTGCTCGACTGGAAGTTCCCCCCTTGAAGAGTCCCGTGAACATTGCTTTGAGAATCAAAGTGCTCTTTCTGGTGTTATTTTGATATCATTTCAGTGTTATTGTGGTGTTGTTATGGTTATATTGTTATTTATCTTCCATTTCTATATTTCTATTTCTATTATGGATACTTTTTATACCTGGAATATTACAATTTCCATACCATCTCTTGAGGTTCTCTATGCGGGCTTGGATCCTGGTGGATTTCAGGGATGCCCATCTCACTGACTAATCCCCTTATAGATAAAAATGTGAAGACATAACCATTATATTAGTTGGTGTTGTTCTTGAATGTGTCCTCCCAATCAGTGGAGAATAATCCCTCCATACCAAGCATCGTGACAAAAATATATTTGAAACAATGAAGTTCCATCGTAATATGATTAGTTCCAATAGACTGTATTGCCAACCCCTCTTTTGAAAACCAATTAACTCATGAATTTTATCAACATTGAAATGAAAATTGTCATTTATTTTTCAAACAACAACTCCCTATAGAAAAGATCATGTAGACTCGTTTTCTTGTGTCCATTCTTAAGCTAGGCACAACATAAGGATAGGCAGCTTGAGAATACTTTGAAATTGAGATTGACTGCAAATTGAAAACCTTATAAAGAAGTTTGATCCTTATAAAACATTCTTGTAGATAATTTGTGACCTCACTATTGCTGGTGGTTACAGTCATGAGATTTGGTACAATGGTAGCTAGCTCCCAAACCCTGCAGCTTGATGCCTATGAGCTTTGGTCTGATGCTAGCTAGCTCCCAAACCTTGCAGCTGTCAATTATTTGCAATGAAAATTCTGCGTTTTCTTAAATTCCTTTTATGGGACATATCCCACATGAATCGAGTAGTTTGATTGTTAAACCTTTATATACTCCAATGCTCCCAATGGTTATCAATGAGATGTGTGGAATGGTATCATGGGCTTGGTGCTAGGATTTGTGTTGTGTATTGAATAATTCAAAAAGACATATGGCTTGTGGACTTTGGTATATGCGCTAGATTTGGTCGATAGTTAGAGGCTTAGGATTAGAGTTAGAAAACTTGAGCACACACCACCCCTTTTTTGGCCAAATTAACAAAGCAATCTATAAAAAGTGGCTTTGTATTGAGAATTGACTAAAATATGGCTTGTGGATTTTGGTATATGCCATGGATTTGGTCAATAGTAAGTGGATTAGGATTAGAGTTAGAACACTTGAGCACAAACCACCACTTTTTTGGCCAAATTAACAAAGGAATCTTTAAAAAGGCCAATTTAACAAAGGAATCTATAAAAAGTGGCTTTGTGTTGTGAATTGTATAAAATATGGCTTGTGGAATTTGGTATATGCGCTCGATTTGGTTGATAGTAAGTGGATTAGGATTAGAGTTAGAACACTTGAGCACACACCACCCCATTTTTGGCCAAATTAACAAAGGAATCTATAAAAAGTGGCTTTGTGTTTTGTATTGAATAATTGGACAATGAAGTATGGCTTGTGGATGTATTTGGTAGATAGTAAGTGGCACCAAATTAACAAAGGAATCTATAAAAAGTGGCTTTGTGTTGTGTATTGAATAATTGGACAATGAAGTATGGATTGTGGACTTATTTGGTAGATATTAAGTGGCTTAGACTTAGAACACTTGAGCACACACCACCCCTTTTTTTGGCCAAATTAACAAATATAAATATATATTTTTTATTTAAAAATATAGGAATTTATAAAAAGTCAATATCTAGGAAAAATGACTATTTATAATTTATTTGCAATGTAGGTCATAGCCCAGAGATTATAGGAATTTTGGACAAAAGAAATCAATGAGAAATTTTCAAGGCTTGATGGAGCATGCATGTTCTTGAGCCTACGTGTGCTCAGGATCGTTCATTTTTTATTTGGGTGCACTCTGGTGTGGGTTTGGTTCGACTTGTGTTCATCTGTGTTGGCTTCACCCCCATCAATAGCATGGGTGCATCAATTTTTCCTTGTACCCTCTCATGTGCGTGCATTCGTTCAACTTGTCTTCATCACCCTTGTGTTGCCTATGATTTGGTTTGTTATACAGAACACATGGCCTTGGCTCTCGAGTGAAAACGGGCCTAGTTGGATGCACGCACGAACCATAGTGCACCCAAAGCCAAAGAAGATGGTCTTGAGTGCATGCATGCATAGTTGGACGCCTGCATGCACCAGAGTGCACCCAAATCTGAACAGACACTCTTGAGTGCATGCAGGCCCAGTCGGACACACACATGGACCATAGTGCACCCAAATCTAAAACTGGCACTCTTGAGTGGACATAGGCCCAGTCGGACGCACACACACTGGAGTGCACGTAAACATGTAAACGTTCACCTTGTTTATTACCAAGCTCTAGTTCAAACCATTTCTCCACAAGTATATCCCTTAAACTCTAAGGCTTAAGCTAGCCCTAAAACCACTTCTCCTAATCCTTTAACATCTAAGGCTTAAGATAGCCCTAAAAATACTGCTTCTAATCCCTTAACCTCTAACCTCCTAATACAAGTCATTGTCATCAGGATCATCCCACCCCTGTCAACATGTAATCCATATACGACACAAAAGTATGACACTTAGAAGTGGACTTTGAGTTGACTTGAAGTTGAATCGAAAAGTGCAACAAAATTTAATGGGGATGATGCCTCTATATTTGCTAAAAACAATGTTGAAACCATCTTACACATCTAGAAATCTTGGATATGTTTATCATCCTAAAAAACCTAATCTAGACCAAACTAAGACTGTAACAAATACCTTAGCTTCTTCTTCACAAAAATTTGTAATTATCTTCTATGGTAATTCCTTGAACAAATTACTATTATATATATATATATATATATATATAAACAGACACACACACACACAAATAACTTCTTCTTCACAAACCTTTGTAATTAGCTTCTATGGTAATTCCTTGAACAAATTACTATTATATATATAGTGGCTATTACTATTAAATATATATATATATATATATATATATATATATANATAATCAAATTAAAATACAAATAAAAAAATATAACATTATATGAATATAACCTTAAAAAATTAAAACAAATAAACAAATAAAAAAAAAAAACCCAACTGCTTAATCTTGGCAAGGAAGTTTGCTTTCAACTTTTGTGAATCTTCTTCAACATTTGCAGGGGAACTCGTGGCAAGGGATTTGCAGGTGGTGGAGAGAATTGTTTTTGTGAGCCTTCTTCAACATTCACAAGGGAACTCATGGCGAGGGATTTGTAGGTGGCAGAGAGAATTGTTGTTGGTGGAGCAGAAATCCATCGTGGAAACTCAAGTCGATGTCATGATCCATAACGGATGCTTGTGACCCTTCCTCAATATTCATTGGGGAACTTGTGGGGAGGGATTTGTAGGTGGCAGAGAGAATTTTTGTTGGTGGAGCGGAAGAGGGAAAGATTTCATCGAAGGCATTAATATGTCTGGGGTAAGTTTTGGAGGCCTGCAAAGAGTTATATAGGTTGCAATAGGGATGCAATGTAATAGTCGAGATCTGAAAAATGTAAACCAATGTTTAGTTGACTCATTCCTTCTAAATTTGTTTGTTTCTTACAACCCAAGCCTATATTTGAAGGCAAACCAAGTTTCCTTCCCTCCTTGAGGGAGTCTAATAGGAATCCAGCCTTCCTTGTATCAAAAATTTATCCCTTTCTTTTGCATCAATGGATGCATGAATGTTTGCTAAGCCTACCATGAAACCACCCAAATTTAGCTTAATCCAACCTAATCTCTATGTGGCATTTGTTCTCCATCCATAACAATAACAACTATCTATGAATAAATGAGGATCACTACACCTCCCCTTCCTCCATCATGGGTGTATGTTAATAGGGTCGTAGGCAGAGAGGTGTAGTTTAAAACTATTAAAAAGGAAGCAAAACACCCTAACTTTTTACAAATTGAGTATATCAATGAAGGGGTCGTAATCTCTCATCCTATCTTCTTTGCTTAACTTTCAATGTTTTGATTTCACTTCTTACTCTAGGTTCTCTCTATTACCTAGAACTTGTAATATTATTTCTCGTATTTCTTTGTTTCCTTTTATTATGGGTCTATAACTGGAATAAGAAGGAATGATGTTGTTAATATATGCTGGTGTTAAGAAGGTATGCTCCTATTATTGAGGTTTTGTCAACACTTACACAATGAAAATTTAATTTGACAGTGTGCATACAGGGATTTTCAATTTTGATTTAAAAGGTATATGAAACTGTGATATAATTAAACATATGTAGAGCCTATCCTTTCCATGAAATTGGATGGAACACTCTCCCATAAAAGTGAGTTTAGCAGGAAGGGAGTTTAGGTGATAGTGAGTTCAAGTATCACTTCATGAAACATATTCGCCACCATGACTCTAATGAAATTTGGGATTGTAGAGGCATTTCATCAACCTATCTAGCCACCTATTCTTTTACATTCATCACATATGCTAATGTATTCTCTAGCATCCTTATGAAGGGTTGGCCAACAATATCATGCATGTATAACTTTGAGAGTTTTTATTTTGGCTACAGAATGTAATCCATTATGTTCATTATGCCATGCCCGAAGCACATCATAGATAATATTCTCTTAGGCATCAACGAAGTACATGATCAAGTCCTATTTTGAATACATGACCCTAAATCTAGTTGTATGGAGTAGTTTTCCTTGTGTTTTTGTAGTGTTCATTATGGGAGAAGTTATATGAAAACTTGCTAAAGACGAGGTAAAATTCAGTATCAACAAACCACGAGGTTTGCAAGGACACTGCAAACAAGTATTCATCAAGAAAAGTGCCATCCACCAATCCTTTTTCGTAAATATCATCTAGTAAGCATTTTTTGTATCATCCACTAGATATGTAGTCTTAGCTAGCTATAAAGAGATAAGTGTGATAGTCATTTGTATGATTCTTGTTGCTGGAAATTACATTGAAGGACAGTCATTGTTTACACACATATTGTTTATGGGATTTACACGTAATCTTTATATTTAACTTGTCTCAAATTAAGACATAATTTGACATTCATAATATAGAAAGAAATACATGTTTGGATAGTCATTTACATTCCTTGTTTGTTGTAAATTACATCTCGAACAATCATTTTTTACATATATATTATTGTTGGGAATTACACACAAGCTTGATCTTTGACTTGTCATAATTAAACATTGAAGTGGTAACAATACAAGCTTGATTGGACAGTCATTTATATGCCGAAAATAACTCTTTGCACAGTCATCTTTCATGCATCCATGGGATGGAAATTACATTGAATGAAGTGTCATTATGTTATCTTGATTACACCTTGGAGAAGTAGCATTTGAATTACATTCCTGGGTAGTCATTAGTGATACTTTATTACTGGAAATCATTTACATATTGGCAGTCTTTGTACTTGAAATATACCATTGTCTTTGTTGTTATATGCTTGTTTCTCAGGCACCATTTTTAATGTACCTATATTGAATAGTGCAATCATATATCTTTTCATATAAGAGTTTGTCCTTTCCTTCAAGTTGTATTGTCACTTATACTTGTTGCAAGAACACTTTTACTTTTTCATATAACTTCTATCTTGCCTTGTCATTTAACCTTGTCACATGACCCATCTTTATATGAGGCCTTAGCACCCTTGGGATACCATTCATTAATTATTAAGCATCTATATTTTTTATTATCCTCCAACCATCCATTAATTCTAAATAATCTATCTTCTTGAGTATCCACAAAGCCTTTTTAGTATCATCAAGAAAAGTGTCATCTACTAAGCCTTTTTGGTATCATAAACCCTAAATATCCTTGCTAAGGCTGCATTTCCTTCATCACCCTATTTACATAAATTACCAATCCTAATGTTGGGACTTTAATGCCTCTTTCTATCCTAACGAATTTCATACACCTCTCATTCACTTGATTATACAAAGGTGTATGAAAATGAGAGGTACAAATGGATGTCGTAAGAAGAGTGAATACCCTCAAGTCATGAAGAAGCCAATTTCATAAAATCTACCTTATTATAAAAATCCAATTAGGGAAGTATTGAACAATGTGTCAAGAATTAGGAAAGCCTTTTTGAACTCTTAAAGTTATTCAAGAGAATGTTTTGACATATCCATTATCTGAAAGAAAATAAGAAGTAAATGAAAGTATAACACAAGTTCTGATAGTTCTAAGTATGGAATTGATTTTGTATTCAAGAGTGGCCTAGATTGTAATATTTGTCATTCAACCTTTCTTAGAAGAGGAATTTAAACAATTGGGTGCCTTTGAGGGTCACCAATAACCTTTTTCACCTTAAATTCTTCCATGGCTTTCACAAATCTTACAATCTAGGCCATTCTATAAAAGCAAAGACTGACACCCCAAACAATACCAAGATAACAATAATGGGATTCCAAGTATGATATGAATCAAGCAAACAAGGACCCCAATAAGTTTTTTACATACAATAGAATCAAGTATATTCTCCAAGAAAAACACGGGTTCCCTGAATATTTGCTCACTACCTTATCTTCTAATTTTTTCGAGTGTTAGTACCACAAACTTATATTTGCATGATAAATTATCTTCTTGTTTTAATGACTATAGGTACCACCAAATAAGTATCTTTTGGATATGTCTTCCTCGAGTGATGATCAAGATATAATCAAAGAGGTTGAAATTGAGAGGTTTTGTACTAGATCTACTGGTTCTAGATCAACTAGATCTGAAAAGGTAAGGAAACGATTTCGTACACGCATGCATTTTTTTATTTCCAATAGAGGGTCATGTAATTATGATGCTGAGAGCATAGGTGACATTGAGTTTCCCTTGAGGTATAGTCATATAGTGAAATGATGGGTATGTAAGGAGCTACATGAAGTTGACACAAATTTCTTCATCAGTGGGAGCATCTATCACATTGCTCCTTTGTCCTTACATGGATTGGGGTTATTTTCCATGGATGGCATAAAGGTCATCTATGGAACTATAACTGAATTGATGGAGTATGTAGGACCATTATACAAATAAAATAACTTGTTGATGTTGGTCCGATATACACAAAGTATGTGGAGATACGTAGTTGCCGCAAA
>JZKD02S1675850.1:347256-367846 GCA_000966675.3 Picea glauca
TCCTTTTCTCTTTATTTAGTAGCTTCTTCAATCTCTAGAAGTTGTTCCCTTAGTAACTTGTTTTGCATTTTAGATTTTCTTAGTTCTTCAATTGCACAAATGAATTCTTCCTAGAGGTTCACTTCTTCTTCATATTCTGAATGATTATCATCTTGAGTTTTCATTCCCATAAATAAAATCTCTAACTCCTATTCTTCACTTTCCTCAGATGAGCTACTATCTTCTTGGGTAAATATTTTTTTCTTCTTCTTTTAAAATTTCCTTTCATCTTTGGTTTTTCTTTTCTTCTAATATTTGAAGTTTCTTTCATCATCACTTTCCTGCTGCTTAGGATAGGGAAATTTATTGGAAAAGTGTCCAATTTTTCCACAGTTGGAACATATTAGAGGAATCTTTCCTTTGTATTTCTCAGTCCCTTTCTTGAGTTTCTTCATGAAGTTGGCAATTTCTTCATCAGATATATATTATAACTTGTCATTGGTCTTTTGCTCCTTCCTCATCTTTGTTTTAGATGATTTAAAGGTTGTTTCTCCTTTTTATGGTTTTTCGTTCCTTGTTCTCTTCTCATATGCTATAAAACTTCCATGAAGTTGATCTACTATGATTTTGTCAAGTTCTGGTTTATCTTCAATTGTGGAAATATTGGCATCATATCTCATAGGTAACCTTAAGATATTTTGTACAATAGGTTTATTGGTAATTTTTTCTCCTATTTCTCTGATTGAGTTAACTACCTCATCTACCTTATGAAAGTATTCAACAATGTTCTCTTCTTCTTTCATATTCAAATTTTCAAATTGATATCTATAGGTTTGTATTTTGGCTTCCTTGACTTTGATATCTCCTTCATATATAACCTCCAATTTGTCCCAGATTTCCACAACTGACTTACAACGCATTACCTTCACAAATATAGAATTTTTTCAATCCTCCTAGAATGGCATTAAATTCTCTTGAGTTTTCATTTCCTATGTGTCAAATAGATCTACCACCATAGATTTTCAACTGTCTTGATCTTATGGCCCTTGTTTATTCAGGAACTCCAAGGTTCGATAATTCTTGGTTTATCTGAGCTTCTTATCGTCAGACTAGGTCAAGGTTGCATTTGAACACCTTCTTCCTTAGTGCACTATGATGGTTTCAATATTTTCACTCCAGATCGACAGCTGACGAGATTTCATGTTCTTTCTCTGATCCGAAGGTCGATAGGAGTTTGTGACTTCAGGGCTTCAGCCTTCAAGAAAAATTATAGATTTCAGACTCATTTTTGCCAGAGTGGTCAGTGACAGAGTTGACCACCTTCTTTCCTTTAGTGTGATATGACTGTTCAATATGCTAATCTAACAATTGAGATTTAATCCTTCCCAACCTTTGACTTCACCTCGATCAAACGATCATGGATTATCCCAAACTAATAATGAATGACTTCCCATAACTCGATCCTTTACAAAAGGATTTCTTCACTCACAGAACTCAGTCTCTTGTGTTACATCAAATGCTCCATCTCTTCTAAGATTTTTGTTTATACTAGATTATTCTACACCCTATTGACATCAATGATAATATCATACCACTGTGTCCAACATTATCCCCCTTTAGCATTGATGGGGACCTTTTCTTTGAAATATTTTTATTCTTGTTCCTTATCAATTTCCTCCCCCTTTGATAGCAACGATAGAGGGGATATTTATTTTCTCCCCCTGTGGCGATGATCCCCCTAACCATGTGCCCCTTTTATTCTGGTTTTAATGAGGTATGTGAATTACTCCTAATTTTTGTTGAATATTTTCAAAGGTACTTATGGGAAAAGGTTTTGTGAATATGTCAACAATATGTTCTTTGATTTCCACATACACTATTTTAACCGCTCTTTGAGTAACCTTATCTCTTAAGAAATGGTATTTGATTGGGATGTGTTTGGTTCAAAATGAATTACTATTTTTTTAGAGATACTTATGGCACTAGTGTTATCACAATTAATAGTAATGGGATAATCAAATCTTATTTGTAAATATTCCAATGTTTTCTTCATCCAAAGAACTTGTGTGTAGTAGGATGCAACATCAATGTATTATGCCTCTGTTGTGGATAGTGATGTGGATGCTTTTTCTTACTTATCAACAATACCAGACATTTTTTTAAAAATAATACACCTCCACTGGTGCTTTTCCTATCATCTATACTACCAACCCAATCTACATCAGTGTATGCATTTAGATTGAAGTATTTATATTTGGATACCATAATCCAAGTTCTAAGGTTCCTTTAAGATATTTGAATATCCTCTTTACTTATTTTAAGTGAGTTTTTTTAGGTGTGGATTGAAATCTCCCCATGAGTCTTACAACCTACATGATGCTAGGTCTTGTTACTATTGAATAGAGAATACTTCCAACCATTGATATGTACATCATTTGGTCCACTTTTGTTGAGTCATATTCTAGGATTAGTTTACATCCAGTGACCATGGGAGTACTCATAGGCTTATTGTCTTCTATTTGGAATTTCTTTAAAATTTCCTTGATATATTTGAATTGGGAAACGAATATTCCTTTTTATGTTCGAGGTACTTGTAAACATAAGAAAAAGGACAGTTCTCCTCGCATAGACATTTCAAATTCTTCTTTCATTTTGGTTGCAAAATTTGTTCTTAGCATAGTAAGCTTGATTCCAAATATGATTTCATCTACATATACCACCACAATAATCATTTTTTGATCCTCACTTTTGATGTATAAGTTGTTGTCAGTAGTCCCTCTCTTATATCCTTTTTTTCCAGGTACTAATCAAGCCTTGAGAACCATGCTATGGGGCTTGTTTAAGACCATACAAGGCCTTTTTTATCTTGCACACATAGTCTTTAATTTTTGTTAACATGAATCCTTTTGGTTCCTCAACATAGACTTCTTGTTCTAGTGTTGCATTAAGGAATGTTGACTTGACATCCATCTAATAGATTTTGAAATTTCTGAAGCATGAAAATGCTAGGAACATTCTTACCTTCCACTTGGGAATATCTTGACATCCATCCATTAATACCTTCCACTTGGGAATATCTTTTGAAAACTAATATGGATTTTTCCTTTATAATATCCACATTTTAATTTAGTTTTTTTTGAAGATCCACTTGGTTCCTACCACATTCTTATCCTTGGGTCTTGGAACTAGTTCCCAAGTCTGGTTCTTCTCTATTTGGTTTAGTTCTTCATCCATTTATTTTATCCAATATTAAATTTTTCTAGCTTCTTTAAATAATTTAGGCTCTTTCATAGACAACATTGCATGTTCTGAGTCAAATGTGAGTTTCCTTGTTGTTTCTACTCTTGCACTTTTATTTCCAATAATCTGACTCTCAGGATGATTCTTTTGAACTCTTTTTTATGGAGATTTTGGAAAGGGTGTTTCTTCATTGTCTTCTTCATTAATATATGGTTTGTTTTCCTATGTTTCATTATCATAATATTCTTGTTAATATTCTACATCATCATCTTCTTCCTGATATTTTTTTATCAAATTTTGATATGCCTTGGGATATGGTCTTCTTTTGTTTTAGATCATCTATCTTTACATTGGGACTTTCCACTATTTTTAGTATTCTAATATTATAACATATGTATTATTTCTTATTAGGTGAATACCCTAAAAATATCCATTCATGATATCTTGGATAAAAATTCCCTAAATTATCTTCATCATTCTTAATGTAACATTTACTTCCAAAAATTCTATAGTGTTTTACAAATGTTGGAATTCCAAACCATAGTTCATAAAGAGTTTTGTCATGGTTGGGTATCAATTGAGCTCTATTAAATATGTGTACTTATTTGTATATTGCATCTCTCCATAATGTGTGTGGAAGCTTGGATTCATTTAACGTGGTTCTTGAAGCTTCTTGAACTGTTATGTTTTTCCTTTCTACACTCCATTTTGTTGAGGAGTCCTGGGAGATGAATACTTTCTTTTCATACCATGATTTTAACATAATTGAATGAACTATTTAGAGGTGAATTATCCTCCATTGTATAATCTCATACATTTAAATTTTAGATCTGTTTCATTCTCTACAAGGGATTTGTATGTTTGAAAATTCTCAAAGGCTTCTGATTTTTCTTTTATAAAGTATACCCAAGTCAATCTTGTGTAATAATCAAATGATCTTCATAAAATAATGTTCACCATAAGTGATTTTAGTTCTTGTTGGTCCAAATAGATATGTGTGAATAAGTTCTAATGGTTTTGTTGTGGAATGCTCTTTTGTTTTTAACCTAACTCTTCTTTCCTTCCCTATTTGACAATGTTTACAAATAGAATCAAAAGGATTAATAACTCTTGGTAGATCCCTTACTGCCTCCTTCTTGTTTTCTTTGATTAAGTTGTCAATGCTTAAATTTCCCAACCTTCTATGCCATATCCATCTTTCATCTTATTGACTTAAACAACATTTTTCTCCTTCATCTATAATAAGAATGTACGCATTGCTAGATGTTCTTGGTGCAACTGCTACTAACTTTCCGATGTCCTTTTTTATGATCTCACATTTCTAAGAATCAAAGATAAGTATGTGACCCTAATCACATGTCTGGATTACACTTAGGAGATTAGTCTTGATATTTTCTACCAGATGTGCATCCTCTTCTTTGCTTTTGTTATTTCCTAAACTGATAGTGCCTTTTCCCAGTATTTTGGCTAACATATTATATCCAAAGGTTACTTTTCCTTTTCCTTTCTTTTTTAACTTGAGAAATTTAATTTGATCTCTAGTTATGTGTTTGGAACATCCATTATCTATATACCACTGACCTCCTTGGTTTTGTGTATATAGGGCTACACTGCACTCTGTTTTCTTTTTCTTCCATACTTTTTTATTATTGGGAATATTTATCATTTTGACATATTTTGACAATCTACATTCCCTAACTTTATCACCATAGTTGTTGAATTTGTAACATTTAACATTTTAGTCTTGTAAGGGAGAGAAGGAGTTATAATTTCTTCTTTCTGCATTATCCTTATTATTTTCATATCTTTGAACATTTCTTGGATTGTACTTTCTATAAGATTTATAGTGTATTGATTTATGTCAAAAACATTTGCAGGAATAGCAATAACCAAGGAAAATATATTGATTTATGTTAAGGGATTCCTTTTGATGATTCTATTCTTCTTGTCATCTTTTTATTTAGTAGGAAGTGCATATTTCTGTTTATTTGGGATAGTTTTCAATGGTATTCTTCTTATTTTCTTTTCTTTTCTTCTTATGGGGTTCTTAAGAACATCTGCATACCTTGTTTTGTCATTGTTTTGTTCTATAGAGGAATCATATCCTAGTCCTGTCTTATCATTTGATGATCTCTGACTGCTAAGAATGTTATTCAATATTTTGAGTTGTTTTCAAACTTAGACTGAATATCTTTTTTTTCTAGTTTCCCTTTTAGTTGAATTATTTCATCCTCCAATATCTTACATACTTTTTGTTTTTCATTGAGTTCTTTATTCAATATTTCTTGTTTTCTTTTGGTTTCTTGGAGTTGAGTTTTTAACTTAATAATCAATTGTTCTGACTCACTAATGGTTTTGGAAACCTCCTTTTCTCTTGATTTAATATCTTCTTCAATCTCTAGAAGTTGTTCCCTTAGTAACTTGTTTTGTATTTTAGATTTTCTTAGTTCTTCAATTGCAGGAATAAATTCTTCCTTGAGGTTAACTTCTTCATCATCTTCTAAATGATTATCATCTTGCATTTTCATTCCCATAAATAGAAGTTGTAGCTCCTCTTTTTCACTTTCTTAATATGAGTTATTGTCTTCTTGGGTAAAGAAAGTTTTCTTCTTGTTGTAGAACTTCCTTTTACTTTGGTTTTGATTTCATTCTAATATTTGAAGGCTCTTTCATAATCACTTTCCTCCTGCTTAAGATAGGGAAATTTATTGGGAAAGTGTCCAATTTTTCCATAGTTGAAACATATTACATGAATCTTTCCTTTGTATTTCCCAGTCCCTTTCTTGAGTTTCTTCATGAAGTTGGCAATTTATACATCATATATATATGATAATTCATCATTGGTATTTTTCTCTTGCCTCATCTTTGTTTTAGATCCTTTAAAGGTTGTTTCTCCTTTTTATGGTTTTTTGTTCCCTATTCTCATCTCATATGTTGTAAAACTTCCATGAAGTTGATCTACTGTGAGTTTTTCAAGTTCTGTTCTATCTTCAATTGTGGAAATCTTGGCATCATATCTCATTGGTAATGACCTTGAGATATTTGGTACAGTAGGTTTATCGGTAAGTTCTTATAATGCTACTATGATTGAGTTAACTACCTCATCTACGCTATGAAAGTATTCAACAATGTTATCTTCTTCTTTCATCTTCGAATTTTCAAACTGAGCTCTATAGGTTTTTAGTTTGGCTTCCTTGAATTTTATATCACCTTCATATAAAACCTCTAATTTGTCCTAGATTTCCATAGCTGACGTACAATGCATTACCTTCACACATATAAAATTTGTCAATCCTCCAAGAATGGCATTAACTTCTCTTGAGTTGTCATTGCAAATCATCTTTCCTGCGGTATATGTGGGTAGAGTAGTTGGTGCAGTGTAACCATATATAACATATTTCCAAACATCAAAACCAAGATCCAACAAGTAGTTTTTCATTCTTATTTTCCAGAAATCATAACCACCTCCATTAAAAAATGGTGCTTTGTTAGAAGAAATTCCCTCTTGCTGATATATTTCTTTCAGGATCTACCTTCAAGTTATTAGACCATGTTAAAGTCACTTTCTTTGATACCAATTTTTGAAAATACTGAGAAGGGGGGGGGGTGAATCAGTATTACCTTTTTAAAAAATTAGCATTTTCTTTGTTATTTTATTAATCACAACAATAGATAAAAAAATGGACTTGTATTTAAAATCAATTATATAAATATAATTAACAAAATTGCAAACTTTTATAAATAATAATCTGAGATAGTGAAGGACACCAATCATTTTTTAGAGCACAACTATTGGAGACACAAATCCCCTTCTTCAGGGCACCAACCCTAGGAAGAAACAAATCCCTTGTTTTAGGGCACCAACCCTAGGAAGCAACAACTCCCTTTTATTTAGGCACCAACCCTAGGAATCATCAAATCCCTTGTTTTCACACGTTACTTAGTAAAGGATATGAATCCTTCCCCGCTCCTCCCTTCCACCCTCACTGCATAAGTACCATCGATTCTTCTTCTTGGACTCTTATTATGCTTTTGATATTATGATCTGGAGTGCATAGAAACTTTCTTCTCACCATTGTTTCTTGTTTATATAGTCTTTCAGCTCGTGTGATATGTAAAGCATTGTTTCCCTTTATTTGAACTTTTAACCATTCCACCTCTTCACTTAAATGATAATATTAGACCTTAAATAATATTATTTTTCCTTTTTATTCTTTATTCATAATGCTCATGATTTAACTCTTATTTAATCATGAATGGGTATCCGTTCATTAGTCTACATATCTTGAATTTTTGTGAACTTGAGTCTTAATCAATAGGCACTTCCTTCAACCAAAAATCGTGTGACTGCGAGCTCGAAACCACAAGATTTTCCCTTTGAAGCATTATTTTATTAGCGCTTTCTTATTCCTCCCCTATTCTTCTATGTGGGACTGTATTCAGATGATCGACAAATTATTTACTTCTATCCCCTTTAGCTTCTTTACCTTATCACATGATCGATGTTGGAACCAGGTTCTCCCTTACTTCGTCCTTTGGGATTTTCGACCTTTCCAGTCATTCAATCCTCCTAGAGTACATTTCGTTGAAGTGAGTATATTGTATTGATGCAACCCCCCCTTCTCTCCTTGGGGTTATGCGACCTCCTAGTCAAGGATCATTCAATCAATGGGTCCTATTGACTCATAGAGCCTCTGATAGACCCCAAATCAATTTACATAGGTCCCCTTTTCTCCAATGTCCAGGTTCTTCCAAACCTGCGGGCGCTCTCTTGGCCCCTTTTGAATAAATTGAACAAAAAGCGTAAGCTTTCTATGCTAGGCCCCTTCCTTCATATGACCATGGGATATGACCTCTGGCTATCTCCCTTCATGACTTCGGGATTCAACAGTTTTGAGTGCAAATGACTCCTTTTTCCCCAAACTTTGGACCAGATCTACGACCACACTTCTCAAACATCCAACGGCTATGATTTACTTCGGTACTTTAGCTTCGAAAGTTACAATATTTCCAACACCCTTTTTCCCTCAAAGTTCTTTTACCCAGAGCTACGGATTGAGCACCACGTGCTCACTTCGATCGATGATTAAGATGCATCCTTTTTCCACTTCGGACGACCTCCAGTCAGTGCTCCTCTGCTCTTATTATCCCATAGTTTCAATCCTCCACAATAAATCTCTACTCTCCACATGTCACTCAATTCATCAAGGGATCATGTTGAATTCGTCCTTTGACACTTATGACCTTTGGGACTTTACTCTTCAATTAACCCAAAGTGTCCTATCACCGAAGTGATATATCTAGTGCCACATGTCCAAGAAATTGAAGTCTAGGATGGGCTCTTACCTCTGGAGATTCATACGATTTCTGGTCAATGGCTCCACCTTCTCCTCACTTTTCCCTAAAGTCCATGATTTGATGGTGGGTGTCCTTCTCAAATCGATGACCACGATGGAATTCGCTGCTTCAGGAGTTCTGCAGAATCCATTATCTCTTTCCTCTAAAGTACCTTTCCTCCAAAGAACATGGATCTCCTCCAAGTGTCCTTTCTGGATCCAATTGTCCATATCTCTTCAACCTTCATGACTTCGCGATAATGGCTCTTTTCTCCATGTAAATTCAAATTTCCTCCGGAGTGTACGACCTCCGGAGTGAGGGATCCTCTGACACCTGTCCCCATTAATCCAATGACCCAAATGAACTTTGGTGCTCTAGCCTTCAAGATTTATCTCTCTTTCACACTTCGAATCCTTTGAAGTAGTTATTCTCTGGAGTTGAGGATATGGTGACACTTGTCCTCACCAATGGAAGACCCATATATTCTTCATCTCCCACAACTTCAGGAGTTCTCTACCCTTATGCACTCGATTTATCTGGAATGTAGGATCTCCCACCACTTATCTTCGACTGACGGATGACTGAGATATGCTCCTCTACTTCAGGCTTCATGGATTTTCAAAGCTCGACACTTCAAATCTTATGAAGCGGCTCTCATCTGTAGTTAACCATCTACTACCATGTTCCTCCTCATGATCGAAAATTAGTATCTACTTCACTCTTTGGAGCTTTTGGATTTTTTCTCACTTCTCACTGAGAATCTCCCAAAGTGTTATTTCTCCAGACTTCAATATCTTTGGCCACCTGACCCTATGGATGACGGACAATATTGATATTTGGGATTTCAGTGATTCCACTCTCCTATGCACTTAAAATGGATTTAAATATTGTGTACTTTACCTGGATACAATGACTGTTGGTCCTTCACGCTCAGATCCTACGACTGGGATCTGCTCATCCTACTCGATGCACTTCTCCTGGTGTCTAGATGTAGAATTCAACGGTCCAGATATTCTCCTTGTAGTTGATATAATGGTTGTTGTCGCTCTTCCTGTTGTGATTTCTCTTTCTCATGAACTGGAAAAATTCTAATGGAAAAATACTACGGCCTTTGATCCTCCTGTGAGCCTGAATACTTTGGGTCTCAACTTCACTTCTGGAAATGCTATCCCTCCTTGATATTCCAAAAACTTGAAGCAAGTCCATCTCTGGCACACTCCATGTGCTCCTTTCAGTATGAACCTGCATTGTCTTAACAATTTCAACTTGTAAACGTCCTTGGCTTCCACTCTCTATGCAGAATCACTATGCACACTTGCACTATATTTCTCGAGTCTTGCCTTTGCTCATATTTACAAGGGACTTGACCCTTCTTATCCCTCAAAGGACTTTCTCGTGTCCTCCTAGAAACCCAATGCTCTTCTTCTGAGATTTCGAACTCGAAACAAATTTGATCCTACGTGCACTCCTTTCATTTGATTGGGCCTTCAAATGACTTCAGACTTACAACATTTTTCAGAAAATATTTATGCACATTCATTATGCCTACTCAATCCACTCCTTATAGAGCCTCTCCCTTAATGTGTTTAGTAAATCTGGGTGTCGAGAACTTCACCAATACTTCTGATAAGTATTGGCTATGTGCACTCCTTTCACTTGATCAAAGCACTCCTTATTGAGCTTACAAAGTATTCAACAACTCTATGGTGTCTTCTCCTTGAAACCCTTCTCTTCGGACCTGAAACATAATCCTTTCATGCACACTTGCACCTACTCAATTCCCACCTGAAAGATCTTGATAGAGTGTTTATCAAATTTTTCTTGTGTTCCTTTTCCTACAAAAAAATTCTCCTCCAAGGTGTTTAGTAACCTTGAGGCTCCTCTTCAGTCTGAGACTATCCTGGTGTGCCCACTTGGCACGTTCTCTCCTAAATTCGATAGAATTCATATTTTGGTCCTTTCCCTCACAAAGTTTTCAATACTATGTCGTGCACTGCTTGCACTTAACCTAAAAGAACCCAGAACAACCCAACAAAGTCATAGATAGATAAAGAAGTCTATATTATCCCTGCAAATGAATCCTATCTCATACATCTACAATATACATTCATAAACACACATTAACATTCATAAAACATAGGGAAACATACACAAAATATCATGTAGGAAAAATTTCTCTTATTTTGTATTAATATGAATGTCAATTACAATATGTGTGATCTCAGACTGTAACAGAGTCTAGGCTCTCTCCTTCCTTAGCTTACAATAATTTTCTATCAACTTTCAGCAGCCTCTACTGGGCATATGTTACAAAGATTTATAGAGGAGGGGCTCATCGTGCCTTCCCTCAAAAATACACTAGTGGTGTATAATCACCATTTACAATGCCTATCTACTGAGGCTTATTACAATAAATTAAAATCTAATCTGAATCGTATCTAGATCAACCTATAGTAAACCATTAAAGGTGAATCTATCTACAACCTGTACAAAGTCATCAAATCGACTCTATGAGCCTTACAACATTTAATTTCTTTTAAATTACAATGAATTTTTAAATTTTAAGGGGAAAATGAGAGGGTTGGTGCCTCTATTGTTCCTGAATGTGCTTTATTGTGCCAGAATGTTGGTGCATTACTGAGCTAGAAAGGATGCTCTTGCATCATACTCCACTACTAGGAAAATGATGAGCTCCTTCTCATGGCTCCCTCTACTCCACTATTGAAATCCTCCTGGATCCAAAACTCTCCCTTGGAGATATCCTCATGCTCCTCTAGTATGTTGTTGGTTTTGATTCCCTACTGGTACTGTAGGATTTATTCTGCTCATCTTCTTCTTCCTCACAACTTCTTTTTCTAACTTCAATACCAACTCTCTAATTTCCTTTATTTCTCTATCCAACTTCTCTATTAGTTGGCTTTCCTTATGCAGTCTTCTCTGATGCACCTCCTCATGCTGATCTAAGGACATGTCATCCTGATCTCCCACTCTATGTTCATCTCTTATGGAATTGACTTGCCACTCTACTACAAACTCCAATTCTGCATGTTCCTTACTAAGCTTCTTCTCAGCTACTATTGAGTTGTTGCTATGATACCACTTGATACAGCCCCGATTCTCTCCTCGGAGTTCTCGGACCTCCCGGTAAAGGATCATTCAATCAAGGAGTTAGATCAACTCATAGAGCCTCTAATAGAACCCAAATCAATTTATGTAGGTACCCCTTTCTCCAAACTGTAGTTTCTACCAAACCCGCGGGCTCTCTCCTGGCCATTTTTGAATAAATTGAACAACATGCAGTGGCTTTCTATGTTAGGCCCCTTTCTTCATATGACCACGAGATATGATCTCTGGCTAGCCCCCTTCAAACTTCGGGCTTCAACATTTTTTAGTGCAACTGACTCCTTTTTCCCTAAACTTTGGATCGACGAAATCACTCAAACCCAATCTATGGTCGTGCTACTCCAACAACCAACGACTGTGATTCACTTTGGGAATTCAACTTTGGAAGTTTCAAGCATTCCAACACCCTTTTTCCCCTAAAGTTCTTTTACTCGAAGATATGGATCGAGCGCCATGTGCTCACTTCGATTGATGGTTAATATGTGTCGTTGTTCTACATCAGATGAGTTCTAGTCAACGCTCCTCTACTCTCGTTCTCCCTGAGTGAAAATCCTCAAGAGTAAATATCCAGTCTCCATGTGTCCCTCCATTCATCAAGGACTCTAGTTGACTTTGACCTTTGGGACTTATGATCTCTAGGACTTTACTCTTAAATTTCCTCGAAGTGTCCTATCATTGATGTGATATATCTGATTCCATGTGTCCAAGAAACTGGCGGCTAGGATGGGCTCTTCCCTCTGGAGCTTCAGATGAATTATGTTCAAGAGATCAACCTTCTCCTCACTTTTCCCTGAAGTCCATGATCTAATGACGCATTTCCTTCTCAGATCGACGACCATGATGGAATTCACTACTTCGGTCTTAGGGAGTTCTGCACACTCCACCATCACTTTCCTATGAAGTACCTTTCCTTTGAAGCACACAGATCTCCTCCACATGTCCTTTCCAGATCCAACAATCCAGATCTCTTTGGCCTTCACGACTTCATGACAATGTCTCTTTTCTCCACACAAATTCAACTTTCCTTTGTAGTGTATGACCTCCGAAGTGAGGGATCCTCGGACACCTATCCCCCTTGATCTAACGGCCCAAATGAAATCAGACGCTCTAGCCTTCGAGAGTTCTCTCTCTTTCACACTTTGAATCCTCTGAATTACTTATGATCTAGAGTGTAGGATTCGGTTACCCCTGTCCTCAACAATGGATGACCTAGATTTTATTCAACTCCCATGACTTTGGGACTTCTCTACTCTTCTTAACTCATTTTATCTAGAATGGAGGATCTCCTGCCACGTGTCTCCTTCTGATGGATGGCTGAGATATGCTCCGCTACTTTGGGCTTCGGGGATTTTCGAAGCTCGACACTTCAAATCCTTCAGAGAATCCATCCTACAGATTTAACCATCTATTGCCATGTGCCTCCTGATGATCTATGGTCAATATCTACTCTGCTCTTCGGAGCTTGGGGAGTTTTTCTCACTGCTCACCTGGAATCTCTCGAAGTGTTATTTCTTCGGACTTCCAAATATTTCGCCACCTATCCCTCTAGATGATGGATGATCCTGATACACTTTGGGACTTCAGTGAGTCCACTCTCAAGTGAACTTAAAATGGATTTAAATCTCTTGAAATTTACCTCGATCCAATGAATGTTGGTCCTTCGCACTGAGGTCTAGCGGTTGGGATCTTCTCCTCCTACTCAGCGTGATTCTCCTAATGTCTAAACATAAAATTCAATGGTCTAGATCTTCTCCTTGAAATTGATCCAATGGCTGTCGTCGCTCTTCCTCCTGAGATTCCACTTTTTCCTAAATTGGAATAATTTCAATGGCCAAATACTACGGCTTTTGATCCTCTTCCTAGCCCGACTACTTTGGGTCTCGTCTTCTCTTCTAGGAATTCTATCCCTCATTGAGCTCCAGGAAACTTGAACCAAGTCTATCTATGGCACACACCTTGCGGTCCCTTCAGTGTGAACCTGCACTATATTCACATTTTGAAACTGTAAAGGTCCTTGGCCTCCACTCTCTGTGAAAAATCATTGTGCACACTTGCGCTATCTTTCCCGAGTCTTGCAGTTTCTCGTATTTCCAATGGACGTGGCCATTCTTCTCCCTCAAAGGACTTTTTGGTGCCCTCCTGGCAACTCAATTCTCTTCTTTTGAGCTTTCAAACTCAAAAAAATTTCACTCCTACGTCCACTCCTTGCACTCGACTAGGCCTTCAGACGAATTCAGACTTAGAATATTTTTCAAAAAATATTCCTACACATTCCTTGTGTCTGCTCAATGTGCTCCTTGTAGTGCCTCTCACTCGAAGTGTTTAGTAACTCTGGGTGTCCAAAAATTCACCAATACTTCTGATAAGTATTGGATTTGTGCACTCCTTGCACTTTCTCAAAACATTCCTTTCTGAGCTTATAGAGTATTCAACAACTCTATGGTGTCTTTTCCTTGAAACCCTTCTCTTTGAACTTAAAACATAATCCTTTCATGCACACTTGCACCTGCTCAATGCCCACTTGGCAGAGCTTGATAGATTTTTCATCAACTCTAGCTTTTGTGCCTTCTCCTACACAGACTTTCTCCTCCAAGGTGTTCAGTAACCTTGAATATCCTCTTGAGTCTGAGCTACATATCGAGCACCATGTTCTCACTTCGATCGATGGTTAAGATGTGTCCTTGTTCCACTTTGGATGACTTCCAGTCAATGATCCTCTTCTCTTGTTCTCCCAAAGTGTCAATCCTCTGAAGTAAATATCCTCTCTCCACATGTCCCTCCATTCATCAATGAATCCTGTTGAATTCGACCTTTATGACTTATGACCTTTGGGACTTTACTCTTCAATTTCCCCGAAGTGTCCTATCACTGAAGTGATACATCTGATGCCATGTATCCAAGCAACTGATGGCTAGGACACGCTCTTACCTCTAGAGCTTTGGATGACTTTTGGTCAATGGCTCCACCTTCTCCTCACTTTTTCATGAAGTTCACGATCTAATGATGTGTGTCCTTCTAAGATTGACGACCATAATGGACTTTGCTACTTCAGGCTTCCGGAGTTTTTCACACTCCACCCTCGCTTTCTTCAGAAGTACCTTTCCTCCAAAGCACACAGATCTTTGCCACATTTCCTTTCTAGATCCAAAGATCTAGATCTCTTTGGCCTTCACGACAATGGATATTTTCTCCACAAAAACTCAACTTTCCTCCAGAGTGTATGACCTTCGGAGTGAGGGATCCTCTTATGCCTATATCCCCTGATCTAATGGCCCAAATGAACTCTGATGCTACAACCTTTGGGAGTTCTCTCTCTTTGAAACTTTGAATACTCTGAAGTACTTATTCTCTAGAGTGCATGATTTAGTTAAACCTATCCTCAACAATGGATGAACCTAATATGCTTCATTTCCCATGAATTCGATATTTCTCTACCCTTCTACACTCACTTTATCTAGAATGCAGGATCTCCCATCACGTGTCTCCAACTGACGGATGACTGAGATCTGCTCCGCTACTTCGGGCTTTAGGGATTTTTGAAGCTTGACACTTCAAATCCTAAGGAGATTCTCTCCTATGGATTTAACCATCTTCTACCATGTGCCTCTTGAAGATTGACGTTCAAGATCTACTTTTCTCTTCAAAGCTTCAATATTTTTTCTCGTTGCTCACTTGGAATCTACCAAAGTGTTATTTCTCTGTAATTCCAGGTCTTTCACCACTTGTCCCTCAGTATGATGGATGGTATCGATACACTTCAGGAATTCAGAAAGTCCTCTCTCCTGTGCAATTAAAAGGGATTTAAATCTCATGCACTTTACCTACATCTAACAGTTGTTGGTCCTTTTCCCTCAGATCTGACGACTGGGATCTGCTCCTCCTGCTCGACGCACTTGTCCTGGTTTCTGGAAGTAGAATTTAATGATCCATATCTTCTCCTTGTAGTTGATCCAATGGATATTGTCGCTCTTCCTCATAATCTTATGCTTTCTCCTGAATGGGAAGAATTGTAGTGGCTAAATAATGTGACCTTTGATCCTCCTGTGACCATGACTACTTTGGCTATAGACTTCTGTTATGGGAACGATATCCCTCCTTGAGCTTCCGAAAACTTGAAGCAATTCTATATTCATCGCACACCTTTCACTCCCTTCAATGTGAACTTACATTATCTTCATAATTTGAACCTATAAAGGTCCTTGGCCTCCACTCACTGTGAAGAATCACTATGCACACTTTCACTATCTTTCCTAAGTTTTGCAGTTGCTCGGATTTCCAAGGAACTCGACCCTTATTCTCCCTCAAAGTACTTTCTGGTGCTATGTTGGCAACTCAATTCACATCTTACGAGCTCTCGAACTCGAAACAAGTTCACTCCTACGTACACTCCTTACACTTGACTAGCATTTCAAATGACTTCAGACTTAAAAGATTTTTCAGAAAATCTTCCTGCACATTCCTTTTGCCTGGTCAATGCACTCCTTGTAGAGCCTCTCCCTCAGAGTGTTCAGTAACTCTGAGTGTCCATAACTTCACCAATAATTTCGAGAAGTATTGGCTCTGTGCACACCTTGCACTTGCTCAAAGCACTCCTTGCTGAGATTACAGAGTATTCAACAAATTTGTAGTGTCTTCTCCTTGACACCCTTATCTTCAGACTCAAAACATAATTCTTTCATGCACACTTGCACCTGCTCAATGCCCACATGGAAGAGATCGACAGAGTGTTCAACAACTCTATCTTTTGTTCCTTCTCAAGCATAGACTTTCTCCTCCAAGGTGTTTAGTAACCTTGAGGATCCTATTGAGTCTGAGACTATCCTGGTGTGCCCACCTAGCACGTTCTTTCCTGAATTCGATAGAATTAAGATGCACACTTCTTGTGTGGGCTCACATAGCTTTCAATACTCTGTCATGCACTGATTGCACTTAGCCTAAAATAACCCAGAACAACCCACCAAACTCACAGACAGATAATGAAGTCTATTGTATCCCTGAAGATGAATCCTCTCTCATAAATCTACAACATACATTCATAAACACACATTAACATTCATAAAACAAAAGTAAACATACACAAAATCTCATGCTGGAAAAAAATATCTACTTTTGTATTAATATGAATGTCAATTACAATATGTGTGAGCTTGAACGGAAAAAAAGTTTCGATTCTCTCCTCTCCTTTGCTTACAATAATTTTCTATCAACTTTCAGCAGCCTCTACCTGGAATATGTTACAAATATTTATACAAGAGGGGATCATCGATCCTTCCCTCCATACTACACTAGTGGTGTCTAATCACCATTTACAATTCCTATCTACTGAGGCTTATTACCATAAATGAAAATCTAGTTGGAATCGGATCTAGATCAACCTACAATCAGCCATTAAATGTGACTCTATCTACATCCTATACAAATGCATCAACTTGGCTCTGCTATCCTTACAACATGTAATTGATTTTAAATTACATTGAATTTTTAAATTTCAAGGGAAAAATGAGAGGGTTGGCGCCTCTCCCCTTCTTGAATTTGCTTTGATGTGCTGGAATGTTGGCACATTACTGATATGGAAAGGATGCTCCTTCATCATGTATTCACTAGTAGATCATACAGTCAATATTTAATCTTCCGTTAGATGGACGATCCTGTCTTATCTAGAGGCTTCAAACAAATCGATGGTCGGGACTTAATCAAGAGTTGAGATGAACAATTCTCTTTCACTCCAGGACTTTGGCTATTCGTGGCTCCATGAATCTAGAGTAGAGAAACCCTCAGGAGGTTTACCTAACGAATAAGTCATATAATGGAGGTGACCTCTTGATTTCGGTTACCACCTCCTATTACACTATCCTTCCACTATTCTTGATCAATGGTCGAGAATGATCCAAAAGTTGATCAACGGTTAGTGTTACTTCATGATTCACACTTACTCTATCCTTCCCCTATACTTTATCGGATGGTTAAGAAATATTTCATAGGATATTAGATCAACGACCAAACATTAATTTTTTACTTTGGCCTTTGAGGCTTCATATATTTCATCTGGTAGGAGAAGTTGGATATCCCCGGAGGATGTATTCCCAAATTGACGTAGCTTGCTGAAGACACTATTGACATGGAGTTGTCTGAGTGGCTGCTACGTGTCACCTTGATTTGTAACTTTCGTATACCTAATGTTTCAAATATACCTTGACACTTGTCACTATCCATTTGGGCCACATGTCATATTTGTCTTCTTTCACATGTCTCACTTCATGGCTTCGGTATTTCAAGGCTTCAGGATTTTTGGCACTTTTATACCATCCTTCGACCATTGTCGAAGTGCCGAATATATCTATTATTGTATATTTTCAACTATCTTGATCTTATGGACTTTGTTTATTATGGAACTCTAGGGTTCATGAGTTCTTGGTTTATCTGAGATGCTTATTGTCAGAGTAGGTCAAGGCCGTAGTTGACCACCTTCTTCCTTAGAGCACTGTAACGGTTTCAATATTTTCACTCCAGATCAATGGTTGATGGGATTTTTTGTTCTTCCTCTGATTCGACAGTAAAAGGGAGTTTGTGACTTCGAGGCTTCCGCGTTGAGGTAAACTTACCTATTTCAGACTCCTTTTTACCGAAGTGGTTAGCACTGGAGTTGAACACCTTCTTTCCTTTAGTGTGATCTAATGGTTCAACATGCTAATCTAACATTTGATATTTAATCCTTCCCAACCTCTAACTTCACCTCTATCTAATGATACTAGATTGTCCCGAACTAAGAATGAACAACTTCTTGTAAATTGATCCTTTACAAAAGGATTTCTTCACTCGCAAAACTCAGTCTCTTGTGTTACTTCAAATGCACCACCTCTTCTAAGATTTTTGTTTATACTGGATTCTTTTGCACCATGTTGACATCAATGACAATATCATACCAATGTGTCAAACAATATCTCTTGATCTATGTTTTCCCCTTGTCTCGTAAGTCATAATATTTTTTCTGGGGTTTTTGTCTCCTCTCAGCCTTCTAGGAGTGGTGATATTAGAAGTGGTTATGAAGAAGATTCGTCATATATATGCAATACTCCTATTCAAATATTGATTGATTAGGCTTGTGGCTATTCTTTCTAGCAGTATTTTCTCTCTCCCACCCACCTCCTTGAGTTTCTTTCTATGATTTATCACATGCTCATTTATGCTCATAATTATTATTTGCTCGTCTTAACTTTGTTTTATTACATAATTAACCATATGGGGAGATACCTTAATGAGATGATTAGTTGGTTGAATTGGTTGTACGATTTCACCTGACATCCTAAGGACTTGATTTCCACAAGCCACATTCCCTAAGTAACTAGGCAGGTCATTTTATTTCCTACATTGAATTCGTGTGTTCATCTTAGTGTAGTTGTGTTTTCTTTCATGCTTTTATCTACATATTATTTTGTTGAATTTATGCATAGTTGTTGTGATTCATTTGCTTCAATTACATTACATGTTATGTTAAGCCCTAATATTGGCTCATTACCCCTTAATTGGGGCATATTACATTAGTAATGTTATTTTATTTTTGTCGGATTTATTCCATTAGTTGTAATTATACCTCCTAGTCTCCTATATATACCAAGGAGACATTTTCATTTGGAATAATATTGTGCCTGAAAATTTAAGTGGGGTAAAAGGAGGTTTCCCCCTTAAAGAGGCTTATTATCTGAAATTATCTCTTTTTCAAGGCGTTGAGTACTGTTTCTGAGGTTTTTCTATGCTATATTGATATTTGGTTCTTAACATATGGTATTAGAGCTTAAGGTCTTGGGGTTTCGCTGCTACATATGAGACACCTTGGAATTTTTTCTATAATTTTCTTATACAACATTTTCGAAAGGATTGGCTTGGAAAATATTTAGTAGATCGATCAAGGTACGTTAGGTTAAAATTTCATCTCCTGAGGCCTTATACTTTCATAGATACTGCCTGTACAAGATAGGGTTCTGGAATCATCCTGAACTAAGTCATTGTGGAATTTTCCCTATAAAACCATTTCTGTAATATTTCGGACCCTAAATTTTGGAGGATATTCATAGAAATTAGTAAGGTATCTGTGGTAAAAATTTTCTCTTTTGGGTCATCATAAATTTGTAGATACACCCTGTGGAAGACAGGGTATCTGACTAGTCCTATTCACTACTCTCAAGAAGGTGTTCCGGGTAAAACAATCATATCTTCTTCCTAGAGTATCCAAATTGAGTGGTAATAGTTTCATTAGATCATGGACAGTCTGTAGTATTTCTGCTATGAGTTTCAAAATTTAATATCAATCATTTTGTGTGAGGCACACCATAAAATTGAGATCTCCTGGAAAGGCCAAAAATCAACAAGTTGTGGGGAATTTATCGTAAATTCCACTTGGCACACCCAATTTTGATCAAACCTATGGAATTTCAGAGAAGAAATATCATAGAACTACATAAAATAAAGTTTCATACCCAGAAGGGCCTAAACTTGGGAGATACAATAGAAGAAAGATTGTCTAGCATAATCATCTCAAAATCAAGGTTCAAAAGTGAAAATTGGTCAACATGCCACCCAAAAAGGGAACTTCTACACCATATAAGCCTCCAGAAAATCCAATCAACATGCATCAAGGCATTATTGCACAACTATGCTCACTAGTTGTTCAAACATCTAAGACATCTATTCCTCAAGATCTCCAAGGGATCATTGATAAGCATTCCAAAGTATTTGAAGATATTCCCAAAGGTCTTCCACCCACTCAAAATCAGGATCATGAAATTCACCTAATTCCTAGGAGTGTTCCTCCTAACATCAGGCCATACAGATAACCTTACGCCTAGAAGAGTGAAATTGAGTGCATGGTTGAAGAAATGTTAGAGGCTGGCATTATTAGACCTAGCCAAAGTTC
>JZKD02S1675850.1:374529-386509 GCA_000966675.3 Picea glauca
CTAGACCTATTATGACTTACCTATATTATTATTCTACACAACTTACGATATATAATAGGAGCTTGAAGAAAATAAAATGCCAAGGGATTCCATGCTTATTAATGATTCTCTTAGTGATCTACTTTATGGAGTGATGGGTATTATTATAATAACCACTTAATAAGTAATTCATTTAATGGATTCACTTTTATTTAATTATGTTAATCACTCAAGATATTTTATAATGTGACTTGTACACAATAACACAATAATAAAAAGGATTGGGTATGTCATGCTACCCAAAGAAACAGTGATAGATGTTGCTTGATGAAGAAGCTTATTTTTAATTCACTCGAGTTTTTTTTTATATATTTCTTCAAGTTAGGGGGAAGTGTTTATTAATTAGTTTACCCTGTGCCTTAAATATAATGTGGAACTATGATTGATTAAGGAATTCTAACCTCTTGTGTCATATAACAAATTTGATTACTTGCGTGCCTTTAGAAGAAGGTAAAAATGTGAATGATTCGACGAATAAGATCGAGCGCATCCATTAGAATGATATGTTTATGATGTTATGTAAGATAGACGATTGCCTTAATTATCCTAGTAGTGGAATGCAGTATTCTTATCACATAACCGGAAATAAATTTAGGTTAGCTTATTGGCCCAGTTATGGCCATTTAAGGTAAAGGTAATGTTGTTTTATTCATTGGAACTTCCTTGACATGTTCACCTAAATTTAATGTAAGGGTACTGTTGTTTGTTTTACTATTTCTGAACTTTATTATAAATGTTCTCATAAATGTTACAATAAGGTGTAACTGCAATGCTACGGTAATATAATGTGGATAAAATGTGAAGGAAGAAGGTTCAGTTTTTAATGATCAATTAGAACAATGAAGTTAGAAAGATTATTAGAATGTTAGGTCATTGGATTTTAAATATGCAATGGTTTTTTTTTCATTATGAAAAAGTTAATGTAGCTATACTTTTATGGAGGTCACCTATTGATGAAGGAGCATGTTATTTCACAGAGTCAAGGTGATATAATTTTAATACATTTATTAGTTCATGATAACGGAATTGTAAGGTCATTGCTGTCTTTTTATGTTCATCGTGGTTGCGTCTTGTTGGTCGTCGAGTGGCGACGTAGAGTCTAGAGTTTCGGTTACTTCTACACGCGCGCACACACCTTAAACACAAAAAAAATTTGCACTTGTTGTCAGAGTCGTTGTCCTTAACTAGGAGGGTTGTTACATATGGTATCAAAGCCGGTTTGACCCGCAATTTTGGATTCGCTACGGCTTTCGTTGGCATGACTAGATTGATTATACTGTTGTTGATCGAGTTGTTGTGTGCATGAAGGTAATCATGGTTAGAGGATGCCGCGGAGGCCGACGAAGGGGTACTAGGGGAGGAGGCGCGATGCCTCCAGTAGCATCCACGCCTGAGGGGTCTAACCCCTAGGGAGACGAGAAGGTTCTCAGACAGGAGCAGATCGCAGTGGGCGATGTCATGGGGTTGATGAGGTCTTTTCAGCACATGTTCTGAGGCACTGATCCACCATTTGGACAGAGACGAGGCCAGGGCGTCGACATCCACTGAGGTTCCACCGCACACACTGGTCGTTATAGGTAGCTTTCATCGGGAACTCAAGAAGGTCAAAATTTCTCGAGTTCTTGGGTGCCCCGGAAGGTGCAGCCATCGAATCATGGCTGGAAAATATGGCGATGTGCTTCACACTTCGCAATTATACCTCCAACATGAAGGTCTGCATGGCAGTCTTTCAACTAAAGGGGAGTGCTCTTATATGGTGGAAGACGCTCCTACCGCAGCTGAGCATGGTCGTTGAAGACGTGTCATGGGAACTATTCGAGGAACGGTTCCGAGAGAGGTATCTCTCAGAGGAATTCATTGAGCGTCAGCTCAATGAGTTCAATGCTTTACGACAGGGAGGTCATACGGTGCTAGACTATGAGGCTTGTTTTATGGCGCTGCTTTGGTCAGCTCCGCACCTTAACTTTGAGAAGCTTAAGGTCATCAGGTACGTGTTGGGCCTTAACGGCAGCCTACGTGCAAGGGTTTAAATGTTTATATGCCTCAAACCTTGCACGATGTCGTCCAGAAGGCAGTGGTTCAGGATGGGCTTAGCTGCATAGAGAGGGCTTCGGGAGCCAAACAGAAGGTTGGAGGAAAGGTTACGGGCTGTGCCCTTAACCTGGGAGAGTTTGTCACGAGGGTCAACTTGTAGATCACGATCTTAGGATCTTATGACGTCGTGATCAGTATGGATTGGTTGGAATCGCATGAGGCGATACTCAATTGTAAGACAAAACGGTTGAGCCTGGATGATGACGAAGGTCAGAGACGCGTGATTGTAGGACGGAACTAGGGAGTTTCCCTGAGGTTTGTCTCTTCCTTACAATTACGGAAGAGTATGCGCAAGGGGTCAAATATTTATGTGATCCTTGCGCTAACGAAAAGGGAGAGCGGAAGGTCTAGAACACCTTCCAGTGGTGAAGGAGTTTGCAAATGTATTTCCAGAGGAGTTTTCTGGGATGTCGCTGGAAAGGGAACTAGAGTTACCATAGACTTGAAACCGGAGACAGAACCGATAGAAAGAACGCCTTATCATATGTCGACCCCGGAGTTGCAAGAGTTGAAAATGCAACTGAAGGAGTTGTTGGACCTAGGACTGATACGTCCTAGTCTGTCACCGTGGGGTGCACCAGTTATTTTCATACGAAGGAAGGACAGATCATGGAGGCTTGGCCTTGACTACCGTCAACTGAACAAGGCGATGATCAAGAATTAGTATCCCTTACCTAAAATTGATGATCTGTTCAATCAAATGAAGGGTGCGACGGTGTTCTTCGAGATCGATTTGTGATCCAGGTATCACCAGTTCTGAATCAAGGAGGATGACATCCCTAAGACCGCCTTTAAGATGAGTTTTGGACATTACGAGTTTACTGTTTTTCCGTTTGGACTGACAACCGCCTCAAGGGTATTCATGAGTTTGATGAACGGGGTGTTCAGTGAGTACTCGGACAAGTTCATCCAAGTATTCATTGATGATATTTTGATCTACTCTCGGACGATGGAGGATCATGACGAACACTTGCGCTTGGTACTACAATGTTTACAAGAACTCAAATTGTATGGTAAGTTGTCCAAATTCTCTTTTATCAATCGAAGATTCACTACTTAGGGCATGTTATCTTCGGCGAAGGTATCGTCGTGGACCCAACCAAGGTTGAGGCTATTATGGAATGGCCTGCACCGATGAATTTCACGGAAGTGCGAGTTTTATTGGATTAGTAGGATACTATCGACGGTTTTTCAAGGGTTTTTCGAATATAGCAAATCCGATCACAGAATTGCAGAAGAAAAACAAGAAGTTTGTTTGGACCAAGAAATGCGCAGAAGCATTTCGGAGGCTTAAAGAGTTGTTGACAACCGCGCTGATACTAAGGGTCCCTGACATGGATGCAGACTTCTTGGTATGCACTGACGCATCCAAGGAAGGTTTAGGCGGAGTCTTGATGCAGGACGGACGAGTGATCGCTTACATTTCGAGGAAGCTGAGAAGGCATGAGGAGAACTACGCGATGCATGATTTGGAGTTACTAGCCATCGTATATGCCTTGAAGGTTTGGAGACACTACCTTGTGGGATGAAAATTTGAATTAAAAACCGATCATTGTGGACTACAACACATCTTTACGCAAAGCGACCTGAACGCGCGACAATGGCGTTGGTTGGAATTGCTTAGCGAATACGACTTTGAGATTACTTACATAAATGGAAAAATGAACTGAGTGGCGAATGCCTTGAGTCGGAGGCCACACATCCTTTCGGTGCTACCCCTTCAGACAAATCTACGTGAGAAGATTCTCACCTTACAGCGTGATGATGACTGGTACATCGAAGTCAAGGATTTTATCGGACAAAACACAATGATGATACCATGATATGAGGGATATTCATTGGATAACGATGGGTTATTGAAGTTTAGAGGTCAGATTTACGTACCGCCTAACGACGACTTTGGGGGGAATTCTGTTATCCACAAATTTGGTCATTGTGATGATGTCATGATGATATCACGATGATGGAAGATCAATCTATTTACCAAGAACTCTTTCCTAAGAAAAGTTACAGTTGTCTTCTTCCAGAATTCACACTCTGAAACATGTTCGCAGGCTGCTTATATATTCACCTGCGGGAATTCCTATTTCCCGCAGGCTACCTTAAACTGGGATGCGAACTTCTTGCACTGTACTCATGGTTAGGGTGAAAACATGCTCTTTAAGAGGAAAAAGATAAAGATATCGAACCTTCTAGAAGGGAATCTTCTAGAAGGGTGAGTTGGCTTTCGAGTGGTTACTCAAGTACTGTCATTCCAAATATCTTGGGATCATTCCCTATCCAAGTAACTAATCTATCTCTTCCTATATATTGAGGGGATTGCTCATGGAAATGGTTAATAGAAGTTAGCAAGCAAATTAGCAAGAGATTGATTAGAGAACTAGTGCAAGACTGTATGGAGGATTGATGCTACAACAGCAAGAGACAACAGCAAGGTCATCACATGTGGTAGACTTTCTTCATACATGAGCAAGTGTGTGTGTCAGAGCTGGAAGCCATTGAAAGGAGACCTATGACATCAAGGCTCAGGTTGTAAGTTTCTCTTTCAATTAATATAATACAATAATATGTCCCTTTCCAATAAAGATGATGTCACTTTATTACATAATTCCTTGATCATATGTATAGATTAGTCATTGAATATCTTAACTTGTCTTTACTTCGATTGGTTCATTCTGTTGTGATCTGGACGGGACGACAGCATTGAAGCGAAGCAGCGAACAATAGAGACTTAAGGAAAGCATTCATAAGGTATGTCCATAACCCTTATCTCTCAGTTCATTCAATAGGCTAGATCTAGGGAAAGTGTATTATTCTGTCATGTTTTGTTCTAGATACCAGGTGGATCTAGGGAGATCGGTTTGTGTCCGCACTTATGGATTTATCCTATAACACTCCTCTCATGCAGAAGGAAGAATTGCAATGTATCAACTGAAAGAAAATGAATCCATGTGGTGGGATCAACTTGTGCAAGTGCATAAAATTAAATAGAAAAATGTTACCTGGAAGGAATTCAAAAAATATTTTGAAAACAAATAATTGACTAAGAGATACTATGACAAAAAGATGAAAGAGTTCTTTGAACTCAAGATGGGTAGCATGACCATTGATGAAATGAACGAAGGTTTTTGGAATTGTTGAAGTATGTCCCTTTCATCAAAGATGATAATGTCAAAATTCAAAGGTATTTGAGTGGACTACCATCTCCCATCAGTGACAAGGTCAAGTATGATGATCCTAAGACTATGGAAGAAACTATAAGGAGAGAAAAATGCTTATATGAGTAGCAAGGAGAAATGCCCACTTTCCGGAAGGCTTGGGAAGACAAGAAGAAATTCAAGATGGATCAGAGGAAGAAGGGAACTAAAACATCATTTTTCATAAAAAGTCCTCAAGGACAACCATCATTTAGAGAGCTTAGGAAGGCGAAAGTAGGTGGGAAAATGCCAAGACAACCACCTATGGAATGTTGGGGTTGTAAAGGGAATCATAGATACATAGATTGCCCCCACAGAAATGACAAAGTAATAGTTGTCCACAATGTTCAACATGAAGAAATAGTGGAAGACATGCATAGTATAATACCAAGGATCTACGCAACCCTGGACAACAAGAAAGAAGAATATCAGTCACATATGATTGAAGTGGAAGGTATGATTAACAACCAAACCATTACTATTTTAATTGATTCAAGAGCTAGTCATAGTTATATAGATCCTAGAGTCGTGGAAAGTTTACAATTGCCAAGAAGCAAGCATGGGAAATATTTTTTAGTGCAGTTGGATACAAGAACCAAGATAAATTTTTTTGAGTTGGTTACGTCCTGTCCAGTGGACATGAATGGAATGAGCACAAGGGATGAATTGAACATCTTACCTTTAGGCTCCTATGAATGTCTAATTGGGATGGATTGGTTGGACTAGAACCATTCCATCTTAGACTATCGTAACAAGGCATTCAATTTCCTGGAAGAGAAAGGAAACCCAAGGAAAGTGCAGGGAATCCTAAGGGCAGTTACTGTCAGATAAATCTAAGCAATGCATTTAAAGAAGTGTTACAGAAAGGGCTACCAAATATTTGCAGCTCATATGGAGGAAGGACCTAAGGATAAGGTGTCAAATATTGAAGACCATGTAGTATTAAAATAATTTGAATATGTATTCTAGGAGGTACCCGGACTACCCCCGAAGAGAGATCTATTGATTTCTCTATAAACCTGATTCCTAGAGAAGCTCTAGTGTCGAAAATTCCTTACAAAATGAGTACACCAAAGCTGAAAGAACTGCAATTGCATCTTGAAGAACTTATGAAGAAGGGGTATATATGCCCAAGTGTGTCACCTTTGGGTGCCCCGGTCCTATTCGTGAAGAATAAAGATGGGACGTTGAGGTTGTTCTTTGATTTAAGACAGTTGAACAAGGTAATGATTAAGAACAAGTATCCTTTGCCAAGGATCAATGATCTCTTTGATCAGTTGAAGGATGCCAAGATATTTTCAAAAATAGATCTCAGGTTAGGGTACCACCAAGTAAGAATAAAGGATGAAGACATCAACAAGATCTCCTTCAGAACAAGGTATGGTCATTATGAATTCATAGTGGTGCCATTTGGGTTATCAAATGCACCCGTTGTTTCATGTGCCTAATGAATGGTGTATTCAAAGAATATCTCAACAAGATTTTCATAGTCTTTTTAGATGACATCCTGGTGTATTCCAAGTTAGAGGAAGAGCATGAATATCATTTATGGATGGTGTTGCAAGTGCTAAGAGAACACCAACTATATGCCAAATTGAGCAAGTGTTTATTCTATCGAAAGAAGATCCATTATTTGTGACATATCATTTCAAATGATGGGATAATCATGGATCCTGAGAAGATACAAGCCATCAAAGAATGGTCAGTGCCGAAGAATGTGACAGAATGGGTATAGATGGCTATTAAAGAAGGTTCATTGTAGGTTTCTCAAGGATATCTCACCCCATAACTTCCTTGCAAAGGAAGGAGAAGCAATTTCAATGCACATAAGAATGTGAGGGAAGCTTCTAGAAATTGAAGCAGTTGTTAACCAGTGCTCCAATCTTGAGGATTGCAGATCCAAAGGAAGATTTTTTAGTGTGTACACATGCATGAAAAAAAGGACTAGGAGGATTCCTCAGCCATAATGGGTTTTTAATATGTTATGAGTCCAAAAAATTGAAGGAGCATGAAAAGAACTATGCAAATCATTATTTGGAGTTGGAAACCATTGTACACGCCCTGAGGAAATGGAGACATTACCTCATGGGAAAGAGGTTTGAACTGAGGAAATACCATAACGGTCTGAAGTATTTGTTTGATCAACCAACCTTGAATGCTAGGAAAAGTAGATGGTTGGAATTCCTTTGTGAGTATGACTTTGATATCAAGCATATCAAAGGAAATAAGATTAAAGTGGTTGGTGCACTCAGTAGGAGAGTGCATGAGTTACATACTACATCCATTAGCATGTATCAAACCGATATTAAGGGAAAATTTTTGGAAGCTACAAATGCAGATTTGTAGTACATGGAATTGGTATCAAAGCTACAACAAGGTAAGATGCTACAGAAAATGGAAGATTATAAATTGGAAGTTGATGGGACACTCCTATACAAAAATAGAATTTATGTACCTAATTCCCAGTAATTGAGAATTATGATTTTGAAGGAAATGCATAATGTGTCTTATGCTAGGCACCCTGGATATCATAAAACAGTGGCAGCAATCAAGAGCCATTACTTTTGTCCGGGTATGAATAAGGACATTGCAGAATACATCGCCATATGTATGGAGTGTCAAAAGGTCAAGGCTGAGCATAAGCACCCATTTGGGTTGCTACCACCATTACCCATTCCTGAGTGGAAGTGGGAAGTGGTGACAATGGATTTCATCAGTGGATTACAAAGAACAAATAAGCAACATGATTCCATCATGGTGGTGGTGGATAAGCTTACGAAAGATACCCATTATATTCCATTGAAGACCACTCACAAGGTAGTTAATGTTGTGGATATCTATATGAGGGAAGTAGAACGATTACACAATATTCCATGGACAATTGTGTCTTAAAGAGACCCAAAATTTACCTCAAAGTTCTAGAAGGGGTTATTCAAAGGGTTCGGGACAAATCTGGACTTCAACACTACTTATCATCTTGAGTGTGATGGGAAGACAAATAGGGTGAACCAAGTGATAGAAGACATGTTAAGGATGCATGTGATGGACAAACCATCTAAATGGGAAGACTACCTACACTTGGTATAATTTGCCTACTACAATGGGTATCAAGCATCACTGAAGATGAGATCATTTGAAGAACTTTATGGTAGAAAGTGAAACACCCTAATAAGTTGGGACAACCCAACTAATAGAGCAATATTTGGGCCCAAGTTGCTCAAAGAAATGGAACAACAAATGATGAAGATTAAGAAGAATTTGAAGGTTGCCCGAGACAGGCAGAAAATTTATGATGATAAGAACAAAACCCAGAGAGGTTTTAAAGTGGGTGGTCATGTTTTCTTGAAAGTGAAAGCCAACAGAAGTTCCGTGAAGGTGGGAAACTATTCCAAGTTGGCAACCAGATATTGTGGGCCATTTGAAATCCTAGAAAGGATTGGACCAGTGGCATATATGCTTTCATTTCCTACATCCATGACTATACATAATGTGTTTCATGTTTCATTTCTGAATAAATATATACCAGATGCTAATCTTGTTATTGATTGGAATGTGATTCAGGTGGAACAAGAAGGTGTCTTGCAAGTGCATCTAGTGCAGTGGACCTGGAATTGAGCGATAGGGATTGTAAAGGTCCAGTGGACCTAGTACGGTCCTGAGGACGCGACATGGGAGCATGAGGATGCTATGCGGGAAAAATACCTGCATATTTTTTAATATTTTGGAAATCGTGTTGATGTTGTGTAAATAAGTTGCACCCAAGACAATGCAAAAAAATAAGGGGAGGGGATTGTAATACCCCAAGGACGATCCCCAGTTGTATTATGAATTGTAAACATGGTTTGTAGGCTGGTGAGATAATAAATTATAAGTCGGTAGGCTTATGTGTTAGTAGGCCAGAGAGCCTAGGTGTTAAAGGCCATGAGCCTGCTTTGTACATGTAAATATTCATATGATTATTATAAAAACATCATTATGTGTAGACCGACCACGATAAAAGGGAATGGGAGACTAAGCTCCACTAGGCTAGGTAAGGGAGAGGGGTGTCATAGGTTGGAAAGAGGGGCTAAGCCTAAGGGATCAAGTCCAAGAGAATAGTAATTTATTATTATTCTTCCAAATGATGTTTAAAATGATAAAATTTTATCCTAAGTTCTAGGGGAAGGACAAGTAACTTCCAAAGGGAAATGAACATGCTTCATGAGAGACAGGTGTTGTCTCAGGCACATGCAAAATTAAGGGGGGGAATTATTTTTGTTGGGGAACACTCATGCATAGGAGGCACACACACACTCACACACTCACTCACACAGGGGAGGTTCACGCAGAGAGTTTAAACTATCACACTTTGATCATTTTTTTGGCTATGCTAGACTAGTGTACCCGTCTCTCCTCTTGAGTTCACTCACGAACTGAGCAATCTTGGAGCCAACCATCTCCTCCATTACTAAATGGTGACCATTTTCCACCTCTATGAATTACTGAGTCATCCTTTTCCTTACTCGGATTAACTGTTGTCGTTGAAGAAGCAGGTTGTCGGGCCTGTCAGAAACTCTCTCTCTAGGTGAGAGAGGTGGTTGTGGATTGAAGAAGTACGTTTTCGAGCCTGTGAGAAACTCGCTCCATGTGAGAGAGTGTGTTGAGGAGGTGAGTTCTCTTGGAAGGAGTCTCATAGCTTCTACAGATCTCTGAGAATTCTGGTTCGGCCTGTTGCTTGAGCCCAAGGTAAGGGAGGTGGAGCAATCGATGGACTGTGTGACAGTGAAGGTGTATACTCCTCGGGTGGGACATGCATGTGGGGAATGAGAGTCTATGAGAAGTGGGCATAAGTGAATTGTGGGAGATAATCCTTCCTCTTAAACTGTGTGACTTTCCTATTGACCTTGCCTAGCCTAGGAATTCCTTGCCCAGTGGAGTTTAGTCTTAGCTCAGGGGTGACCCAGTGCTGAGAGTGATGAGCAGTGTGGTCTAAGGCTGGGAGGTTCGTGGAAGGTCTACACGCAGTTGGTGCTTTTACTCAAGTTAAAAGATAAGTATTATTTCCATGCTTAATTATGTATGTTATGTATGTCTGTGATTCTTGAAATGTTATCATGTGTTCCGTTGCATGTAGGAATTACTATCAATTCCATTTTATTCTATAGGGTAGCAGTAACTCTGTGTTATTTGTTTTAAATTCATTAGAAACGAATGTTGTGTGTGTGTGTGTGTGTCTGTGTGTGTGTGTTCTGTAGTGGCTTTTCCTGAACTGTTGGTGGTTACGGATGCTACAAATTGGTATCAGAGCTATTTTGTACAAGACAATGTATTTGGGTAGTGTTGTCTAGTAGTGGTCTCGATGGCCGCGGACGTTGAAAATTGGTATCATAGCTAGTTTGTAGAAGACAAGGTATTTGGGTAGCGTTGCCCGGCAGTGGTCTTGATGGTCGAGGATGTTACAGTTATCAAACACTTGAATAAGGGAGGGATAGATACTAATATAGAGAGATCCACACATTTCTTTCCTGTCTCTGATGTCATTCTTTACAAGATCTTCAAATATATAAGCCCTTATGTTGGAAACCCTATCTAGGAAAGTGAAACCATCAAAAAACAATTAAAAATCTTGTATGTCTTTAAGAAAATATCATAAGATCATCAATCACTTACATAGTGGAGAAGTATTGAGGTCAATATCCTTGATCTATGGCTCACAAACATTAGATCATATAAGAAATCACCATAACACAAAAAATAAAGTTAACAATGGTAGATAATCATAACATGAAACCATGGATCTACCATTGACGGGGCATGGGAAATCACGAAATTAAATTGAAAACAAAATTATTACATGAAAACATTGTTCATTATATATACCTTAAAATGACATTACAGTCTGGACAAAACCTATTCTACCTTATAAATTTCCTTTGGAGCATGATACATAGATAAGTATTATTGCCAAACTTGTTGAGAGAATAAAAAATACGATGAAAAACTTCTAAAAAAACAAAAAATCAAGGGATGATTGCAAGAAAAAACTTCTAGGATACACATACAAACTAACAAAATTATGAATGTGGGAATGGATTCAGCACTGAAATTATACAAAATTAACCACTCAAATATAGAGATCCAACAATTTCTCAGGATGAAAATATCCACGGAAAAGGTAGAACATTTATCCTACTAATTTTTTTAATGGTATTACACACATCATTTGATTTAAGATATTACCCTCTAATAAAATATTGATAATTAAATTTATTAATATGGGATGTGATTTTCTATACTAATATTGTTAGAATATGTAATTCCTATTTGTATTATGTGTCATTGTATTTGAGGTTGTTATGATTATTGGTCATATGTAATGGGCTTATGATTGCTACAAAAGATGAAGAAGGTAAACTTGTGTTGTTGTAGATCATTTTGGATATTTGTTGTACCTGAGTTGAAATGTCGTAATTGAGCATATGTGTTGTAGGGGGTGCATGATCGATTGTATTCGACAACCTGGATTTTTGGTCCAAGTTGTAAATCCTAGCCATAGACAAGTTGATTTCGACAAGTTGGAGTTTTGGAGTGTGGTAGGTGTACTTGTATACTAGCTTGATGTTGAGTCAGAGAAATTGAATCTTTGATTAACAGGGGAAATGTGAGATGGA
>JZKD02S1675850.1:395271-409100 GCA_000966675.3 Picea glauca
AATATAAACATAAAAAATTAAAACAAATAAACAAATAAAAAAAAAACCCAAGTGCTTAATCATGGCAAGGAAGTTTGCTTTCAACTTTTGTGAATCTTCTTCAACATTCGCAGGGGAGCTTGTGGCAAGGGATTTACAGGTGGCGACGAGAATTGTTTTTGTGAGCCTTCTTCAACATTCACAAGGGAACTCGTGGTGAGGGATTTGCAGGTGGCGGAGAGAATTGTTGTTGGTGGGGCAAAAATCCATCGTGGAAACCAAGTCGATGTCATGAACCATCACAGACGCTTGCAACCCTTCCTCAATATTCGTTGGGGAACTTGTGGGGAGGGATTTGTAGTTGGCAGAAAGAATTTTTGTTGGTGGAGCGGAAGAGGGAAAGATTTCATCGAAGGCATTAATATGTTTGGGATAAGTTTTGGAGGCCTGCAAAGAGTTATATAGGTTGAAATAGGGATGCAATGTAATAGTCCAGATCTGAAAAATGTAAACCAATGTTTAGTTGATTCATTCCTTCTAAATTTGTTTGTTTCTTACAACCCAAGCCTAGATTTGAAGTCAAACCAAGTTTCCTTCTCTCCTTGAGGGAGTCCAATAGGAATCCAACCTTCCTTGTATCAAAAATTTATCCCTTTATTTTGCATCAATGGTTGCATGAATGTTTGCTAAACCTACCATGAAACCACCCAAATTCAGCTTAATCCAACCTAATCTCTATGTGGAATTTGTTCTCCATCCATAACAATAGAAACACTACATCTCCCCTTCCTCCATCATGGGTGTATGTTAATAGGGTCGCAGGCAGAGAGGTGTAGTTTAAAACTATTAAAAAGGAAGCCAAACACCCTAACTTTTTACAAATTGAGTATATCAATGAAGGGGGCTTAATCTCTCATCCTATCTTCTTTACTTAACTTTCAATGTTTTGATTTCACTTCTTACTCTAGGTTCTCTCTATTACCTAGAACTTGTAATATTCTTTCTCGTATTTCTTTGTTTCCTTTTATTATGGGTCTATAACTGGAATAAGAAGGAATGATGTTGTTAATATATGTTGTTGTTAAGAAGTGATGCTCCTATTATTAAGGCTTTGTCAACACTTACACAATGAAAATTTAATTTGACAGTGTGCATACAGGAATTTTCAATTTTGATTTAAAAGGTATATGAAACTGTGATAAAATTAAACATATGTAGAGCCTATCCTTTCCATGAAATTGGATGGAACACTCTCCCATAAAAGTGAGTTTAGCAGGAAGGGAGTTTAGGTGATAGTGAGTTCAAGTATCACTTCATGAAACATATTCTCCACCATGACTCTAATGAAATTTGGGATTGTAGAGGCATTTCATCAACCTATCTATCCACCTATTCTTTTACATTCATCACATATGCTAATGTATTCTCTAGCATACTTATGAAGGGTTGGCCAACAATATCATGCTTGTATAACTTTGAGAGTTTTTATTTTGGCTACATAATGTAATCCATTATGTTCATTATGCCATGCCCGAAGCATATCATAGATAATATTCTCTTAGGCATCAACGGAGTACATGATCAAGTCCCATTTTGAATACATGACCCTAAATCTAGTTGTATGGAGCAGTTTTCCTTATTTTTTTGTAGTGTTCATTATGGAGAAGTTATATGAAAACTTTCTAAAGACGAGGTAAAATTCAATATCAATAAACCACGAGGTTTGCAAGGACACTGCAAACAGGTATTCATCAAGAAAAGTGCCATCCACCAATCCTTTTTTCTAAATATCGTCTAGTAAGCATTTTTTGTATCATCCACTAGATATGTAGTCTTAGCTAGCTATAAAGAGATAAGTGTGATAGTCATTTGTATGCTTCTTGTTGCTGGAAATTACATTGAAGGACAGTCATTGTTTACTCACATATTGTTTATGGGATTTACATGTAATCTTTATATTTAACTTGTCTCAAATTAAGACATACTTTGACATTCATAATATAGAAAGCAATACATGTTTGGATAGTCATTTACATTCCTTGTTTGTTGGAAATTACATCTCGAACAATCATTTTTTACATATATATTATTGTTGGGAATTAAACACAAGCTTGATCTTTGACTTGTCATAATTAAACATTGAAGTGGTAACAATACAAGCTTGATTGGACAGTCATTTATATCCCGAAAATAACTCTTTTCACAGTCATCTTTCATGCATCCATGAGATGGAAATTACATTGAATGAAGTGTCATTATGTTATCTTGATTACACCTTGGAGAAGTAGCATTTTAATTACATTCTTGGGTAGTCATTAGTGATACTTTATTACTAGAAATCATTTACATATTGACAGTCTTTGTACTTGAAAGATACCATTGTCTTTATTGTTATATGCTTGTTTCTCATGCACCATTTTTAATGTACCTATCTTGAATAGTGAAAGCATATATATTTTCATATAAGAGTTTGTCCTTTCCTTCAAGTTGTATTGGCACTTATACTTGTTGCAAGAACACTTTTACTTTTTCATATAACTTCTATCTTTCCTTGTCATTTAACCTTGTCACATGACCCATCTTTATATGAGGCCTTAGCACCCTTGGGATACCATTCATTAATTACTAAGCATCTATCTTTTTGATTATCCTCCAACCATTCATTAATTCTAAATAATCTATCTTGTTGAGTATCCACGAAGCCTTTTTAGTATCATCAAGAAAAGTGTCATCCACTAACCCTTTTTAGTATCATAAACCCTAAATATCCTCGCTAAGGCTGCATTTCCTTCATCACCCTATTTACATAAATTACCAATCCTAATGTTGGGACTTTAATGCCTCTTTCTATCCTAACAAATTTCATACACCTCTCATTCACTTGATTATACAAAGGTGTATGAAAATGAGAGGTACAAATGGATTTCGTAAGAAGAGTGAATACCCTCAAGTCATGAAGAAGCCAATTTCATAAAAGATACCTTATTATAAAAATCCAATTAGGGAAGTATTGAACAATGTGTCAAGAATTAGGAAAGCCTTTTTGAACTCTTAAAGTTCTTCAAGAGCATGTTTTGACATATCCATTATCTGAAAGAAAATAAGTAAATGAAGGTATAACACAAGTTCTGATAGTTCTAAGTATGGAATTGATTTTGTATTCAAGAGTGGACTAGATTGTAATATTTTTCATTCAACCTTGATTAGAAGAGGAATTTAAACAATTGGGTGCCTTTGAGGGTCACCAAGAACCTTTTTCACCTTAAATTCTTCCATGGTTTTCACAAATCTTACAATCTAGGCCATTCTATAAAAGAGAAGACTGACACCCCAAACAATACCAAGATAACAATAATGGGATTCCAAGTATGATATGAATCAAGCAAAAGAGGACCCCAATAAGTTTTTTGCATACAATAGAATCAAGTATATTCTCCCAGAAAAACACGGGTTCCCTGAATATTTTCTCACTAACTTATCTTCTCATTTTTTCAATTGTTGGTACAAAAAACTTATATTCGCACGATAACTTATCTTCTTGTTTTAATGACTATAGGTACCACCAAATAAGTATCTTTCGGATATGTCTTCCTCGAGTGATGATCAAGATATAATCAGATAGGTTGAAATTGAGATGTTTTGAACTAGATGTACTGGTTTTAGATCAACTAGATATGAAAAGGTAAGGAAACGATTTCGTACACGCATGCATTTTTTTATTTCCAATAGAGGGTCATGTAATTATGATGCTGAGAGAATAGGTGACATTGAGTTTCCCTTGAGTTATAGTCATATAGTGAAATGATGGGTATGTAAGGAGCTACATGAAGTTGACACAGATTTCTTCATCAATGGGAGGATCTATTGCATTGCTCCTTTTTCCTTACATGGATTGGGGTTATTTTCCATGGATTTCATAAAGTTCGTCTATGGAACTATAACTGAATTGATGGAGTATGTAGGACCATTATACAAATAAAATAACTTGTTGATGTTGGTCCGATATACACAAAGTATGTGGAGATACGTAGTTGCCGCAAATTATATACAACTAGTAGATAACAATCAAAATAAAGGGGCGACTATGTATATTGATGGAAGGCCAAAATCTTATGGAAACATTGTGGGATTTATAAATCGTACATGAACAATGACAAAAACTAAGCAATCGAATAGCATATTTGAGGGATGCGAAGTAAAAAATATATTTCTATGTGCAACAAAAACAATAGTTCCAAGTGAAGAGATGTTGATTGATTACAACTTAAATTGAATAGATGGAAGGGGTGTGTCTATAGGGGTAAATATATTACATACCATTCAACTCAACCTTTGATCAATTATTGTTATAATTTATTGCTGCAATATTTCAATTTTTTACTGCATATATTTCGTTTTTCATTATTTATTTTCTTATATTACTGTAATATTTCTTTTTTCTAATGTTACAGGTGAATTTCATAAATTTTGTTGATTGATTTATTGTGTTAACATCTATCGAGGGTGACTGTGGAAAATCACACACTACATCTATCTAGGGTGACCATGGAAAGGCACCTGTTGTGCCTCAGCATGTAAATGTTAAATATAGTAACAACTTATGACTACAATAACTAAATTTCTCAAATGTTAAAGTTCATCTCATTAATTTTATTCATTAATGTATTATGGCATGGTCACCGTGGGAAGTCACCCACTCGTAGTAGATCAAATAAGGGTGATCGTGGGAAGTTACCTGCTTCACAACAACATCAGGTAACTATTAGTGCTTAATACTAACTAAATTTGATTACAATATCTATTTTTTTTTCATGTTGAAATTATTTAATTTCATTTAGTTGTTTGATTTTTTTAGTCCACTACAGTCGATTTTGACAATGAGGAGCTTGAGAATGAAATATTTTATTCCACTGACCCAATAGCAACTGTCGTGAAGGCCTTGAAGAAGGAAAACATAGAATATCTAGCTTTGTTTCGCAAAATACCCTTGACATGGGAGGACAAGGAAAGAATTGGAGATCTACAAAATCTAATAATTTTGTTTTGGGTAAGTGGCATCTTCACATATTTTTATTAGCTATGACAATTTCATATATGTTTTTTTGTTTTATATTTTCTATATGATCTGATAAATTAAATTTTTTCATTTGTAGGAGTTATTAAACCACATGCCTCGGGAACCGATTGATCCTGCAACTATTATAGGTAGCAGTGATGGTAAAATGCAACAAAAAAGCCGACAAAGAAAAGAACAAATGAGGATTTTTTACCCTCCTGAGGTTCCCCTCGAATCCATTGATGAGGGAACTGATGTTGACCAACATGAGATGCCAGAGCATGATGAGCCGGAGCCTGGGACTCCACATGACTCTGGAGATGAACATATTGTAGATGGCCAAGAAGTTATTCATGGAGCAACACGAATTAAAAGCATTGGATCACTAGATCTCACCTTTCTAATGGATGACTCATGTGTTCCAATCAAGATTCATAAGATTGTAGGCATTTTTTAATTAATTTATTCATTTTTATCATGAAAATTGAAATGGACATTTGTTGATATTATTATAAATTAATGGATAATATATTTATGTAGGAAACAATGTTTTCTACAGAAACTTGAATGAGAAAACATTGGAGTTGTTTGGCCCCATGATTCGCACATGGTGGAATACCCAAGATAGAGAAAATAAAGATGAATTGATAGGCCACATGGCAAACTTTTTCGACAATACGTTCAACAAGAAAGTGGTTACAATGTTAGCCAACGAGAATTTAAAATATACCAGGTCCCAATATAGGGAGAAATTGCAGTTAGACCTCAAGCATGAGCACCCTCCCATTGTTCCAGAGAAAGAGTGGAAGGACTTGATAGAGAATGCAAATGATTTATTTTTTTTAAAACAAGACATCCACTGCTTGGTAAAGAAAGGTACAACACATGTCATCTTCTTAGTGAAATATGTTCATTTATGTTTTTCTTTCTTGTTTTAAGTAACAATTTCGATATCTAAATTTTTTCAAAAATTCCATATATAGGCTACTTGACACCTCCAAAGAAACCAAGCCTAGAGTGGAAAAGAATGGGAAACATAAACTAGGCCAGGGTGGCTATTGAAAATAAAATGTTGAATCGTAATAATTAAATGATTAACTGTGCTGAATATTTATTTAACAGTAGAGAACATATATTTGTTTTTGTTATTGGTAATTTAAATGGTGTTATGCATTGTAGTTAAATATGTTCCAAAATGTTGCCACCGAGGAGGACCTAAAGATTGGTTTCAATTACGATTTTAAAAGTGTGATTGAATATCAGAGAAGCTTGGGGCAGACTGCAATCTCCCAAGCCACGCAAATGCATGTAAATAAAATGAATAAGAAAATCGCAGTATCATCATTGTAAAGTCTATTCATATTTTATTATATCACCCTTAACTAAGTATTTATGTTCTTTTTCAAGTAACAGTGCAACTAAAACAGTGAATCTAACGGTATTCAACATACACCACTTCATACTAAGGAGCACATGTCCAATGAAAGTGGGGATCATAGTACCCATTCTGGTATGTATGCTTCAGAATTAGAAATATTTACTGTGATTGTAGATATTTATTTCCTGACTTATACGTATACATTATCTTCTTTAAATGGAAGAGCATGTAGCTCAGGAGGGTGAACCGTGAGAGGAATGAAGTGGACAAGAAATTAACGCACCAACTGTCACAACTACATAGACAAGTAAAGAGAAATATTTTAATGTTATTCAAAATGATGAAATAGTTATTTCAATTATATTTCAACATATTGATATGATCATTTTAGTTGTTGCATTCATGCCCCTGCATAGTTGCCTCCACGCGCTTCTCATTGACGTACCATAAGTATGGTACATGAGTGTATGGAAACACAAAAATAGAAGGACATGGTGCATGAAATACAATGTCAGCGGATGATTATGATACCCCAATCATCAATTTTATGAATGTAAAAAAACATAAATCAAAGAAAAACTTGATGTATAAATTCATGACCTGTATACGTATGTTTATCGATGTTGCTAGTATGAAACATTGTTTATATGAATTACCATATTATGCTTCAATGTTTATATGTTCATATGTTTTGATGACTAGCCTAGTTATGCATGAATGTCTATATGTTTTCTATATAAATAAAATCATTTATTGGGTATGGGGAATTGAGAGCGATGTGAGGGGGGGGACGGACCATATGAGCTTCCACGTTCACATTGTTGGCCCTATTCAATAGAGAATAACCTATTCTCTAAACAAAAAGAATTTCATTAAGGTATGCGGCCACTTAAGTTTTTTCTAGAGTATTTTACATAACTAAATGCTTGTTTATTTTCTTATATATTATTTACTCATATAAATAATTTGTCTTTTATGATTCATCTAGGTCTTGGTGATGGAACTGAATCTCATGGAAAACTCTTATCAAGTTGTATGGGATAATGAATCTGTCAAAAGGACAATGATAAGGTAAGGGTTTTTCCATGTTTTTTAAAGTATAGAACTCAATGTAGAACTTATGGAGACATAGAAATGTATAAATACAATTTTGATTATTGTTAAGATATTCATATTTTCTAGGACATTACTAGCATCAAATTAATGTATAAGATCCCTATGTTTGTGGGATGCATAAAGGGTTTATTCATTGTCCCACAAACAAGCAGGTCTCATATATTAATTTGGTGTCTCGCTAGGTTGTGACCTATCAATATATTTTTGAGATATAAGTAATTTTATAAGTCGATGTGCAATAATATATAAAGAAATAAACATATTTTCATCAGTCGTTGAAATATTTCACCTACAAATCTACTCTGGCATGCTTCTAGGACCATTTATCTCCCCATGTATATTTTGATCCTTTTAGGGGCCAAAGGTTAATGCTTAACTTATCTTCCTTGACTTTTTCCTTTCGTCAAAAAAATATTCAATGAAACTCTTGCCCCTCCAAGTGGGCCAAAGCCCCCACTATCAACCAATAATAAATATCCTAATGATGCCACTGCATCCAATTCTTGTTCACCAAGGGGCCCTAAAATATGTATTATGTAAAGGAGCTCACAAGGTCAATTCAAAACCTAATGTACTTCATCGAGGGATACTTCATACACCAAGCATTATGCCTCCTAAATTCTAATGTATGAAGTGTTTTTCATGTGTGGGCACATACCCAAAAGTGTGCGATGAAGACTAAATTATAGGTCCACAAATGTGACTCCAAAACTCTCTTCAAAACCTCTACGTGATACATTAATTTATGGTGAAGGTCAAGTATATATAAGATAATACATTTCCTTTTTCCTCTAGTATTGTCCAATACTTGCCTCCCCTATATCCATTGTGAGGCAAGTCTAGAGTACTGCTACCATAGGTCTCTTGTTGCAGAAGGGTTCTCTACCATTCCTTGTTAGCTAAGTCTACTCCAATGATGTACTACGGGTGAGATGATTCATGTGCTGAGGAGATGACATGGTATAACATTGTTTGAAAAGCATGTTTAGGAACAAATATCCCCTGTACGTGTTCACAAAATGCCCGATACTTCTGAAAGAACCCTAAGAGATATGTTGATTACACTTGAGAAGGTTGAAACTATTTCAGATTGAGGAAGAGAATAAACTCAAGTCAAAATTCATGCCCAATATAGGGTCACTTACTTCTTGATAAAAAGGAATCATGAAGAGAAACAATAATAAATTTCTTCATATCCCCTGTATGTATCCCTTACATAGCTACAAATTGATGCATTATGGTTTGAAACAAAACATTGAATAATTGAAATTATAAACAACTTCATGAATGCAGTCATTTTGTTGTTCATAAATTGAGTTGGAGAGGCCCAATGTTCCAAGGATAAAGCCCATAAATACTCCATAAATAATCAAGAATTCAAGATGAGGTGAGGAAAATAAGTCTCCATGCATACATCTATGGTAGAGAGATGATTTTTTGATCAGTCATGGTAACAACCTAACAACTTTCATAACTTGCCAATGAAAACTTAGTGAAAATGCCATCCTAGTCTCAATTCTCCATCAAACTTATACTGTTGTTTCCATGGCACAATCCTACATACTTCAACATTAGTTCATTTGTTGCATGTTTTCAATAGGTACAAAGTGAAAACCTGAATCTTTAGAAAATACTTGACTGTACCAAAGCCATAATGGCAAAGAAGGGACCACAATATACTCTCAAAATGTCTATTTTGAGTGTGCTTAGGTCTGACCCAGTGATGTTGTAGGTGAAATTCATTCCCAACTATCATAAAATATCAAAATCTAGAAAGAGAAAGTTCATAAAACTGAATGTACATTGATTTGTATGTTTCTCATAAGCCTCAGAGATAGCAGAGATACCAAGGATGTTTTGTTTATCTCAAACATGATGGTCCAAACCTCATTTATTTCTGAACTTAACTCTATTCATAATGCATCTGCAAATTCATCTCTTAGGTTGTTTTTTTGGTACCGGTGTTGGAGGAGTATCACTGGTTGTACAATATTCCCAACAATCCAACCATAAGCTACCACAAATAAGTTAATTGTTTCAGCCTTCAATATAACCTCCAATTTGCTAAGAATATGACTTAATTTAGGGAAATTCTGGGTTTATCATCTATCCAATCTAGGGCACCACAATTTTGTTGAGAATATCATTTTGGAGGGCCACAAAAAGATGGCGGAGATGTTGGTTATACTCTGTCATCATGGAAAGATAGGACTCCATCAATGGAGCATTTTATATTTCCCACGTCTTCATCATGAATTGGTGTTGGTTGGAACTTTATCTATAACACAAAGGACAATTCCTCATGTGTTTTGACTATGCATGCCAAGTAAATTATGCATCATGCCACAATGCTGGTACATAACTAATGCACCATGCTTCTAGTTTAGACTATCAAATGTCATGTCAAATCTTTGTTTTGAATCTTCCAGAAAGGTTGCATAGAAAATATGTGTGATGAAGGAATCAAGTCACCAAAGGTGATGCAACATGATGATGAAACCTATAAAGAATAATGATCTTGGATATAAGTCTCCAGGTGCCCTCTTGGCTAGTCAATTTAGACCAGAAATGATATCTCCCACAACGTTACCAGTAGATATCACATTGGATTTTTCATGTGATGTAATATGACAAATAGTAAGTACTTTTGTTGGTACTGTGTTCTCATAAGTGCCTCATATAAACCACTATTAGGTAAAATACTTTCCATCTTGAAGGTAGATTCATTTGGAGGATTTCAGGACCATTTGTTTCTTACCAACCATAATTGCCCTTATCCTACAGTAGATCTAAAGGATCTATTACAGTTAACCCGATTTGAAACATAGTTTATATTATGTCCTTTATTATATAACACTCATGATTTATTATGTCATGTGGAATGGTGCTTCATCTTCCGCACATATGGCTAGTTGCACACATGATCATGCATGGAAGGCTAATTATGGAATTTGTTATATTTCTTTGGGGGATGCTTTGCACATGTGGCAGCTTAGACATTTGGAGGAGTCCATTTTCTATATGATGGAAAATTGGATGGTCGTCTACCATTTCTTGCTCATTTGATGGGGGTGTTCTGCTTATTTGGAAAGATATCACCCTTTGGATGGATGGTTTTGTGTTTTAACTCATATTTTGACCACTTTGGAGAGAGTGTCTCCTCTCTTCAGTCTTTGGATACCATATGGAAGCCACACATGTAATGTTGTAACTCTATTGCAACATGCTTTGGACATACCAACCATAATTCAGAGTCAGCATGTTTCTATATTTGAACTGAAATTAGACTTGAGAGATATTAAATGCAAGGGCAATGCTCACCAAAGGCAACAAAGACTGACTTGTATTTACATCCATAAAGTGAATTCAAGACATTAGAAAGATGTGGTATCTTGTTAATCATTTTCAAATCCTCAGGTGTATCCACTACCTGCAATATCACAACTCTAAGGTATTAATAAATATGTTTTGCAGGACACAAAAAATAAATACACCTAGAAGTCATCTAAAAAAATCCAATACCTTTTGCTTTAGGGAGACTCTGTCCAGTGAGATGATACTTGTTAGCACAGTATACAATATGAAGGTATCATATGGGAAAATTTAACAACACTTGCACACTGAAATAAATAGTAGCAACAATCAAATTAAAGGCCACAATATTGTAACTTTGTACCTGGAAATTATATCCTAGGAATGGAATCATTCTAATCATTTATATTAACCTAATACATATATGTACAAGGTGGTAGTTATTCCACTAGCACATAGCTCATTTCACTGCTCCTTTCCAAACTATACTCAGCTTGATTCTAAACATCCCTAAAGGATGACTAAAAATAATGTGAAATCCACAAATCATGCCATAGAGATTATGTATTAGCTTGGAAGATGTTCCCTATGCAGGCATAAAAAACAACTCCCTCTCAATGGGAAAATGACAATAAACAAAATAGAGAAGACAATTTTGATAATGACACCATTTCCTAAGACCTGAGTTCTAATTTTTTTCTAAGATAGGATTAACTTAGGTTGGGGCCAGCCCCAATGTTGGATGAAAGAATGATCTTCCTACTAGTGATATGAGGTCCACAATTATACAAAAAAAACCCTTTCATTGAACAAAAACGGAACACCATTTGTATACAATGAAAAATTAAAGAAATGAGAAGGATTAGAGAATTCCTTCTTCTATATTCAAATGATATAATTTTGAATTTCCTTAGATGGCATAACATGAATAATCCTTGGCGTGGATTCACAAATGAAACAAAGATTCCCTCAACATCAACATCACTAGGAATCATGAATTTCCTTATGATTTTAGGGTTTCTCTTTCTATGCATCTGTATATACTTACAATGATCCTCATCCTCAACCCCTTCGTTCTTCTGATTTCCTCCCTATCATTGTATCATTGTCACCTTCTCCTCCAATTATATACAATTAAATACATGTGCATACAACAAATTCAATACACATATACATGTAGATAGAGACTTTGGGAGGAATGTTAGAAGATGATATTTTTTTTCTCTTAATACATACCCTAGGTAAATTCACTACGCATTTACCTCCATTTTGAGAAAAGTACCCAATGTAAACCAAATTTTGAAAATTCTCGAGGCTTTACAACAAATGCAAATGAGTTCACTAAAGGTCAACATATAATTGGCTCACAAAAATTAAGCATGTCAGAAAGTGGGATTTGAACTGAAAGGGAGAGTAACAACTTTTCTCCCAACCACTTTACCGACACCCAATTAACAATTAAAATTTTAAAATTACTATGTAAAATATATATTTTTAAATGAAAACAATATTAATCATATGTTTTGAATGTTCAAATAGAATCCAAAAATAAATCAACATCTTTATTGAAATTTCATGTAGACATATAGTGAAGACCTTCATATACCTTTAGTCAGTTTTTCCTTTCCCAATCACCCCCTTCCTGAAACAAACTGCATGATGGATACCAAAGTCAATAAACATCAGACTGCCTTGGAAAACATGAATAAAAAGCAGAAAAGACTAACATAAAATGGCATACCTCTTAGCTTTATCAACTCCTTTCGAAATCAAATCAAAGTCCATGAAAAATATCCCAAGCGGAAGGGTGTGGAAAACTAAATCCATCTTCTTGCCTAAAACAACTCTCTTCCCCTCGGTGACTTTGATTTGCTCCAAATATTTTTCCTATAAATAAAATTTGGTTTCTCTTATCAAGGAATTATCATTTGAAGGATTGGACTAGAAGATTCCTTGAAGATATAACCCTACCATTCAACCACAAGAAAGATAGGGAGTAGAGTGTGCAGATCCTATGTGCATAGTCATAAGGTGTAGGCTTAAGAAGTTAGACAAGGTGCAAGGGTAAGGAAAAACCACCAAGGAGAAGGGAGTCGAGGTGATGGAAAGGACAATGGAAGGGACAAAGAAATAGGAGGGACCTAGTCATTAATCATGGGGAACTTAGTACTAAGAAAGAGCATTCTTGTAGGGGAAAACAAAGGCATATGTTTTTCTCCCTTTTCCTAGTATTTGATGCACCTCTCATACCTTGTAGCTATGGGCTGAATAATGTCATGAAATTTCACACAAATGTATATGGATTTATTAATATTTAGCAGGATATGTCATGTAGATATGAATCCATGAGTATTTAGCAGAATATGTCTTACACTTCCATATATTTAGAAGGTTAAATACTTCATATGATTCTTGTATTTTGTGAATCGAATGATTCCAATATGTTGAATATTGATTACAACAAGATAACCATGCAATGCATGATTTATATTTCATATGGGCTTATGTAACATCTTCAAAACAGTTTATGATGCTGGTTGAATGTTTTCAACTAATCTCCAAAGTATCAATCAACAACAATGTTTTGTCAATAATAGTCCGAATAAGGAAAATTAGAGTTCTCACTTGAATTAGATGAAATATTAGGATCAGTATTGTGGAAAAGTTGATACCATCCTTACATTTGAACAACCAAATATAAATAATATCCATAAAATAAGTTTTAATGATATGACTTAAACTCATAACACAAACTCTGCATAGTTAGATATAATGTTGTTAGAGCATAGGATTTGGTGTTGTGGGTGGAGTATAAGATGTAGGTGCAGTTTTATTATTTTCCTAATTATTGTTCATAGGATTGTGCATGGAGCAAAATATTTGTAAAAACATATGAGATAAATAAAGAAGACACAAAATGTAAATGACCATTGATTGAATAAACTTATATCAAAAGGAATTATGCTAGAATAGAAGTGTTGAGACTTG
>JZKD02S1675850.1:412963-433739 GCA_000966675.3 Picea glauca
TCCTTTTCTCTTTATTTAGTAGCTTCTTCAATCTCTAGAAGTTGTTCCCTTAGTAACTTGTTTTGCATTTTAGATTTTCTTAGTTCTTCAATTGCACAAATGAATTCTTCCTAGAGGTTCACTTCTTCTTCATATTCTGAATGATTATCATCTTGAGTTTTCATTCCCATAAATAAAATCTCTAACTCCTATTCTTCACTTTCCTCAGATGAGCTACTATCTTCTTGGGTAAATATTTTTTTCTTCTTCTTTTAAAATTTCCTTTCATCTTTGGTTTTTCTTTTCTTCTAATATTTGAAGTTTCTTTCATCATCACTTTCCTGCTGCTTAGGATAGGGAAATTTATTGGAAAAGTGTCCAATTTTTCCACAGTTGGAACATATTAGAGGAATCTTTCCTTTGTATTTCTCAGTCCCTTTCTTGAGTTTCTTCATGAAGTTGGCAATTTCTTCATCAGATATATATTATAACTTGTCATTGGTCTTTTGCTCCTTCCTCATCTTTGTTTTAGATGATTTAAAGGTTGTTTCTCCTTTTTATGGTTTTTCGTTCCTTGTTCTCTTCTCATATGCTATAAAACTTCCATGAAGTTGATCTACTATGATTTTGTCAAGTTCTGGTTTATCTTCAATTGTGGAAATATTGGCATCATATCTCATAGGTAACCTTAAGATATTTTGTACAATAGGTTTATTGGTAATTTTTTCTCCTATTTCTCTGATTGAGTTAACTACCTCATCTACCTTATGAAAGTATTCAACAATGTTCTCTTCTTCTTTCATATTCAAATTTTCAAATTGATATCTATAGGTTTGTATTTTGGCTTCCTTGACTTTGATATCTCCTTCATATATAACCTCCAATTTGTCCCAGATTTCCACAACTGACTTACAACGCATTACCTTCACAAATATAGAATTTTTTCAATCCTCCTAGAATGGCATTAAATTCTCTTGAGTTTTCATTTCCTATGTGTCAAATAGATCTACCACCATAGATTTTCAACTGTCTTGATCTTATGGCCCTTGTTTATTCAGGAACTCCAAGGTTCGATAATTCTTGGTTTATCTGAGCTTCTTATCGTCAGACTAGGTCAAGGTTGCATTTGAACACCTTCTTCCTTAGTGCACTATGATGGTTTCAATATTTTCACTCCAGATCGACAGCTGACGAGATTTCATGTTCTTTCTCTGATCCGAAGGTCGATAGGAGTTTGTGACTTCAGGGCTTCAGCCTTCAAGAAAAATTATAGATTTCAGACTCATTTTTGCCAGAGTGGTCAGTGACAGAGTTGACCACCTTCTTTCCTTTAGTGTGATATGACTGTTCAATATGCTAATCTAACAATTGAGATTTAATCCTTCCCAACCTTTGACTTCACCTCGATCAAACGATCATGGATTATCCCAAACTAATAATGAATGACTTCCCATAACTCGATCCTTTACAAAAGGATTTCTTCACTCACAGAACTCAGTCTCTTGTGTTACATCAAATGCTCCATCTCTTCTAAGATTTTTGTTTATACTAGATTATTCTACACCCTATTGACATCAATGATAATATCATACCACTGTGTCCAACATTATCCCCCTTTAGCATTGATGGGGACCTTTTCTTTGAAATATTTTTATTCTTGTTCCTTATCAATTTCCTCCCCCTTTGATAGCAACGATAGAGGGGATATTTATTTTCTCCCCCTGTGGCGATGATCCCCCTAACCATGTGCCCCTTTTATTCTGGTTTTAATGAGGTATGTGAATTACTCCTAATTTTTGTTGAATATTTTCAAAGGTACTTATGGGAAAAGGTTTTGTGAATATGTCAACAATATGTTCTTTGATTTCCACATACACTATTTTAACCGCTCTTTGAGTAACCTTATCTCTTAAGAAATGGTATTTGATTGGGATGTGTTTGGTTCAAAATGAATTACTATTTTTTTAGAGATACTTATGGCACTAGTGTTATCACAATTAATAGTAATGGGATAATCAAATCTTATTTGTAAATATTCCAATGTTTTCTTCATCCAAAGAACTTGTGTGTAGTAGGATGCAACATCAATGTATTATGCCTCTGTTGTGGATAGTGATGTGGATGCTTTTTCTTACTTATCAACAATACCAGACATTTTTTTAAAAATAATACACCTCCACTGGTGCTTTTCCTATCATCTATACTACCAACCCAATCTACATCAGTGTATGCATTTAGATTGAAGTATTTATATTTGGATACCATAATCCAAGTTCTAAGGTTCCTTTAAGATATTTGAATATCCTCTTTACTTATTTTAAGTGAGTTTTTTTAGGTGTGGATTGAAATCTCCCCATGAGTCTTACAACCTACATGATGCTAGGTCTTGTTACTATTGAATAGAGAATACTTCCAACCATTGATATGTACATCATTTGGTCCACTTTTGTTGAGTCATATTCTAGGATTAGTTTACATCCAGTTACCATGGGAGTACTCATAGGCTTATTGTCTTCTATTTGGAATTTCTTTAAAATTTCCTTGATATATTTGACATGGGAAACGAGTATTCATTTTTATGTTCGAGGTACTTGTAAACCGAAGAAGAAGGACAGTTCTCCTAGCATAGACATTTCAAACTCTTCTTGCATTTTGGTTGCAAATTTTTTGCTTAGTATAGTAAGCTTAATTCCAAATATGATGTCATCTACATATACCACCACAATAATCATGTTTTGATCCTCACTTTTGATGTATAAGTTGTTGTCAGTAGTCCCTCTCTTATATCCTTTTTTTGCAGGTACTAATCAAGCCTTGAGAACCATGCTCTGGGGCTTGTTTAAGACCATACAAGGCCTTTTTTATCTTGCACACATAGTCTTGACTTTTTGTTAACATGAATCCTTTTGGTTCCTCAACATAGACTTCTTGTTATAGTGTTTCATTAAGGAATGTTGACTTGACATCCATCTAATATATTTTGAAATTTCTAAAGCATGAAAATGCTAGGAACATTCTGATGGCATCAAGTCTTGATACTGGAGAAAACATCTCTTCAAAATCAATACCTTCCACTTGGGAATATCTTTTGAAAAATAATATGGATTTTTACTTTATAATATCCACATTTTAATTTAGTTTTTTTTTGAAGATCCACTTGGTTCCTACCACATTCTGATCCTTGGGTCTTGGAACTAGTTCCCAAGTCTGGTTCTTCTCTATTTGGTTTCGTTCTTCATCCATTTCTTTTATCCAATATTAACTTTTTCTAGCTTCTTTAAATAATTTAGGCTCTTTCATAGACAACATTGCATGTTCTGAGTCAAATGTGAGTTTCCTTCTTGTTTCTACTCCTGCACTTTTATTTCCAATAATCTGACTCTCGAGATGATTCTTTTGAACTCTTTTTTATGGAGATTTTGGAAAGGGTGCTTCTTCATTGTCTTATTCATTAATATATGGTTTGTTTTCCTATGTTTCAATATCATCATCTTCTTGTTTATATTCTACATCATCATCTTCTTCCTGAGATTTTTTATCAAATTTTGATATGTCTTGGGATATGGTCTTCTTTTGTTTTAGATCATCTATCTTTACATTGGGAATTTCCACTATTTTTAGTATTCTAATATTATAACATATGTATTATTTCTTATTAGGTGAATACCCTAAAAATATCCATTCATGAGATCTTGGATAAAAAATCCCTAAATTATCTTCATCATTCTTAATGTAACATTTACTTCCAAAAATTCTACAGTGTTTTACAGATGTTGGAATTCCAAACCATAGTTCATAAAGAGTTTTGTCATGGTTTGGTATCAATTGAGCTCTATTAAATATGTGTACTTCTTTGTATATTGCATCTCTCCATAATTTGTGTGGAAGCTTGGATTCATTTAACATGGTTCTTGAAGCCTCTTGAACTGTTCTGTTTTTCCTTTCTACACTCCATTTTGTTGAGGAGTCCTGGGAGATGCAAACTTTCTTTTCATACCATGATTTTTACATAATTGAATGAACTATTTAGAGGTGAATTATCCTCCATTGTATAATCTCATACATTTAAATTTTAGATCCGTTTCATTCTCTACAAGGGCTTTGTATGTTTGAAAATTCTCAAAGGCTTCTGATTTTTCTTTTATAAAGTATACCCAAGTCAATCTTGTGTAATAATCAAATGATCTTCATAAAATAATTTTCACCATAAGTGCTTTTAGTTCTTGTTGGTACAAATAGATATGTGTGAATAAGTTCTAATGGTTTTGTTGTGGAATGCTCTTTTGTTTTTAACCTAACTCTTCTTTCCTTCCCTACTTGACAATGTTTACAAATAGAATCAAAAGGCTTAATAACTCCTGGTAGATCCCTTACTTCTCCCTTCTTGTTTTCTTTGGTTAAGTTGTCAATGCTTAAATTTCCCAACCTTCTATGCCATATCCATCTTTCATCTTATTGACTTAAACAACATTTTTCTCCTTCATCTATAACAAGAATGTACACATTGCTAGATGTTCTTGGTGCAACTGCTACTAACTTTTCGATGTCGTTTTTTATGATCTCACATTTCTAAGAATCAAAGATAAGTATGTGACCCTAATCACATGTATGGATTGCACTTAGGAGATTAGTCTTGATATTTTATACCAGATGTGCATCCTCTTCTTTGCTTTTGTTATTTCCTAAACTGATAGTGCCTTTTCCGAGTATTTTGGTTGACATATTATACCCAAAGGTTACTTTTCCTTTTCCTTTCTTTTTTAACTTGAGAAAATTGATTTGATCTCTAGTCATGTGTTTGGAACATCCATTATCTATATACCATTGACCTCCTTGGTTTCACGTATATAGGGCTACATTGAACTCTGTTTTCTTTTTCTTCCATACTTTTTTATTATTGGGAATATTTATCCTTTTGACATATTTTGACAATCTACATTCCCTAACTTTATCACCATAGTTGTTCAATTTGTAACATTTAACATTGTAGTCTTGTAAGGGATAGAAGGAGTTATAATTTCTTCTTTCTGCATTATCCTTATTATTTTCATATCTTTGACCATTTCTTGGATTGTACTTTCTATAAGATTTATAGTGTATTGCTTTATGTCAAAAACATTTGCAGGAATAGCAATAACCAAGGAAAATATATTGATTTATGTTAAGGGATTCCTTTTGATGATTCTATTCTTCTTGTCATCTTTCTATTTAGTAGGAAGTGCATATTTCTGTTTATTTGGGATAGTTTTCAATGGTATTCTTCTTATTTTGTTTTCTTTTATTCTTATGGGGTTCTTAAGAACATCTGCATATCTTGTTTTGTCATTGTTTTGTTCTATACAAGAATCATATCCTAGTCTTGTCTTATCATTTGATGATCTCTGACTGCTAAGAATGTTATTCAATATTTTGAGTTGTTTCCAAAATTAGACTGGATATCTTTTTTTTCTAGTTTCCCTTTTAGTTGAATTATTTCATCCTCCAATATCTTAAATACTTTTTGTTTTTCATTGAGTTCTTTATTCAAAATTTCTTTTTTTCTTTTGGTTTCTTGGAGATGAGTTTTTAACTTAATAATTAATTGTTTTGACTCACTAATGGTTTTGGAAACCTCCTTTTCTCTTCATTTAATATCTTCTTCAATCTCTAGAAGTTGTTCCCTTAGTAACTTGTTTTGTATTTTAGATTTTCTTAGTTCTTCAATTGCAAGAATCAATTCTTCCTTGAGGTTCACTTCTTCATCATCTTTTGAATGATTATCATCTTGCATTTTCATTCCCATAAATAGAAGCTCTAGCTCCTCTTTTTCACTTTTTTAATATGAGTTATTGTCTTTTTGGGTAAAGAAAGTTTTCTTCTTGTTGTAGAACTTCCTTTTACTTTGGTTTTTCTTTCATTCTAACATTTGAAGGCTCTTTCATAATCACTTTCCTCCTGCTTAAGATAGGGAAATTTATTAGGAAAGTGTCCAATTTTTCCATAGTTGAAACATATTACAGGAATCTTTCCTTTGTATTTCGCAGTCCCTTTCTTGAGTTTCTTCATGAAGTTGGCAATTTATACATCATATATATATGATAATTCATCATTGGTATTTTTCTCTTGCCTCATCTTTGTTTTATATCCTTTAAAGGTTGTTTCTCCTTTTTATGGTTTTTTGTTCCCTATTCTCATCTCATATGTTGTAAAACTTCCATGAAGTTGATCTGCTGTGAGTTTTTCAAGTTCTGTTCTATCTTCAATTGTGGAAATCTTGGCATCATATCTCATTGGTAATGACCTTAAGATATTTTGTACAATAGGTTTATCGGTAAGTTCTTCTAATGATACTATGATTGAGTTAACTACCTCATCTACACTATGAAAGTATTCAACAATGTTATCTTATTCTTTCATCTTCAAATTTTCAAACTGAGCTCTATAGGTTTGTAGTTTGGCTTCCTTGAATTTTATATCGCCTTCATATAAAATCTCTAATTTGTCCTAGATTTCCATAGCTAACATACAATGCATTACCTTCACACATATAAAATTTGTCAATCCTCCAAGAATGGCATTAACTTCTCTTGAGTTGTCATTTCAAATCATCTTTCCTGCGGTATATGTGGGTGGAGTAGTTGGTGCAGTGTAACCATATATAACATATTTCCAAACATCAAAACCAAGATCGAACAAGTAGTTTTTCATTCTTGTTTTCCAGATAGCATAACCACCTCCATTAAAAAATGGTGCTTTATTAGAAGACATTCCCTCTTGCTGATCTATTTCTTTCAGGATATACCTTCAAGTTATTAGACCATGTTAAAGGCACTTTCTCTGATACCAATTTTTGAAAATACTGAGAAGGGGGGGGGGGTGAATCAATATTACCTTTTTAAAAAATTAACATTTTCTTTTTTATTTTATTAATCACAACAATAGATAAAAAATGGACTTGTATTTAAAATCAATTATATAAATATAATTAACAAAATTGCAAACTTTTATAAATAATAATCTGAGATAGTGAAGGACACTAATCATTTTTTAGAGCACAACTATTGGAGAAACAAATCCCCTTCTTCAGGGCACCAACCCTAGGAAGCAACAAATCCCTTGTTTTAGGGTACCAACCCTAGGAAGCAACAACTCCCTTTTATTTAGGCACCAACCCTAGGAATCATAAAATCCCTTGTTTTCACACATTACTTAGTAAAGGATATGAATCCTTCCCCGCTCCTCCCTTCCACCCTCACTGCATAAGTACCATCGATTATTCTTCTTGGACTCTGCTTATGCTTTTGATATTATGATCTGGAGTGCATAAACACTTTCTTCTCACCATTGTTTCTTGTTTATATAGTCTTCTAACTCGTGTGATATGTAAAGCATTTTTTTCCTTTATTTGAACTTTTAACCATTGCACCTCTTCACTTAAATGATAATATTAGACCTTAAATAATATTATTTTTCCTTTTTATTCTTTATTCATAATGTTCATGATTTAACTCTTATTTAATCATGATTGGGTATCGGTTCATTAGTCTACATATCTTGAATTTTTGTGAACTCGAGTCTTAATGAATAGGCACTTCCTTGAACCAAACATCATGTGACCGCGAGCTTGAAACCACAAGATTTTCCCTTCCAAGTATTGTTTTATTAGCACTTTCTTATTCCTCCCCTATTCTTCTACGTGGGACCGTATTAAAATGATCGACAAATTATTTACTTCTATCCCCTTTAGCTTCTTTACCTTATCACATGACCGGTGTTGGAACCAGGTTCTCCCTTGCTTCGTCCTTTGGGATTTATGACCTTTCTAGTCATTCAATCCTCCTCGAGTACATTTTGTTGAAGTGAGTATATTGTATTGATCTAACCACCCCTTCTCTCCTCGGGGTTATGCAACCTCCCGGTCAAGGATCATTCAATCAATGAATCATATTGATTCATAGAGCCTCTGATAGACCCCAAATCAATTTACATAGCTCCCCCTTTCTCCAATGTCCAGGTTCTGCCAAACCTGCGGGCGCTCTCTTGGCCCCTTTTGAATAAATTGAAAAAAAAGCATAAGATTTCTATGCTAGGCCCCTTCCTTCATATCACCATGGGATATGATCTCTGGCTATCTCCCTTCATGACTTCAGGATTCAACAGTTTTGAGTGCAAATGAATCCTTTTTCCCCAAACTTTGGACCAGATCTACGACCACACTTCTCAAACATCCAATGGATATGATTTACTTCGGTACTTCAGCTTCGAAATTTACGAGCATTCCAACACCCATCTTCCCTCAAAGTGATTTTACCCAGAGCTATGGATTGAGCACCACATGCTCACTTCGATCGATGATTAAGATGCATCCTTTTTCCACTTCGGACGACTTCTAGTAATTTCTCCTCTGCTCTTATTCTCCCATAGTGTCAATCCTCCACAGTAAATCTCTACTGTCCACATGTCCCTCAATTCATCAAGGGATCATGTTGACTTCGACCTTCGACACTTATGACCTTTGGGACTTTACTCTTCAATTAACCCAAAGTGTCCTATCACCGAAGTGATAGATCTGATGCCACATGCCCAAGCAATTGAAGGCTAGGATGGGCTCTTACCTCTGGAGATTCAGATGATTTATGTTCAATGGCTCCACCTTCTCCCCACTTTTCCCCAAAGTCCATGATCTGATGGTGCGTGTCCTTCTCAAATCGACGACCATGATGGAATTCGTTGCTTCAGGAGTTCTACAGACTCCATTATCTCTTTCCTCTGAAGTACCTTTCCTACAAAGAACACAGATCTCCTCCAAGTTTCCTTTCCGGATCCAATTGTCCATATCTCTTAGGCCTTCATGACTTTGCGACAATGTCTCTTTTCTCCATGTAAATTCAAATTTCCTCCGGACTGTACGACCTCTAGAGTGAGGGATCCTCTGACACCTGTCCCCATTGATCCAACGAACCAAATGAACTTTGGTGCTCTATCCTTCAAGAGTTCTCTGTCTTTCACACTTCGAATCCTTTGAAGTAGTTATTCTCTAGAGTTGAGGATATGGTGACACTTGTCATCACCAATGGAAGACCCAAATATTCTTCATCTCCCACAACTTCAGGAGTTCTCTACCCTTATGCACTCGATTTATTTGGAATGAAGGATCTCCCACCACTTGTCTCCAACTCACGGACGACTGAGATATTCTCCTCTACTTCAAGCTTCAGGGATTTTCAAAGCTCGACACTTCAAATCCTATGAAGCAGATCTCATCCGCAGTTAACCATGTACTACCATGTTCCTCCTCACGATCGAAAATTAGTATCTACTTCACTCTTTGGAGCTTTGGGATTTTTTCTCACTTCTCACTGAGAATCTCCCGGAGTGTTATTTCTCCAGACTTCAATATCTTTGGCCACCTGACCCTATGGATGATGGACGGTCCTGATATTTCGGATTTCAGTGAGTCCACTCTCCTATGCACTTAAAATGGATTTAAATCTTGTGTACTTTACCTGGATACAATGACTGTTGGTCCTTCGCGCTCAGATCCTATGGCTGGGATCTGCTCATCCTACTCGATGTACTTCTTCTAGTGTTTGGATGTAGAATTCAACGGTCCAAATATTCTCCTTGTAGTTGATATAATGGTTTTTGTCTCTCTTCCTGTTGTGCTTTCTCTTTCTCATGAATTGGAAAAATTTGAATGGCCAAATACTATGGCCTTTGATCCTCCTGCGAGCCTGAATACTTTGGGTCTCAACTTCACTTCTGGGAATGCTATCCCTCCTTGATATTCCAAAAACTTGAAGCAAGTTCGTCTCTGGCACACTCCTTGTGCTCCTTTCAATGCGAACCTGCATTGTCTTAACAGTTTCAACCTATAAAGGTCCTTCACTTCCACTCGCTATGCAGAATCACTATGCACACTTGCAATATATTTCTCGAGTCTTTCCTTTGCTCATATTTACAAGGGACTCAACCCTTCTTCTCCCTCAAAGGAATTTCTCGTGTCCTCCTAGAAACTCAATTCTCTTCTTCTGAGATTTTGAGCTTGAAACAAATTTGATCCTACATGCACTCCTTTCACTTGATTGGGCCTTCAAATGACTTCGGACTTAGAACATTTTTCAAAAAATATTTCTGCACATTCATTATGCCTACTCAATCCACTCCTTATAGAGCCTCTCCTTCAGAGTGTTCAGTAAATCTGGGTGTCGAGAACTTCACCAATAATTTTGATAAGTATTGGCTATGTGCACTCCTTTCACTTTCTCAAAGCACTCCTTGTTGAGCTTATAGATTATTCAACAACTCTATGGTGTCTTCTCCTTGACACCCTTCTCTTCAGACTTGAAACATAATCCTTTCATGCACACTTGCACCTGCTCAATTCCCACCTGGAAGAGCTTGACAGAGTGTTTATCAAATTTTTCTTGTGTTCCTTTTCCTGCAAAAAATTTCTCCTCCAAGGTGTTTAGTAACCTTGAGGCTCCTCTCCAGTCTGAGACTATCCTAGTGTGCCCACTTGGCATGTTCTCTCCTAAATTCGACAGAATTCATATTTGCGGTCCTTTCACTGGCTCACAAAGTTTTCAATACTATGTCGTGCACTACTTGCACTTAGCATAAAAGAACCCAGAACAACCCAACAAACTCATAGATAGATAGTGAAGTCTAGCTTATCCCTGCAGATGAATCCTATCTCATACATCTACAATATACATTCATAAACACACATTAACATTCATAAAACACAGGGAAACATACACAAAATATCATGTAGGAAAAATTTCTCTTATTTTGTATTAATATGAATGTCAATTACAATATGTGTGATCTCAGACTGCAACAAAGTCTAGGCTCTCTCCTCTCCTTAGCTTACAATAATTTTTTATCAAATTTCAGTAGCCTCTACTGGGCATATGTTATGAAGATTTATAGAGGAGGGGTTCATCGAGCCTTCCCTCCAAACTACACTAGTGGTGTATAATCACCATTTACAATGCCTATCTACTGAGGCTTATTACAATAAATGAAAATCTAATCTGAATTGTATCTAGATCAACCTATAGTAAACCATTAAAGGTGACTCTATCTACAACCTATACAAAGGCATCAAATTGACTCTACGAGCCTTACAACATTTAATTGCTTTTAAATTACAATGAATTTTTAAATTTCAAGGGGAAAATGAGAGGGTTGGTGCCTCTATCGTTCTTGAATGTGCTTTATTGTGCCATAATGCTGGTGCATTACTGAGATGGAAAGGATGATCTTCCATCATACTCCACTACTAGGAAAATGATGAGCTCCTTCTCATGGCTCCCTCTACTCCACTATTGAAATCCCCCTAGATCCAAAACTCTCCCTTGGAGATATCCTCATGCTCCTCTAGTATGTTGTTGGTTTTGATTCCCTATTGTTACTATAGGATTTATTTTGCTCATATTCTTCTTCCTAACAACTTTTGTTGCTAACTTCAATACCAACTCTTTGATTTCCTCTATCTCTCTATCTAGCTTCTCTATTAGTTGGCTTTCCTTATGCAGTCTTCTCTAATGCACCTCCTCATGTTGATCTAAGGGCATGTCATCCTAATCTCCCACTCTATCTTCATCTCCTATGGAATTGACTTTCCACTCTACTATAGACTCCAATTCTGAATGTTCCTTACTGAGCTTCTTCTCAGCTACTATTGAGTTGTTTCTATGATACCACTTGATGCAGCCCCGATTCTCTCCTAGGAGTTCTATGACCTCCCAGTAAAGGATCATTCAATCAAGGAGTCAGATCAACTCATAGAGCCTCCAATAGACCCCAAATCAATTTATGTAGGTACCCCTTTCTCCAAACTGTAGTTTCTGCCAAACCCGCAGGCTCTCTCCTGGCCATTTTTGAATAAATTGAACAACAGGCACTGGCTTTCTATGCTAGGCCCCTTTCTTCATATGACCAAGGGATATGATCTCTAGCTATCCCCCTTCGCACTTCGGGCTTCAACAGTTTTTAGTGCAACTGACTCCTTTTTCCCTGAACTTCGGATCAACGAAATCACTCAAACCCAATCTATGGTCATGCTACTCCAACAACCAACGACTGTGATTCACTTTGGGAATTCAACTTTGGAAGTTTTGAGCATTCCAACACCCTTTTTCCCCCGAATTTGTTTTACTCGGAGCTACGGATCGAGCGCCATGTTCTCACTTTGATTGATGGTTAATATGTGTCATTGTTCTACATAAGATGACTTCCAGTCAATGCTCCTCTACTTTCATTCTCCCTGAGTGAAAATCCTCAAGAGTAAATATCCAGTCTCCATGTGTCCCTCCATTCATCAAGGACTCTTGTTGACTTTGACCTTTGGGACTTATGACCTCTAGGAATTTACTCTTAAATTTCCCCGAAGTGTCCTATCATTGCTGTGATATATCTGATGCCATGTGTCCAAGAAACTGGCGGCTAGGATGGGCTCTTCCCTCTGGAGCTTCAGATGAATTATGTTCAAGAGATCCACCTTCTCCTGACTTTTCCCTGAAGTCCATGATCTAATGACGCATTTCCTTCTCAGATCAACGGCCATGATGGAATTCACTACTTCGGGCTTAGGGAGTTCTGCACACTCCACCATCGCTTTCCTACAAAGTACCTTTCCTCTGAGGCACACAGATCTCCTCCACGTGTCCTTTTCAAATCCAACGGTCCAGATCTCTTTGGCCTTCACGACTTCATGACAATGTCTCTTTTCTCCACACAAATTCAACTTTCCTTTGTAGTGTACGACCTCCGGAGTGAGGGATCCTCAGACACCTATCCCCCTTGATCTAATGGCACAAATGAACTCAGACGCTCTAGTATTTGAGAGTTCTCTCTCTTTCACACTTAGAATCCTCTAAATTACTTATGCTCTGGAGTGTAGGATCCGGTTACCCCTGTCCTCAACAATGGATGACCTATATTTTCTTCAACTCCCACGACTTCGGGACTTATCTACTCTTCTTAACTCACTTTCTCTAGAATGGAGGATCTCCTACCACATGTCTCCGACTGATGGATGGCTGAGATATGCTCTGCTACTTTGGGCTTTAGGAATTTTTGAAGCTCGACACTTCAAATCCTTCAAAGCATCCATCCTACAGATTTAACCATCTATTTCCATGTGCCTCCTGATGATCTATGGTCAAGATCTACTCTTCTCTTCGGAGCTTCGGGAGTTTTTCTCACTGCTCACCTAGAATCTCTCGAAGTTTTATTTCTCCGGACTTCCAAATCTTTCGCCACCTATCCCTCTAGATGATAGATGATCCCGATACACTTTGGGAATTCAGTGAGTCCACTCTCAAGTGCACTTAAAAGGGATTTAAATCTCTTGAAATTTATCTAGATCCAATGACTGTTGGTCCTTCGCGCTGAGGTCCGGTGGTTGGGATCTTCTCCTCCTACTCAGCGTGCTTATCCTATTGTCTAGACATAAAATTAAATGGTCCAGATCTTCTCCTTGTAATTGATCCAATGGTTGTTGTCGCTCTTCCTCCTGAGCCTCCACTTTCTCCTGAATTGGAAGAATTTCATTGGCCAAAGACTACGGCCTTTGATCCTCTTCCTAGCCTGACTACTTTGGGTCTCATATTTGCTTCTAGGAATTCTATCCCTCATTGAGCTTCTGAAAACTTGAACCAAGTCTATCTCTGGCACACAACTTGTGGTCCCTTCAGTGTGAACCTACACTATATTCACATTTTGAACCTGTAAAGGTCCTTGGCCTCCACTCTCTGTGCAAAATCACTGTGCACACTTGCGCTATCTTTCCTGACTCTTGCAGTTGCTCGTATTTCCAATGGATGTGACCATTCTTCTCCCCCAAAGGACTTTTTGGTGCCCTCTTGGCAAATCAATTCTCTTCTTCTGAGCTTTCAAACTCAAAACAATTTCACTCCTACGTGCACTCCTTGCACTCGACTAGGCCTTCAGACGAATTCAGACTTAGAATATTTTTCAAAAAATATTCCTACAGATTCCTTGTGCCCGCTCAATGCGCTCCTTGCAGTGCCTCTCGCTTGAAGTGTTTAGTAACTCTGGGTGTCCAAAACTTCACCAATACTTCTGATAAGTATTGGATTTGTGCACTCCTTGCACTTTCTTAAAACATTCCTTTCTGAGCTTGCAAAGTATTCAACAACTCTATGGTGTCTTGTCCTTGACACCCTTCTCTTTGGACTTAAAACATAATCCTTTCATGCACACTTGCACCTTCTCAATGCCCACTTGACAGAGATCGATAGATTTTTCATCAACTTTATCTTTTGTGCCTTCTCCTACACAGAATTTCTCCTCCAAGGTGTTTAGTAACCTTGAGGATCCTCTTGAGTCTGAGCTACATATCGAGCACCACGTTCTCACTTCGATCGATGGTTAAGAAGTGTCCTTGTTCCACTTTGGATGACTTCCAATCAATGATTCTCTTCTCTTGTTCTCCCAAAGTGTCAATCCTGTGAAGTAAATATCCTCTCTCCACATATCCCTCCATTTATCAATGAATCCTGTTGAATTCGACCTTTACGACTTATGACCTTTGGGACTTTACTCTTCAATTTCCCCGAAGTGTCCTATCACTGAAGTGATACATCTGATGCCATGTATCCAAGTAACTGATGGCTAGGACAGGCTCTTACCTCTATAAATTTGGATGACTTTTGGACAATGGCTCCACCTTCTCCTCACTTTTTCATGAATTCCACGATCTAATGATGCGTGTCCTTCTATAATTGACGACCATAATGGACTTTTCTACTTGGGGCTTCGGGAGTTCTGCACACTCCACCTTCTCTTTCTTCATAAGTACCTTTACTCCAAAGCACACAAATATTTGCTACATTTCCTTTCCAGATCCAACGATCTAGATCTCTTTGGACTTCACGACAATGGATCTTTGCTCCATGAAAACTCAACTTTACTCCAGAGTGTATGACCTTCGGAGTGAGGGATCCTCTTATGCCTATCCCCCCTGATCTAATGGCCCAAATGAACCTTGATTCTCTGACCTTTGGGAGTTCTCTCTCTTTGAAACTTCGAATACTCTGAAGTACTTATGCTCTGGAGTGCACGATCTAGTTAAACCTATCCTCACCAATGGACGACCCTGATATGATTCAGCTCCCATGACTTTGAGATTTCTCTACCCTTCTACACTCACTTTATCTAGAATGCAGGATCTCCCATCACGTGTCTCCAACTGACGAACAGCTGAGATCTGCTCCGCTACTTTGCGCTTCGAGGATTTTTGAAGCTCGACACTTCAAATCCTAAGGAGCTTCTCTCTTATGGATTTAACCATCTTCTACCATGTGCCTCTTGAAGATTGACGATTAGGATCTACTTTTCTCTTCAAAGCTTCAAGAGTTTTTCTCGTTGCTCACTTGGAATCTCCCAGAGTGTTATTTCTCTGTAATTCCAGGTCTTTCACCACTTGTCCCTCAGTACGATGGATGGTATCGATACACTTCAGGACTTCAGAAAGTCCTCTCTCCTGTGCAATTAAAAGGGATTTAAATCTCATGCACTTTACCTACATCTAACAGTTGTTGGTCCTTTTCCCTCAGATCTGATGACTGGGATCTGATCCTCCTGCTCGACGCACTTGTCCTGGTTTCTGGAAGTAGAATTCAATGATCCATATATTCTCCTTGTAGTTGATCCAATGGATATTTTCGCTCTTCCTCCTAAGCTTATGCTTTCTCCTGAATGGGAAGAATTGTAGTGGCTAAAGAATGTGACCTTTGATCCTCCTGTGACCACGACTACTTTGGCTATAGACTTCTCTTATGGGAACGATATCCCTCCTTGAGCTTCCTAAAACTTGAAGCAATTCTATATTCATCGCACAGCTTTCACTCCCTTCAATGTGAACTTACATTATCTTCATAATTTGAGCCTATAAAGGTCCTTGGTCTCCACTCACTGTGAAGAATCACTATGCACACTTTCACTATCTTTCCTAAGTTTTGCAGTTGCTCGGATTTCCAAGGAGCTCGACCCTTATTCTCCCTCAAAGGACTTTCTGGTTCTCTATTGGCAACTCAATTCACATCTTACGAGCTCTCGAACTCGAAACAAGTTCACTCCTACGTACACTCCTTACACTCGACTAAAATTTCAAATGACTTCAGACTTAGAAGATTTTTCAGAAAATCTTCCTACACATTCCTTTTTCCTGGTCAATGCACTCCTTGCAGAGCCTCTCCCTCAGATTGTTCAGTAACTCTGAGTGTCCATAACTTCACCAATAATTTCGAGAAGTATTAGCTCTTTGCACACCTTGCACTTGCTCAAAGCACTCCTTGCTGAGATTACAGAGTATTCAACAAATTTGTAGTGTCTTCTCCTTGACACCCTTATCTTCAGACTCAAAACATAATTCTTTCATGCACACTTGCACCTGCTCAATGCCCACATGGAAGAGATCGACAGAGTGTTCAATAACTCTATCTTTTGTTCCTTCTCAAGCATAGACTTTCTCCTCTAAGGTGTTTAGTAACCTTGAGGATCCTATTGAGTCTAAGACTATCCTAGTGTGCCCACCTAGCACGCTCTCTCTTGAATTCGAGAGAATTAAGATGCACACTTCTTGTGCGGGCTCACATTGTTTTCAATACTCTGTCATGCACTGATTGCACTTAGCCTAAAAGAACCCAGAACAACCCAACAAACTCACAGAAAAATAATGAAGTCTATCTTATCCCTGAATATGAATCCTCTCTCATACATATACAACATACATTCATAAACAGACATTAACATTCATAAAACAAAAGGAAACATACAAAAAATCTCATGTAGGAAAAAAATATCTTCTTTTGTATTAATATGAATGTCAATTACAATATGTGTGAGCTTGAACTGCAACAAATTTTCGATTCTCTCCTCTCCTTTTCTTACAATAATTTTCTATCAACTTTCAACAGCCTCTACTTGGAATATGTTACAAATATTTATACAAGAGGGGCTCATCGATCCTTCCCTCCATACTACAGTAGTGGTATCTAATCACCATTTACAATTCCTATCTACTGAGGCTTATTACCATAAATGAAAATCTAGTTGGAATCAGATCTAGATCAACCTACAATCAGCCATTAAATGCGACTCTATCTACATCCTATACAAATGCATCAACTTGGCTCTGCTAGCCTTACAACATGTAATTGATTTTAAATTACATTGAATTTTTAAATTTCAAGGGAAAAATGAGAGGGTTGGCGCCTCTCCCCTTCTTGAATTTGCTTTGATGTGATGGAATGCTAGCACATTACTGAGATGGAAAGGATGCTCATTCATCATGTATTCACTATTAGATCATACAGTCAATATTTAATCTTCCATTAGATGGACGATCCTGTCTTATCTAGAGGCTTCAAACAAATCGATGGTCGGGACTTAATCAAGAGTTGAGATGAACAATTCTCTTTCACTTCGGGACTTTGGCTATTTGTGGCTCCAGGAATCTAGAGTAGAGAAATCCCTCAGGAGTTTTACCTACCGAATAAGTCATATAATGGAGGTGACCATTTGATTTCAGTTACCACCTCCTATTACACTATCCTTACACTATTCTTGATCAATGGTCGAGAATGATCCAAAAGTTGATCAATAGTTAGTGTTACTTCATGATTCATGCTTACTCTATCCTTCCCCTATACTTTATCGGATGGTTAAGAAATATTTCATAGGATATTAGATCAATGGCCAAACGTTAATTTTTTACTTTGGCCTTTGAGGCTTCATATATTTTATCTGGTAGGAGAAGTCGGATATCCCCGGAGGATGTATTCCCGAATTGACGTAGCTTGCTGATGACACTATTGATGTGGAGTTGTTTGAGTGGCTTCCATGTCTCAACTTGATTTGTAACTTTCGTATACCTAATGTTTCAAATATGCCTTGACACTTGTCACTATCCATTTGGGCCACATGTCATATTTGTCTTCTTTCACATGTCTCACTTCGTGGCTTCGGTATTTCATGGCTTCAGGATTTTTGGCACTTTTATACCATTTTTTGACCATTGTCGAAGTGCCGAATATATCTATTACTGTATATTTTCAACTATCTTGATCTTATGGACTTTGTTTATTATGGAACTCTGGGGTTCATGAGTTCTTGGTTTATCTGAGATGCTTATCGTCAGAGTAGATCAAGGCCGTAGTTGACCACCTTCTTCCTTAGAGCACTGTAATGGTTTCAATATGTTCACTCTAGATCAATGGTTGATGGGATTTTTTGTTCTTCCTCTGATCCAACAGTCGAATGGAGTTCGTGACTTCGAGGCTTCCGCGTTGAGGTAAAATTACCTATTTTAGACTCCTTTTCACCGAAGTGGTTAGCACTGGAGGTGACCACCTTCCTTCCTTTAGTGTGATCTAATGGTTCAACATGCTAATCTAAAATTTGATATTTAATCCTTCCCAACCTCTAACTTCAACTCTATCTATAAATACTATATTGTCCCAAACTAAGAATGAACAACTTCTTGTAAATTGATCCTTTACAAAAGGATTTCTTCACTCGCAAAACTCAGTCTCTTGTGTTACTTCAAATGCACCATCTCTTATAAGATTTGTGTTTATACTAGATTCTTTTGCACCATGTTGACATCAATGACAATATCATACCAATGTGTCAAACAATCTCTCTTGATCTATGTTTTCCCCTTGTCTCGTAAGTCATAATATGTTTTCTGGGGTTTTTGTCTCCTCTCAGCCTTCTAGGAGTGGTGATATTATAAGTGGTTATGAAGAAGAGTCGTCTTATATATGCAATACTCCTATTCAAATATGGATTGATTAGGCTTGTGGCTATTCTTTCTAGCAAGATTTTCTCTCTCCCACCCACCTCCTTGAGTTTCTTTCTATGATTGATCACATGCTCATTTATGCTCATAATTATTATGTGCTCATCTTAACTTTGTTTTATTACATAATTAACCATATGGGGAGATACCTTAATGAGATGATTAGTTGGTTGAATTGGTTGTACGATTTCACCTGACATCTTAAGGACTTGATTTCCACAAGCCACATTCCCTAAGTAACTAGGTAGGTCATTTTATTTCCTACATTGAATTTGTGTGTTCATCTTAGTGTAGTTTCATTTTCTTTCATGCTTTTATCTACATATTGTTTTGTTGAATTTATGCATAGTTGTTGTGATTCATTTGCTTCAATTATATTACATGTTATGTTAAGCCCTAATATTGGCTCATTACCCCTTAATTGGGGCATATTACATTAGTAATGTTATTTTATTTTTGTCGGCTTTATTCCATTAGCTGTAATTATACCTCCTAGTCTCCTATATATACCAAGGAGACATTTTCAATTGGAATAATATTGCGCCTGAACATTTAAGTGGGGTTAAAGGAGGTTTCCCCCTCGAAGAGGCTTATTATCTGAAATTATCTATTTTTCAAGGAGTTGAGTACTTTTTCTGAGGTTTTTCTATGCTATATTGATATTTGGTTCTTAACATATGGTATCATAGCTCAAGCTCTTGGGGTTTCGCTGCTCCTGAGGCCTTATACTTTCAGAGATACAGCCTGTACAAGATAGGGCTCTAGAATCATCTTGAACTGAGTCATTGTGTAATTTTCCCTATAAAACCATTTTTGTAATGTTTCAGACCCTAACTTCTGGAGGATATTCATAGAAATTTGTAAGGTATCTGTGGTAAAACATTTCTCTTTTGGGTCATCATATATTTGTAGATACACCCTGTGGAAGACAGGGTATCTGACTAGTCCTATTCACTAGTCTCAAGAAGGTGTTCTGGGTAAAACAATCATATCTTCTTCCTAGAGTATCCAAATTGAGTGGTAATAGTTTCATTAGATCATGGATAGTTTGTATTATTTCTGGTACAAGTTTCAAAATTTAATATCAATCATTTTTTGCGGGGCACACTATACAATTGAGATCTCCTGGAAAGGCCAAAATTCAACAAGTTGTGGGGAATTTACCGTAAATTACACTTGGCACACCCAATTTTGATCAGACATGTGGAATTTTAGAGAATAAATATCATAGAACTACATAAAATAAAGTTTCATACCCAGAAGGGCCTAAACTTGGGAGATACAACAGAAGAAAGATTGTCTAGCAGAACCATCTCAAAATCAAGGTTCAAAAGTGATACTTGGCCAACATGCCACCCAGAAAGAGAACTTCTACAGCAAATAAGCCTCTAGATAATCCTACTTGGACTCCTTATGAAGGTGAAGAAAGGCGTAGAGAAATAAATGATTTAAAAAAGAAGATAGTAACAAAATATGAACTACAAGAGATGGAAGCTAAGTTGGAGGCAAAGATGGATTGTTTAAAAGAGGAGATCATGGAAGTATTGAAAAAATTTGTAACAAAGAAGACACCTGAAAGTGAAAATGCATCCCATGAAATTCATGATGAGGACACAAGGAAGCTGAATCAAGAATGGACAAGCTCCAACTTTTGGTTGAAGACCACCCATGTTCCTAAGATCAATATGAGGAAGTTTGATGGCAAGGACCCAATCACATGGATACTTCAGATGGAGCAATTCTTTGATCTACATAATGTGCCACATACACAAAAGTTATGGTATCGATGTATTTTTTCTTGCAAATCACTCGTCACTTGGATGATTTTCATGGAAGAAATGATAGCACACTATTAGGATACAAGCAGAAATACCTTCTTTAGCCAATTGATAAATCTCAAGCAAAAGGGTTCAGTTACCAAGCACATTGAGAACTTCCAAAGATTGAATATAAAGGTAACTGATATTCCATATGAGCACT
>JZKD02S1675850.1:458203-505496 GCA_000966675.3 Picea glauca
CATTATCAAATCTAGCCACTTCTTACCTGGTAGCACCCAATATTACCTAGTTCTCTCCTTGTCTTCTTCCTCTCCTAGTGTTCCATGCTCTCCTACATACTCTTCCTCTTTTCGTTGTCCTTCACTTCTTTGGTAATTTTTCAAAGATTTCCCCCTTAATGGTCACATTCCATAGCTTGCAACTATGGAGCCCCTCCCAATGGTGACATCATATCTTCCTTTGATTTGGCTATCAACAATTTGGACCCTATATCTTCATAGAAAATTTGAAGACAATCCAATGTATTAAGGACACCTCCTCTTCTATTGAGGTGAGGAAATGATCATTAAAAAAGTGTACATTGACTCATTGGCCCCCCTTTCTATCAAGTAAAGGGATTTCTTTAATAACGTCACATGCCATTCTACTATGAAGGAAATAACTGAGTTCTTATGTTAACATCACATAAAGTGTAGGTTCCTAGGGGTTTCCATGTCTAATTGACCAAAAGAGGCAAATTTATTTATATCTAGCATGGTTAATTGACAAGCAAACTACAACCTTGACAAAAAAAGTTTCATCAACCTTAATTAAAACAAGGCTTTGATAAATGTATCTCATGAATTGAGGCAATGCAATCTATCTTGAATTTGTGCACCCCAAGATTTGCAAGTTTATTTTACCTTCAAAAAAATCTCATCTTAAGCACTATGGCCTAGCTATATTCATTAAAAGGGATAAGCTCTTGCACCTAAGATAGTGATTCTTGAGAATTACCATCTAGAGTGTGGATTAAAAGTTTCTTGATAATTTATTATATCTACTACACATGATAAATGTAGATATTCCAAAATGAAACTTTACATGAGTGAATAAGATAATTACATTTTGTTTTCATGTTTCAACATGGTATAAAAACTACCATATTATTTAGTATAGTTTACTCTAAAATGTATATCGACTTTACAGCTTCAAGATTCCCACATGAGCTTATTCTTGGCTCTCCTTTCTTAACAACAAAATTATGAAATTTATACTTTAATCCTCTTTCAAGCCTACAATCATCTCAAAGACTCGAGACTTGCATATTTATACAAGTTTTGTAAGGTTTTAACCATTTTCCAAAATTTGAGCTAGATGTAGGTAATCCCTTATATTCTTCAAGTACATAAGAGTTTAACTTTAGAGCTATGATCAAATAAAAACATCAAAGGTCTTAAAGGAAATTGACCATGTGGTTTTATATATATTTATCATACTTGATTACCAAATCAAAATGTTGCAGGATACCATTCACATGAAGTCTGGGCTTTGTTGTGACTTAGATCAATTGACAAGAATTATAAAATCTTATGATTTGAGTTAATTGTTTTTTTTCCCCAACAAATAGCTCATGTAGTACTTCAATGCCTAAACTATGATGTACAATTCCTTATCTTATTTGGGTATATTATGACTGCACCAATAAAAGTTTCAAGTGTTATGTTATCCAACTCCTTCATTGTATCAAAGGTTCTGCCATTGTGTGTCATGTGAAATTTTCTTTGATTTCAAATGAAATTTCAAGTTTCATTAGATTTAATATTGATGCATTACAATTCTTTCAAGTCAAAGCTTCGGTTACTTGGTTTTCAATTGCAATGAATTGAAAGGTTATACTTTCCTTTTCTAATGTGCATTGAAGAGATACTTCATTCCTAAATAATTTGCTAACCCCATGAACTACCTTGGTTCAATTAAATTACTCTGCTGCAACTCACTATAACTCTGTTGCAACTCACTATAACTATGTTGTAACTCTGTTGCAACACTATGTTGTAACTGTACTTTATTCTTTGAATTTTTTGTTGTTACTCCACTTGTTGTTACTCACTATTACTCTGCTGCGACTCACTATAACTCTGTTGCAAGATTTTATGTAACTCTGTTGAAACTCACTATAACTATGTTGTAACTCTGTTGCAACACTATGTTGTAACTATACTTTCTCCTTTGAATTTTGTGTTGTTACTCCACTTGTTGTTACTCACTATTACTCTGCTGCAACTCGCTATAACTCTGTTGCAACACTTTATGTAACTTTGTTGCAAATCACTATAAATATGTTGTAACTTTGCTGCAACACTATGTTGTAACTGTAGTTTCTTCTTCAAACTTTTTGCTATTACTCCACTTGCTCTTACTCACTATTACTCTGTTGCAACTCGCTATAACTCTGTTGCAACAATTTATGTAACTCTGTTGCAACTCACTATAACTATGTTGTAACTCTGCTGCAACACTATGCTATAACTGTACTTTCTCCTTTGAATTTTGTGTTGTTACTCCAAGGAGGCTACAATAAACAAGTTCAAGAAATGGTCTTAAGATATCATCCATAAATCTTATAAGTGTTGTTATAGGATTGTGTAATATAAATTGCATAATGACTAACTCATGCAATCCATGTGTTTTTTTGAAAGTAATATTCCAAATTATTCTTTGTCTATATTGTCATATTGGTATCCTTACTTCTAATCCAACTTCATGATAACACATGCTTACAATATTTGGTTGATTAGTTCCTTGATTATTTGTAGGGGATATATATATTACAATATTACAATATTATAATATTACAATGTAATAGTAATTCCATATTACAATGTAATATGGCATTAGCATATTACATTGTAATATGGCATACGATATGGTATACCATATTTCATGTAATTTTTTTTTTAAAAACTTAAAGTCATCGTCACAATATTGACACAAGTTCGTCGGAAATATTTTACTATTTTACCACAACCGTCGCTATAGCGATGAAACTTCGTCACAATTTGCCATGAATATTTGTCGCATATACAACATGTGCATCGTAAATTTGGTTTTGAGATATAGCACTCGTCGATATTACCATATATTTTCATTGCAAGTTGCGACAAACTTTCGTCACACGTTCAGGAGTTGTGTCGTAAATTATTGGCTTGGCATAACTTTTTGTCCCAATTGCGACGAAGTTTCGTCATAATTTCCACATTTCTTCATTGTTATGGTGATTATAGTTCGTCGTAATTGCAACGATGCACAGGGTTAACCGATATTGAAGGTGGTGACACATGGAGAGCTAATTTTTTCGATGTTTCCACACACACTTGGATCGTGGATATAGCGACGAAAAAAAATCTCGACTTTCATGGAATTGCGACGGATAAGTGTGGCAATATCAACGAATACCATCGCAAATTTGCTCGTATGTATTAGTGGCAGATTCCACCAGAGGATCTTGGCCCACAGAGTACAATAGGTATTCCTTCATGAGGTAAGAAGCTAGGTATTGCGGTAATTGTCACTTTAATAATTGAAGAATTTGAGCATGTTTCAAAGAGTCCTTTATTGATTATGAAAATTTTTGATTGGAAATTATACCCTTTTCCTCATTTCACCTTAGTAGTTCACATGGTTTCCTAGTAAGTGGGTCACCCTCAGGGAAAGTGTTTCTACTAGGGGCTCTCCTTGAAGGGTCATCATACCATTCTTTCACATACCCACCACTTTCCACACATTTTCCCTTTCGTTTCCTCATATTTTGGGTTTTTAGGCTTATTGATGCCAAGAAGGGATTATACCTCATTTCATGGGAAGAAGGGAATAATGGGACATATTTGTTGTATATGGGAAAAATTAAAAGCCATAAATTATCCATCTAGATTCTCGCCCTAAGGTCTTGAGATAAATCAAATGTTTCTCCATAAAAAAATGAAGGACCTTTAAAAAAGAAAACACATAATTAATAAATGTCCCGCTTGTTGGGGAAATGCATTTCTGGTGTATTTAATTTCCTTCCACATGAACTCAATGTGTTCCTAACTTCAAGTGGCATTAGAGTGCTCAATAGTTTCCATTGTACATAGCACTCAATGGTTTGGACCATCATAAATTAAATGAAAATAAGGGCTTGGAAAAAGGTTGCATTACAAATGAGCGATCCAACAGATCGTTCGCAAAGGCACCCATAAATAAGACATAATTAGCTCTTGATATTTTAAGAACCCCATGCCCAAAATTATTACCCCTATACACCCCATACTCATTACATGAATCAAAGAGGGTCTTCTTGGGAAACACTCCTTGACTTGGGGATTGATCTACCCAACATGGAATTGTGACAACCCTTCCATACTTAAATTTGGAAAATTTAATGAGGTATTTGAAAATTTGTTTAATTTGAAAAGGGGGTACTTGATGCACATTTTTGGGTGTTTCCTTTATTAAATATGGTGTACTTGGCATGATACATGTGACTTGTGGACCCTTGGAGGGCGTACTTGTTTGTCTTCGTAATACCTTGCTCGGTGAAAGCTATACATGGAGGAATTATGCCATTTTGACCTTCATGAGCAGCTGAAAAACCCAAGGATAGACACGATACCCCACAGGATGGGCATAGGACCCTGGAAACTTTATGTGCAAGGGACAAAATATGTTTCCTTCGGAGTCTCTTTGACAACATTTGAGGATGAAATCATAGAACTTGACAACTGGATGTTGGCCTCTGGAGGCATAGGCTTTATGTGCAAGGGACAATGGATGTTTCCTTTGGAGTATCTTTCAAAACATTTGAGGATCAAATCATAGCACTTGGCACCTAGACATTGGCCTTTGGAAGCATAGGATGTCACCTTCTAAGCCCTTGACATCATTTGGAGGCTAGGGTTTTGTGGGATTGATGGTTACAAAGGTGATGTGATGTGTTTTGAAGGAAGGAGATGAATGACATGACACTCTAATGCATGAGAGCATGGAACATGGCCTTTGGAGGCCCAAATATCTTTTTTTTTTGGCTCAAATTCTCATTTCTAGGACTCATGTCACCTTTCTAGGGCATGACGTCACCCCTTTTAGGGTTTTATCTTATGTAATTCTATTATGCACAAATTGTAAGGGAAAGTAAAGGGGGTGGAGCCTCTTTTAATTTGTTTTTGATAATTTAATGTGGAAAAATTGGTTTAGATGGCCACATATAAATAGAGTCCATTTCTTTTTCATTTTCATATCTCATCACTTGAGAATTACATAACTCTTGGATTGAAATTTCGACCCCTCTTGGGAAATTCACTATCTCTCATAACTTGTACAAAATGGATACTTTACTTATGTATTGGTGGAAGAAAGGATAGTGACTTCTCTTATATGTTTGTTTTTGGAAATTTGGTGGAATATATTTGATAAGTATGATTTTTTCATGCTATCTGTTGGATTAGGTAAGGGATTTCTGCAATTTTGTGTGTTTCTTCTGAATTTCAAGGTTCTTTTGTCAAACCCTTATAGGAGTATAAGGGAATACACCCTCCATCAAGGATTTTTCTTCTATTGCTATTAAAAGGGCTCAAGGATTGCTACAAGGAGTAAAAGGGATTACACCCTTGTAGCAAGACCTTGCTAAGGTTTATTTTTTATAGGGAGTAAAAGCACTTAAACCCTTATAATAGTAGTAAACCCTAGATTAAAGCAAGAGACCCCATAAACCAATAGATAAGGCACTAATTTGAATTGGATATTGAATATTGTTGCATTGGTAAATGTCAATTTAAATATATTGATGTGTTTAAGGTTGGGTCTAAATTTTACATGCTTTAAGCTATCTTGTGTTGAAATTACTAAAACAACTGAGAGGGGGGAGTGAATCAGTTGTTACTATGCTTAAACAATCTTAAGTATATTAAACCATTTTTAATCTTTCATCAAGTGATCATCAATATTATACATCATATGAACAACATCAATAATTAGCATCAATCACACATAATATATACACAAAGACAAGTTTTCACGAGGTAACCCATAAAGGGAGAAAACCTCTTCTTCTTCGAAATGATAGGCAGTCTTTTAAGTTTTGTACATCATCTATGTTTGAGCACTGACTCAAAGTGAGGCTACTACCTCTGTTTTACAAGCTCCAACTTCTTGAGAGCACCAACTCTCTAGTTTTTCTAGCACCCACTAGAAGGAAGCACCAACTCCCTAGATATTCCAACACCAACTGGATTTATACAAACACCAACTTGTATATGGAAAACTATGTGTTTTTTGAAGCAACACCCTGCCACCCTATTTTCTAACCACAACTAGATGGAAGCTACAACTCCCAGTATTCAAGCACCAACTCGAATATCAGAGGACCATAGTCCTCCCTAGAACCACCCTACCTCCCTGATTATAAGTAAAATCATTGAATAACCAACAACGTAGGTGTTTCAATTCTTACCACTTCTCTTCTGTCCTACAATTCTTCTATGCTTCTATATGTTCTGCAATTCTTCTCTGCTTCAAGTTCTTCAATTCTGCTCTTACTTCTATTTATTCAGTATTTGTTACTCATCTCTGAGTTTTATCTCACACTGCACATACTGTCAGTCTCACACTGCGCATACTATAATTTTCCATTTCTTACAGTTCAACTCATTTTTCATTCAAAACAACCAACCATTCACAGTCACTCCATCTTTATTTTATGCATTTCACACAACTTCAGTTACACCTCAAATACCAGGGCCAACAACGCTTCAACAACTTAATGGCCAACTGTCCAAGAACCATGATTCAGTTCTGCTAACTAAATCGTAACTAAACAATTAATCGTAAAGATCAACAGTAGCCCTTCGATCATATGCTCAAATAACCATCACCATTGGATTAAATCTGCAGGGTCTTGCATTTATCGCATATGCCCAGTGGTTGTGACCATGGGCCTAATCAAGATGTGTTTTGCATTTTTCATTTCAAAAATCTTGTGTCAAGGGGTCTTGACGCTCCAAGTTGCAATCCCTGAAATGGAGCTTAGCTCCTCTATCTCCTCCCTCTCACATGACCATCGAGGGTGACGACAACCTACATCAAAAGGCATTTGACATTTCGCAAACTTATGAACTTCAACCAGGCTGATCAATGGTCATTATCTCCAATGATCTAATGGTCCATATCTCATCGCAATCTCGCATTTCAGGATTCCTATGACGAAGGGTCTCAACACTCCAAGTTTCAATCCCCGAAATGGAGCTTATCAAATAGGTCCTTCCCTTAAGCCTTCGATGATGTGACCTTGTCTATGACCACAGGCCAAACCTTATCGTGATTTCGCATATCCCGAGTTGCAAGGTTAGATCATTTCTTTCCTTTGACTTTCCAGTCAGTGAAATGTTATTCCCTCACCACATGTCCCACTTGGATCAACGATCAATATCTTATCATGATTTTGCAACTTCACGGGCCTTCATCATGCTTGATCAACGGTCCACGATATCGCTTCGATCAATGACTCAGATTAAGTCATGGTTTTTCATTTCACGATTTCATTATTCTTTTTTTGAGTGTCCTTGACACCTCCAACTCGCGGTATCTGAAACTCCAAAATGGAGTTAGATCAACGGTCCACAATCTTGATGATTCGACGGTCCAGATATTTTCGTGATCTCGCATATCGCGAGTTTCTGTCGTGAGTTGCTTCCTTGACTCCTCCAACTCCTGATATCCAAAACTTTGAAACGAACCCTTTGTCATGTTTTGATCTATCGCCACGTGTCCCTCAACAATGGATGACCCTCCTACTTTCAAGACTTTTTAAGCCCACTTCATCTTGTACTTAAAGATCATGCTCCTTATTTTGGATCCAACGATGGTCAGTCCTCACTCTTAGATCCAACGTCTGATATTTGTTCTCCTCTTTTGTGCATTCCTCCTATCTGTATTAAGATCTGACGGTCATCGGGAATTCAGGATGGGTGATCCAACAATCATTTTTTCTACTCACTGTTGATCTTGCCATTTCCATGCCATCATCACTTTGTTGAACGTGCTAATCTTTTCCATCAATGACATCACCATCAATGAAAAACACGCATACTCTGCCTTTATCTGAAAACATGCCAACAATCTCCCCCTTTGGCATTGATGGAAACCCCTTGAAGAACATCCATCTTTACCACTATATAGAATATCCAGCTTTACCACTGTATTCAATGAAATTACCAAACTTTCTCCCCCTTTGACATCAATTTCAAAGAAAAAACAAGCTCCCCATGAGTTGTTGCAGTACATCTCGAAGGTATCAGATATGTGACAAGCATATGTCCCCCTCTATTGTTGTAGTATTATTCAGAGGTATTAGAGATTCAACCAACAAAAACTCCCCCTGACAAGATGGACCCTCTTAATTTGGCAGTGATGTCACGCCCAGCTTCTAGCGAAGATATCCAAAAGGAGTCGCTACTAATGGTTTAGTAAAGATATCAGCTATATGTTTTGTGGAAGGAATATAATTCAATTGAACGACTCTGTTTGTAACTTGTTCTCTGATAAAATGGTATTTTATTGGGATATACTTAGTCTTGGAGTGAAGAAAAAGATTCTTAGAGACACTAATGGCACTGGTGTTATCACAGTGAATTGTAATCGAAACAATATATTTTACCTTCAAATCTGCAACAGTTTGAATCATCCACAAAATCTCAGTGCATCAAGTAGCAGCAATAATGTACTTTGCTTTTGTATTTGATAAGTAAATAGATCCCTGCTTCTTACTAATCCATGCTACCAACGAGTCACCTAGGAAGAAGGAACCTCCATTGGTTCTCTTTCTCTCATCCAAACAATTTGTCCAATCTTCATCTGAATAAGCAGTTAGCTGAAAATTATGATTTATGGGATACCACAGACCATAAGTCATTGTTCCCTTCACGTATTTGAATATCCTTGTAACAACTACCAAGTGACTTTGTTTAGGATCTGACTGATAACGACCTACCATTCCAATAGCTTGCATTATATCAGGATGGGATGTTGTGATGTACAAAGGACTGCCTATGATTGATCGGTATGTCCTTTGATCAACATCGGGTGAAATGTCATATTTACTGAGCTTGCAACCAACCACCATAGGTGTACTAACAGGAGAATAATCTTCCATCTGAAATTTCTTCAACATCTATTTCAATTATTTTTCTTGAGAGATAAAAATTCCCGCAGAACTCTGTTTTACTTGTAAGCCAAGTAAATATGACAATTCTCCTATCATGGACATCTCAAACTCTTCTTTCATAGAGTTATCAAACCACTGAATAGAGGATTCATTATTACAACCAAAAATAATGTCATCTACATAAATCAAAACAACTAGTAAATCATCACCTTTAGTTTTTATGTAGAGATTGCTATCAATGGTACCTTTCTTGAATCCTTTGTCTTGTAAAAATTTGTCCAATCTATAATACGAAGCTCATGGTGCTTGTTTCATTCCATATAAAGCCTTCTTCAGCTTGTATAAATAATCAAGGATATTTGTCAATGAGAATCATTTAGGTTGCTCCATATATACTTCGTCCTCTAGATCTCCATTAAGAAATGTTGATTTAACATCCATCTGATACACTTTAAAGTTCTTATGACATGAATATGAAAGAAACATTATGATGGCTTCCAATATTGCAACTGGTGCAAAAGTTTCATCAAAGTCCCGACCTTCAACTTGTGCATACCCTTTACATACCAATATGGATTTATTTCTAACAACTTGTCCTTTTTCATTCATTTTATTTTTGAACACCCACTTGAGACCTATTACATTATTGTCTTCAGGTCTAGGAACAAGCTCCCAGGTATTGTTCTTTTCAATATGATCAATCTTATCATTCATAGCTCTAATCCAATCACCATGTTGGCTGGCTTCATCAAAAAATTTAGGTTCAGTCATAGATAAAAATGCAACATGAGATTTTTTTGACTCTTTAATCAATTTCCTTCTTTTCTGAACTCCTTTATTTATATCTCCAATTATCTGATTTTCAGGATGATTCTTTCTAACAGTTTTGAGAGGTGGGTTTGTTTCTTTCTGCTGATTTATGTCAGCCTGTGTATTTGTATCTTCATCTAATTCAGATTATTCTCTTTTTTATTCTTGGAAATGTTCATCTTCATTTTCAACTATATCTTTTGTGCTTGGTTCAACACTGCTTACATTTTTTACCAGAATTTCTTCATCAACTTTTATGTCTATACAATCAACTAGTTTATGCAGACTCTTATTGTAACATCTGTACCCTTTACTGTTTGTAACATAACCCAAGAATATACCTTCATTATCCCTATCATCATAATTGCCAATATTTTCATCATTATTCTTAATATAACATTTACTCCCAAAGACTTTAAAATTCTTAATTGAAGTAGGTCTTTCAAACTATAGTTCATAAGGAGTCTTGTCATTGTGTGGTCCAAGATGTGCTTTGTTAAGGATATGAACAGTTGTATGAATTGCTTCCACCCAATATGTCTGAGGTATGTTCCTTTCATTCATCATTGATCTTACCATTTGTTGTACTGATCTATTATGCCTCTCAACAACTCCATTTTTCTATGGAGTCCTTGGAATTGTGTACTTTCTTTTGATTCCATGAGATAAATTCTCCTCCTCTATCAGACCTTACTGCTTTCAATCTTTTTCCTGTTTGATTCTCAGTTACAGCCTTAAACACTTTGAATTTTTCAAATGCTTCATATTTTTCCTTCAAAAAGGCAACCCATGTTAGTCTAGAATAATCAACAATAATCAACATAAAATAATTTTCTTTTCCTGTACCTTATTTCCTTGATGGTCCACATAAATCCATATGTACTAACTGGAGAGGTTTTTCTATTGAAGGAATGTTTTTAGATTTGAACCGTTTCTGAGTAATATTTCCTATCTGACATGGTTTACAAACAGAATCATATGTCTTTGATATCTTTGGAAGATCCTTTACTGCCCCACTACTTTTGAGCTTGATTATATGATCAAAATTTAAGTGTCCAAGTCTTCTATGCCATAGCCAAATTTCATCATACGTTCTTAAGTGACATTCTTCTTTTTCTTCTTTTAACACATAGACATTGTTTTCTCTTCTTATCCCTTTTGCAACTAGCTGTCCTGAATTCACAGATTTTATTCTACAATATTTAGAGGTAAAAATGACTTCACATTCTCGGTCACAGACTTGACTAACACTAATCAAATTATGTTTCAGACCTTCTACAAACAACACATCTTGAGCTTTCACTTTTCAATTACTCAAACTTACCATTCCTTTACCTTTTATTTTTCCTGGTGCATCATTTCCAAAAGTTACATTCCCTAATTTGCTTTCACTTAGAGTTAGAAACTTACTTTTGTCTCCAGTCATATGTTTGGAACATCCACTGTCAATATACCAGGGATTCTTTTGTCTTTGGTCTGATAACACTAGTCTACACTTATCATCTTCTTTCTTCTTCCAAATCTTGAAATTTTCAGCAGTAGGATTCAAATCTGGCTTAAAATTCATTAAGCGATAATCTACAACTTTATGTCCATAGTTATGACATATGTAACATTTTGGTTCACTGAATAACAGATCATAATGATTGTTATGTTCATAATTGTTGTTATGTTTCACCTACGTCTTTCCTCCATCCATCACATGATTTATAGTATGTGGTTGTTTGTTTCTTGGCTGTGTCAATCTTTGTTGTAGCAGAGAATTATTCCTTGAGTATCTTGATTTCAAATATCTAGATCTTAAAGAACAGTTTACATCTTTGTGACCAAAGTTAGAATAGACAAAACAATAACCATAGAAAAAACCTTTGTACCTGAAAAAAGGTTGTAGTCGATTTCTTCCATGTTGATGATTTCTTTGATCAGAAAATGTGTTTTTGTTATTTCTTTGATCTACAAATTTGGTTCTGGTTCTTTTTCTTTCATTCCTTCTCGGTGGCTGATTTTCTTTCTTTGTTTCTGCAGAGTGGTTGTTGTCAATGATTGTAGATTTAACAAACTTGATGGGTTTGGTATTACTTGGATGATCAATACTTGATCCCTCTTCATAGCCCAAGCCATCTTTCAACTTTGGATTCCTTCACTGATTTAGAATGGAAGTTAATTATTCTAAGGCTTTAATACTTGGCAAATTTTGTGATACAATCCGTTAAACTTCTCCATTTCTTTTCTGGTTTTTACTATCTCTTGTTCTAAGGATTCACACCTCGCTTTCTTCTCTGACAACTATTGTTTTAGTATGTCTTATATTTTCTTTGCCTCCTCTAAATCCACTTTTAGTAGATAAAAAATTTCAGCAGGTTTTTCACCATTCATTTTAAATTGCTTCAACAGCTGTTTTTGTTTTCTCTTCTTACATCTAAGTCTGTCAATTTCTTCCAAAGCACTAATTAATTCACCTTCCATATCCACCACAACTTCTTCATCATCCATTTCACCTCCTGTGTGTTCATCATAAAAATCTCTCATAGCCATAAGCATAAAATCATTCACTTTGTTTTCACATCATGAATCACTATCTATGTCTTCTGAGGAATTGTCATTGCTTGCACACAAACTTTTCTTTTTACTATATTTCTTGAATTTGTACTTTTTTTCATCATCAGAGTTCTTGTACTTTTTCTGGTGGGGACACTTAGATGAAAAATGACCTATCTTACCATAGTTAAAACATTTGAAGGGAAGCTTTCCTTGATATTTTCCCGATCCTTTCTTTAACCTTCTCACAAATTTTGCCTCGATATCATCTAAATCTAAATCAGTATTCTTGTCTACTTTAAAATATGCTTCTCTAGTAATGGATTTATCTTTGTTGATTCTCATTTCATATGCAGTTATAGTTCCTAGGAGTTGATCAATGGACAGAGTTTTAGGATCATTTAGTTCTTCTATTGCAGAGACTTTTGAATTAAATTTATCAAGCAGAGATCTTAAAATCTTTTGAACTAAAAATAATTCTTCAATCTTCTCACCAAGACCCTTCATGGCATTCACAATTTCTTCAACTCTTAAAAAATACTTGCTAACTGTTTCATCTAAATTCATCTTTATTTGTTCAAACTTCAACCTATATGTTTGGAGTTTGGCATATTTTACTTTCTCATTTCCTTCACAACTGTTAATAAGTTTATCCCACATAGCTTTAGCAGATTCAAGATGAATCACCTTTACAAACTCATCTTCAACAAGTCCATTCAAGATAACATCCATTCCCTTAGAATTAAAGATAAATTCTAACTTATCATCCTTGGAAGACAACACAACAGGCTTTGTATATCCAGTCTCTACTACATCCCAAACATCAACACCTAAGGCCATTAGGTATGTTCTCACTCTAACCTTCCAAAAGGAAAAATTTGTTCCATCAAACAGAGGAGGATTACTGGTTGAAGTCCCTTCATGACTTGTCATGTTTAAGCTTACAGATCTACCTTTAAGTAAAAGGAACCCACTCTGATACCAATTGTTGAAATTACTAAGACAAATGAGAGGGTGGGGGTGAATCAATTGTTATTGTGCTTAAACAATCTTAAGTCTATTAAACCATTTTTAATACTTCATTAAGTGACCATCAATATTATACATCATATGAACAACATAAATAATGAGCATCAATCACACATAAGATATACATAGAGACAGATTTTCATGAGGAAACCCATAAAGGGAGAAAACCTCTTCTTCTTGGAAATGATAGGCAGTCTTTTAAGTTATGTACATCTTCTATGTTTGAGAACCAACTCAAAGTGAGGCTACTACCTCTATTTTACAAGCTCCAACTTGTTGAGAGAACCAACTCTCTAGTTTCTCTAGCACCCACTAGAGGGAAGCACCAACTCCCTAAATATTCCACCACCAACTGGATTTATACAAGAACCAACTTGTATACAAAAAACTTTATGTTTTCCCAAGCACCACCCTGCCACCCTGGTTTCTAGCCACAAGTAGATGGAAGCTACAACTCCCAATATTCAAGCACCAACTCAAATATCAAAGGACCACAGTCCTCCCTTGCACCACCCTACCTTCCTAATTATAAGTAAAATGATTGAATAACCAACAACGTAGGTGTTTCAATTCTTACCACTTCTCTTCTATCCTGCAATTCTTCTATGCTTCTATCTGTTATGAAATTATGCTATGCTTCAAGTTGTTCTGCAATTTTTCTCTTGCTTCTATCTATTCAGCATCTGTTACTCATCTCTGAGTTTTATCTCACATTGCACATACTGTCGGTCTCTCACTGCGCATACTGTATTTTTCCCTTTCTTATAGTTCAACTCATTTTTCATTCAGAACAACCAACCATTCACAATCACTCCATCTTTCTTTTATCCACTTCACACAACTTCAGTTACACCTCGAATACCTGGGCCAATAATGCTTCAACAACTGAATCACCAACCATCCAAAAATCATGATTCGGTTCTTCTAACTGAATCATAACTGAACAATTAATCGTAAATATCAACAGTAGCCCTTCGATCAGATGCTCAAATAACCAGCATCGTTAGATTAAATATGCATGGTCTTATGTTTATCCCATATGCCCACTGACTGTGACCATCGGCCTAATCAAGATGCGTTTCAAATTTTGCATTTCGACAATCCTATATCGAAGGGTCTTGACGCTCCAAGTTGTGATCCTCGAAATGAAGCTTAGCTCCGCTAGATCCTCCCTCTCACATGACCATCGAGGATGACCAAAACCTACATCAAAAGGAATTTCACATTTCATGAACTTATGAACTTCATCGAGCCTAATCAACAGTTGATATCTCCAATGCTCTGATGGTCCAGATATCATCACGATCTTGCATTTCAGGATTCCTGTGACAAAGGGTCTCGACACTCCAAGTTGCAATCCCCAAAATGGAGCTTAGAAAATAGCTCCTTCCCTTTAGATTTTGATGATGTGACCTTGTCTATGACCATGGGTCAGACCTTATTTTGATTTCACATATCACGGGTTGCAAGGTTAGAGGATTTCTTTCCTTTATTTTTTCAGACAGTGAAATATTAATCCCTTGCCACATGTCCCTCTTAGATCAATAGTCAAGATCTTATCACGATTTCACAACTTCACGGGCCTTCATGATGCCTGATCAATGGTCTACGATCTCCATTTGATCAATGACTCAAATCAATTCATGGTTTCACTTTTTTTGATTTCATCATTCTTGTCGTGAGTGTCCTTGACACCTCCAAGTCCCGGTATCCAAAACTCTGAAATGGAGTCAGATCAATGGTCCACAATGTTGATTATTCGACGGTCCAGATCTTTTTGTGATATCGCATATCGAGAGTTTCTATTGTGAGTTACTTCCTTGACTCCTCCAACTCCCGGTATCTGAAACTCCAAAAGGAAGCCTTTGTCATGCTCTGATCTATCACCACGTTTCTATCGACAATGGATGACCCTTCTTATTTTGGGACTTTGTAATCTCGCTTCATCTTGTACTTAAAGATCGTTCTCCTTCTTCTGGATCCAACGATGGCCAGTCCTCATGCTCAGATCCAATGTATGAGATTTTTTCTCCTCTTTTGCACGCTCCTCCTATCTTTATTCAGATCTGATGGTCATCGAGAATTCAGGATGGGTGATACAATGATCATTGTTGCTCCTCACTATTGATCTTTCCATTTCCATGCCATCATCGCTATGTTGAATGTGTTGATCTTTGCCATCAATAACAAACACGCATACTTTGCCTCTGTCTGAAAACATGCCAACATATTGTTGCCTAAGGGCATCTTGATTTACCAAGTGATAGAACTGTTGTAATAAACATTAAGCTACAACCATTAGCAATGCAATAAACTCATTGTCTCTTAATCTTTTACAATTATTCTACTGTTGAAATTTACTTGTAAGGTATGATGTTTGACCTATTGTCTAAGAGATATTGTTTGGGTGGCTTACTTATTGATTTTAGTGGCTAGAACTTGGTGTTGTAGAAAACATTTTCCACATCCATAATTTTTTTTTGATAACACTCATTAACAACCCTCCCTTTCTATCAAAGTTTTGGTTCAAACACATTGAAAGATTTTCTACTATTTGATAGATTTATTTTCTAGCATCATATACTTGATTTTGATTGTATCATTTGAAGCTGTCATAATTTATTTACTGCTGATATATATTTCCTTACTACTAAAATTTTGGTACATTAAGGTTTCTCTTTGATTCCCCATTGTTTTTTAGGCTTCTATGGTCATACATTGCCTTTTTTGGTTTGTCTAACATTGTTTTGCAAGTACATGTCCTTGGAAACCACAAACCAATTCCAAAGACTCTTTCCTCGGGCCTAAAGTCTCACCTTCATGTTGACCTATCGGGGTGTTCTTCTAGCTCCTTCATTCCCCCCTTGAAATCCCCCGAGTGTCACCCAAGAAGCCTCCCTTGTGTTGGACTTGTCCTTCACTAAAATGAGGGGGATATCTATTGAGGTGACAATGATAGGTATTCCTAGTTGTTCCACATATTTTTTTGTTTGGATTGGGATTTTTCCAAACTACAAAATGAATGATAACACCTTGCATTATGGTCACCTAGATCTTATGAACACTTATCGACTCAAAATAAAAAATGTTGTAAAATTTGAAATACAAACACACCAAAGTGTCTGGAAACTAAAATTCAAAACACATTGAAAAAGTGAAGCAAATGATTTGATAGAAAATAAACCAAAGTAAATCCTCATGACTCATGTCATATCAACATACTTAAAAAAAATCTAGTAAAGACACACACATGTAATCAATCAATCCTACCAAGCCACTTGTCATTATAAAAAAATCAATGTCACGAGTCATTCAATGAGTCCACTCTACTATATGTCTCTATGTACTCAACAACTACACATGGAAAACATTCTACTATCTATAATTCATAGCATGACTAATTATTAGTTGATAAAAACACAAAAAACATTCAAGGATATTACGTTCTAGCCTCCATAATATGTCCTTCATTCAATTATCAAATGGGTCAACCAAAAATCCAGGTAATGATCATAATAAAAAAGTAAAAGGTAAAATCAAATCAAATTCATAAGTTATGGCCAAACCAACAGACCCATAGGCACTCTACGCACTCTCTTTGCAACATCAGTCCTTCAACAACTCCCTTAGGTTGTAAGCTCTGAGATTTCACTTGGCCTGTGCACACCTTGCACGACTCTTGTGCTTAACTTTCACTTCTGCGAGGATGAGAATAACGTTATCTCTTCTGAGATTTCAGAGATGAAACTATGGACTCTTGTCAACACACTCCTTGCGGACAACTTCGCTGCACTCCTTGGAGGAAAACCCTTGCTCAGACAGAGAAACAATTGAAACTCATTCCTTACTCTCCCTCTCTTCAGATTTCAGACATTAAATATGAAATCATACATCCACACATCAAAGCAAATTCATAACAGAGAGTAACAAGCATATATCAATCAGCATGTACAAACACAGAAATCAATTGAACACCATGAGTCTGAACTAAAGATCTTTGTATTAATCCAAAACTTTTGTACATGGGTTTTTACTTTACACAGATCTCTGCTTCTACTCTCCTATGATCTCTTCAATTGATAATATTACAATGATACAATATGAGGGTGTCTATATTCGGTTTTCCCTCCGCTCCTAAAACTGTCTAATCTAGAATTTAATTCTACCTACTTACATTTACTAGCATAAATGCCTCTACCTACTACAGACGAGAGAGGATCGTTCAAGGTATGATTACAATCTTCAAGTACACCCTTTCTTAACTACTTCATTTATCTTTGGTGAATCCTACTTCAAAACAATTTAAACACCTTTGAACATGTGCCAAAAATATGTTGGCGCTACTCGCGTTGGCTTACTGTTAACGATGCTCCTGCATCATACTCCCTTGCTTGAAAATTTTCATGGGCTCCTCTCCATGAGTTCTCACACACTCTGTCCATGGCTCTGAGGACGATAAGCTGAACTAAACAACAAGTTTGTTCCCATATTTTTCCATAAGGTCCTCCAAAAGTGTCCCATGAACTTGGTGTCTCGATCCGAAACTATGTTCCTTAGTAAGCCATGAAGTCGAATGACTTCTTTGAAAAATAGATTCGCAATGTGAGTTACGTCACTGGTTTTCTGACACGGTATGAAGTGTGCCATCTTAGAAAATTGGTCCACCACTACAAGGATCGAGTCAAACCCTCTTTGTGTTCTTGGCAGCCCCAATATGAAGTCCATTCTTACTACATCCCATGACCTCTCAGGTATGGGTAGTGGTTGATATAAGCCTGCATTCTTCCTCTTTCCTCTTGAATGATGACAAATTCTACATTTGTCCACAAATCTTTTGATGTTTGTTCTCATTCCTGGCCAAAAATATGACTCATTTAACTTTGAGAATGTCTTGTCATGATCGAAATGTCTGACCAATCCTCCACTGTGTTTCTCCTTCAACAGATTATCCCTCATGGAGCATTTTTTAATACAAAGTTGATTACCCTTAAACAGTAATCCTTCATGGATCATGTATTCTATCCATTGACTTTTGTCCCTGAGAATTGGATTCTCAGCTACTTCATACGATTCTTTGAAGTCTGGATCATCTCTATACATGTTTCTCAGATCATCAAAACCTAACGTTTTGACTCTGAACTCCTGCATAAGCAAACACTTCCTGCTCAAAGCATCAACAACTTTGTTAGCAGTTCCAAAAATATGCTTAATTACAAAAGTAAAGTTATGCATGTATTCAACCCATTTAACATGTCATTGATTCAAGTTTTGTTGTTGAGTCACAAATTCCAAAGCATGATTGTCACTGTATAAGACAAACTCCTTAGGAATCAAGTAGTGCCTCCACCTCTTCAGTGCTTGTACGACCGCATAAAATTCTTTTTCATATGTGGAGTATTTCACTTTGGTTTCGTTCAACTTCTCGTTGAAGTATGCTATCCATCTATCTTCTTGGCTCAATACTACCCCTATTGCAAATCCACTTGCATCACATTTTACTTGAAATGTATTTTTGAAATTAGGCAACACCAAAATTGGTTGTTCTGTGATTTTCCTTTTCAACAAATAGAAGCTTTTCTCAGCCTCTTCTATACAGTGAAAAGATTTATGTCTTTTCTTCACTATGTCCATCATCGGTGCACTAATTCCACTGAAATTCCTAATGAACTTCCTGTAGAAACTAGCCAATTCATGAAAACTTCGAACTTCAAAGATATTCTTTGGTGATGGCCAATTCTTAATCACCTCCACTTTATCTAGATCCATCCTCAACTTATCTGCAAAAATAAGAAACCCCAAATAAATTAGCTCCATCTTCATGAATGAGGATTTCTTCATATTTATCAACAACTTCTCTTTTTGTAGCCTCTGCATCACTGTAGCTAAATGTTTTAGATGCTCTACCTCTATTTTACTGAAAATCAATATGTCATCAAGGTATACTATGAAAAAATTGCCGATGAACTCCTTCAGGACTTCATTCATCAATCTCATAAAGGTACTTGGCGCGTTTGTCAAGACAAATGGCATAACAAGCCATGCATACAAACCTTCATTGGTCTTGAATGTTGTCTTCCATTCATCGCCTTCTCTCATATGAATCTGATGATATCCACTTTTCAAATCAATCTTCGAAAAAAAATTCACTCCACTCAAGCAATCCATCAAATCATCCATTCTTGGCAATGGAAATCTATACTTGATGGTAATCTTGTTAATTTCCCTTGAGTCTGTACACATCCTCCATCCTCCATCTTTCTTTATACTAAGTATTGTTGGAACAACACATGGAATCAAGCTTTCTCTAATTAACCCTTTGTCCATTAAATCCTGGACCTGTCTTTTGACCTCTTCATTCTCCTGCGACGTCAATGTGTATGCTGCCTTGTTTGGTAAACTAGCTCTAGGTATAAGATCAAGGTGATGACTTATACTTCTAATAGGTGGCAACGAACGAGGTAGAGGTAGTTCATCCACTACTATATCAGCAAATCCCTCGAGTAGCCGCTAGATTTCCTCTGGTAGATCATCCACTCTTGTGCTGGTCAAAACAATTTTAGGCTTCCTGACCATAATAAATTATGGTTCCTCCTTCTTCTTAACCTCTGTAAGAAGTTCCTTCCCATTCATGAGAAGTACAATGTTTCTTACTTCAGGTTTTACTTCCTAGTCCTTAACCGACAACAACATGTGAGCTCTCCCATTCTTCTCTAGGGTGTATGTGCTCTTTCTCCCATCATGAATCACATTCCTGTCATATTTCCATAGTCTACCCAACAATAGATGAAAAAAATCCATGGGAATGACATCACACAAAATCTTATCATATATCCTCCTATCTTAAATTCAACTAAACATTGTTTAGTGACATTTACCTTATGTCCTTTTTGTAGCCATGAAACTTTGTATGGACTTGGATGTTCAATAGTCTCCAGCTCCAGATTTTCTACCATCTCCATAGAAACGAGATTGTCTGTGCTACCTTTGTCCACAGTGACCTTGCATACCCTGTCCTTGGTCTTACAAGTAGTTCGGAAAAGACTGTTCCTTTGCACTGGATTCTCCGCCTCCTATTTTGGTGTTAAGAGAAATTTCCTCATCACCAATGATCTTCTGCCTTCAACATCCTCTGCCTCAACATTCCTCCTTTGTGCTTCGGCAATGTGAGACTCACCTCCTTCTTTCTTCTTATCTGGACATTCATAATATTTGTGTCCATTCTTTCTGCACGTGAAGAATTTTATCACTCCACCTCTACCCCTTCCTCTTCCTCTAATGCGAGGAAAAGTGTTGTTATCAACATACTGTCCTCTCTGTTCAGTATATTTCCCTTTCTGTGAGCTTCCACCTCTCTCAGCTTGAGGTTGATGTTTCTTCCACTCTTCTTTAGGCCTCTGATTCCTATCTTGGACAACTGTCTTGCCTCTGGGTTGACTTCTACCTCGGCCTCTCTGACTTTTCTTTTGGCTCAGCTTCTCTTCAGTCTTTAGAGCCATATGATAAGCATCTTCCACCATTCAGATGGTCATCATGCTCATCTCATCATGAATGTCGTATCATAGGCCATTTATATATCTAGCAACATTTTCATCGTCACTTTCACGATGACCTGCCCTGATGTTTAGCTTGTAGAATTCTTCAGTGTACTCCTTCACTGACATAAGATTCTATCTCAGAGTCTGCATTCTCCAAAATAGAGTAATCTGGTAATCCCTGGGAATGAATTTTTCTTTCATATTTGCAACCATCCTATCCCAACTCTTGATTTTCTTCTTGCCTTTGCAGCGTCTGTCAGTTTGTAGTTCATACCACCACAATGCTGCATATCCTTTCAATCTTTTGACAACGTGTTTGACCTTCCTGTCTTCCTCGACATCTTCATAGTCAAAATATGTTTCCATCGCTCTAATTCAGTCTAGAATCTCTTTAACATCCAGGTTTCCCTCATATACTGGAATGTCCATTTTTTCCCTGGCACTCATTCTTGCAACCACCCTAATCATACGTTCATTTGTTTCATCCTCTGTTGCAACTTCTTCTCCTTCATGTCTAGCTTCATCTTCACTTTCAAATTCACTGACATCTCCAACAATGGCTGTGCACCTTTGTTTTATTTCCACGTCCATGAGTCTGGTGTGTATGTCATGCATCTCTCTTTCCATGGTTGGATTTGGCACCTGCCTACCCCTTTCTTCTGGCAATTCCCTTTCCTCTGGTGGATCGCGTGTTTACCTATCTCTTCTTCTCGATGGCATGGCTGAGATTTATTTCTCCCTTTCCCTACTACAGAAAGCAAAGAAATTCTCCTATGCTCTGATCCCACATTGATGTAGACCCCTGACCCTCGAGTCAAAGTCCACTTACAGGATCGTTCTTTGTCTCCTTTGAGCTGAATCGACTCTTTCAATTCCTTACTGGAATCTCAATTCAATCGATCAATAGGTCCTTTAGGAAGCTCCCCTGTGCGAACAACACTAGGTGTGAGCTCCACTTCTCCGTGCGACCACGATGCTATGACCCAGGCCTAACCTAAAAGGCGCTTGTCACAACTCGCCACTCGTGAGTCCATGAGTTGAAACTCCCAACTCTTCCTTCCCAATCTCATGATACTCGAAATGTCGATATGGGTATGGCTCCTTCCCTTGTCAGTGCCCTCCATGCATGAAAATTGGCTAGGCTTAACACTAGCACCTCTCGCTACTTGCCACTTCACGAGTTTCAACATTGAGCCCCCATTCTCTTATCTCATGAATTCTCGAGATGAGAGAAGCCAACTGAGTGTTGACTCCTTTTGCTAGGAGACACGTGTCCTCCTATCTATCACACGGGCCCACCTTGTGGTTCTACCACGTGTCCCTCATGCCCATCTTCGACACTTCGTGACTTCGCTTCCCGAAGCGGCGCCTCCTTTATATCCCAACACGCGAAGTGCCAAGATCCTGAACTCCTCGATACTCCTTATCGCAACTCCCGACTTCGGGATTTTTGGGTCAAAAGTCTCGACTTCTTATCCTCCGATATGACGAAATGTTGAATTTTGACACATTTCCCAGTGCTGGCCCACAACAAAACTTCCTTCTCTGCCTCTTCAGAATTTCAGACTTCGCGATTTCGTGAATGCTGATGCTAAACTTTCAGTTCTTCAACCCACGAAACCCCGAAATGGCCAACAAAGGTTTGACCTCCATGTCGACAAGTACACCACCTATCCACTCTCCACTGTCCATGATATTTAAATCTTTTTTCCCCTCGAGACTTAACACTTCGCGATTTCATGAATCTCATTGCAAGGCTTTCAGTTCTCCAACTCGCGAAACCCCGAAATGAGATTACGTGAATGATCCAATGGCCCCTGTTGGCTCAGATCCTATGACTCTTTTTATTTTGAGCTTTACACTTTAGAAAACACAGGTTGTAACTCTCTTTGCTCCTCTGTAAGATCTAACGGCTCTCGGGACTTCACAAATTCTCCACAGAGAATTCTGACTGTCCAATGCCTCCTTGACAACTCCTGCGAAATGAACAAGGTATTCCTTCACGGAACTTGTCCACCTGCAAATCAACTTCGCTACGCCTCCTTTCAACACTTCAAGGCACTAACTCTTCTAAACTTTTACCACAAACTCGAGTCTTCAAAAGGACTCCTGCACACACTCCTTGCGGCAACCCTTCAAATACTTCCAAGTATTTGAATTCTTAGACTCTGTACACTCCCTTTGCAACAACATTCCTTCAACAACTCCCTCAGGTTGTAGGCTCTGAGATTTCACTTGGCTTGCGGACACCTTGCACGGTTCCTTTGCTTAAATTGCACTTCTGCGAGGATGAGAATAACGTTATCTCTTCTGAGCTTTCAGAGATGAGACTCTAGACTCTTGTCAATGCACTCCTTGCAGACAAATTCATTGCACTCCTTTCAAGAAAACCCTTGCTCAAACAGAGAAACAATTGAAACTCATTCCTTACTCTCCCTCTCTTCAGATTTCAGACATTAAATATGAAATCATACATTCATGCATCAAAGCAAATGCATAACAGAGAGTAATAAGCATATATCGATTAGCATGTACAAACACAAAAAGCAATTGAACACCATGATTCTGAACTAAAGATCTTTGTATTAATCTAAAACTTTTGTACATGGGTTTTTACTTTACACAACTCTCTGCTTCTACTCTCCTAAGATCTCTTCGATTGATAATGTTACAGTGATACAATATGAGGGTGTCTATAGTCAGTTTTCCCTCCACTCCTAAAACTGTCTAATCTAGAATTTAATTCTACCTACTTACATTTACTAGCATAAATGTCTCTACCTACTATAGACGAGAGCGGATAACTCAAGGTCTGATTACTATCTGCAAGTACACCCTTTCTTAACTACTTCATTTATGTTTGGCGCATCCTACTTCAAAACAATTTAAACACCTTTGAACATGTGCCAAAAATGCGTTGGCGCTACTCGTGCTCGCTTGTTGCTGACGATGCTCCTGCATCAGTGCTAACATTAGTTTCTATTAAATATACATGTTGTGAGAAATATTTTGCATTGAAAATTGGAATTATGAGCCACTAATTTATACCCAAGATATTTGTTTTGTTGCTAACTAGAGTATCTATTAAATATGTATGATTTGTGTGTTGATCAAGTTATATTTTAAATGTTAAGGTGGCTTTAATTTTGTTGGTTATATATGATCAATATTGGTCAGTCAATCCCTACTAACCAACTCCATTCTATAGAGCACATTATATGAATACAAGGATATTACTAGAAATATCATATGAACTCTCATGGAAAATAAATAATGTCAAATTGACATGAATGGAATTTTTTTCACATTCATGCTACCTATATTTCATATTCAAGATGAATCCATAGGTGTTTTCTTTGGAAATACATTCTAGTGTAGTTGTAAAATATTCTTTTCAAACTGCATCATTCAGGTTGCAAACAAAGTTTCAAGATATATTAAGAATCAAAAAAGTAAATTACTCGATTCAAAAACTATGTTAGTCCCTTCCTATAACTCCTCATAAATGAATTAGTTATTTTATTACAAATATACTTTTTGGCAGTTTCCTATGGTGAGAAAGAAAAAAAATACATAGAAACTTCTGTTTTTATTTCTATATATTTATCATTTCGTCTTTATATTAATGCCATGCTAGAAAATAATACCAACACGTAGTTGTATATCAATGATTATGATGTATTTTAAATTAGGATATGTTACAATATAGTTCAACGAAAAGAGCCTGCTGAATTTATTAGTCTATTCCACAACATGATAGTTTTCAAAAATGGATTGAGTGCTCACTATAAAAATTCCAATGTAGATAAGGGTTTTAAGGATGACACATATATCAATGCTTGTGTATCTCTCATCATAGTATTTTTTTAGCACCACATTTTAGTAAAGAAGTACAAGTTGATATGAAGGAAACATCTTTAAATTGTATCGATTTCTTCTTTTTACAATCTGGGTCATCATTTTTCATTTGGAATGGGAATTTTAATTTATTGGAAAAACAATAACTAGTGACTAGATTTTCCAACTTTTTGAGACCTTGTGTTAATTTAAAGCATTTAAAAGAAAGGATATAAGCAACATTATTTTTTTATTTTTTTGGGGGGTCTAAATTGGGTGCCCATTTTACTCCTATATAAGTGACCAATAAATTTGGTGGTTTTCCACCTATTGGTAATGGTGCATATATGTTAAGAAAAATCAATTTTAGTGATGACACTACTTCGATCGAAGGGCATCAAATAAAGGCCAATTGTGGAGTTCATCAATATCAATGTTTGTCTCTCTTGCAAGCCAATTGTGGAGTTCATCAATATCAATGTTTGTCTCTCTTGCACTTTGAAGTGTTATTTTTTCTCTTATTTTCTTTAATCGTTGTTTAATTGTGAAATTGGCTGAATAGTTATTGATGCACATGAATTTCGTTTGTATATGTGACACAACATAGTATTATTCAATGTTTTATTAAATTTAATAGACCTTGATTTTGTAAACTAGTTGAAAAGCATGGATGATTTCCATGTAAAATAAGGGAAATGATATGAGTAGGGAAACATACTTATTGCAACATTGTTTTATTAAATTTAATAGACCTTGATTTTGTAAACTAGTTGAAAAGCATGGATGATTTCCATGTAAAATAAGGGAAATGATATGAGTAGGGAAACATACTTATTGCAACATTTATTAGTTTATAGGCTAGCATTTATTAAGTAGATTTATTTTTTTTTCTTCTGTAAAGAATTGTATATTTAGCCTCATTGTGAAATGAGAAACAAGATACATGGATGAATGGTCTATCATATTTATGGTAATTGGAAAATATTTTGATTTGTTTCATCCACATCTTGCATGTTATATTTCCTCACCCTTGATGTTCCTTTATTTAGTGTACTTCAGATTTTTCCTTTTCAGATGCTTTGGCTCGGTCTCCCTTACTTGGTTGACAGTTCCCTGAACACGACTCCTATTTTTTGGGCTTGGACGAGATGGTCCTAACCTTCACTTTGACGACCTTGAAACAAGGAATAGGGGAGATGGGTGGGTCGAAACCAATAAGTTATATTTTGGAACGATCTGTTGGAAACATGCCAACGAATTTCCTCATGCGGTCACATGTAGATGCACATGCACATGTGCATGCATGCACTCTTATGAATTGTTCATGTAACTATGTGATCTATTCATGATCAGTTTGTGTAAATGAGTGATAGATGTTATATATATGAGCATACTCATAGAGGTGGAGAAAAATGCGAGCTAGAGAGGATCGAGTGTGTGAGGAGAGGATGGTTGTATGCCTATGAAGGATATTGTAATTCGTCCTTGAATAGAAGAAGATCGACAATCATTTCCCATGGTTTTTTCGTGGTTTGGTTTTCCACATAAATCACTGTGTGAAGTGTATGATTGATGTGATTGGTTTTATGCATGTTTGATCTTGCTTAGTTTATGCTCTGTTATATATGCTATGTTTTACTTCTGGTGCCTAACAAGTGGTATCAGAGCTTAGAGTTGAAGGAGTAGAGAGCGAAGGAGAAAATAATCTAGTCGTTGGATCGAAGAGACAAGTCGAGGATGATTTTTATTACATTGTCGTGGGTCATCCCTGTGGGACAGTGCGACGATAGCACACAAACTTACGAAATTTTCAAAAAGTGCAGAATCATCGTGATCCGTACACAACACACAGTGGAACGTCATCGCAGGCCTACACTCTACACAGTGCGACATCGTTGTAGGCGCATAGTAATACAAGGTGCGACAATTTGGGTCCAAATCGTCCCAAGCTATACATTGACAACGTGCGACGATTTAGAAATCGTCAGGGGTGATACTCATAGAGGGTGCAATGAACTTAAAAACTAAACTTCGCATGGTATAAACTAAAGTTTTTTGAAAAGTATGAGAGGTTGACTTTTTTATTAAAAGGTGGAAGATCGATTATTTAATTAAGGTGGGGGTAAGATTCAATAAAGGTGAGATCCCTTTTTTTCAGTCTTATTATGGAGAATCGATTATGGTGGGAGGTGAACTTTGAATAAAGGTGGATTTTTAAAAGTTTTTAAGTTATACACATTAAATAATTGTGTTTTTAACCCTTTTTTTATTTAATATTTATTTGGGGTTCATACCATTATTCCTTCATATTTAAAAGGGTTTAGTTTATAAGTAATGGGTTTTGGAGTTGTTTCTGCTAATGGAGAAAGTGCAAAGTTCCAAGTTTGAGATTGAAAATTTCAGTGGAAAGAAAAGCTTTGTGCTATGGAAGCTCACGATACGAGATTTGATTGTGCAATAGGGATTGCAAAAGGCCATGGCTAGAAGGTCAAAGAAATCGACAAGCATGACAGATGAGGACTGGGAGGATTTGGATGCAAAAGCCCTCAATACTATTTGTGTGTGTCTAGCAGATGAGGTATTGTTTACAATTGCTGAAGAGACGACAACAACGGGTTTGTGGACCAAAAAAGAGAGTTTGTATATGACAAAGAACATGTCAAACAAAATCTTCTTAAAGAGGCATTTGTACAACTTGCAGATGAAAGAAGGTACAAAAATTATTGATCACTTGAATGTCTTTAATACTTTGATTTCTCAATTAACTTCTATGGAAGTAAAGTTTGATGATGAGGACAAGGGTATTACCCTACTGTGTTTGTTGCCTGAGTCTTGGGATCATATGGTCACAATTGTGTGGTTTAACACAACATATTCCATTGATTATGACAATGTTGTGGGAGCTATGTTGTGTGAGGAAATGAGGAAGAAATCCAATAAGGAAAACTCTACAGCAGAAGCAATGGTAGGAAGAGGACGATCTATAGAAAGAGGGAAAAGTAAAAGGGATACATCAAGGTCTAAATCAAAGGGAAATAAGAGTAAGCAAAAATGTTGGTTCTGTGGAAAATCTGGGCATATCAAGAAGGATTGTTGGGAAAGACAAAATGCAGCTAAGGAGGACTCCACAAAAGAAGCAAATGAAGCTAATGTAGTTGAAACAAGTTTAGGTTCAGGTTCAAGTATGGTTGATGAGGTATAGTCTACTTGTGATGTTTCACATAAACATCAACATTGGTTGTTAGATTCTAGTGCGTCTAACCACATGTGTCTTCATAGAAATTGGTTCACAACTTATGAATCTATTGATGATGGTGTTGTTTTTATGGGAAATGATTTTTCTTATAAAATTGTTGGATTTGGTAGCATCTAGATTAGAATGCATGATGGTTCTATAAGAACATTAACATATGTTGAACATGTACCCTAACTAAGAAAGAACTTGATATATTTGGGAGTTGTAAATTTTGTTGGTTATAGGTGTACAACTCAAGGTGGAGTACTAAAGGTGTCCAAAGGTATCTTAGTAGTCATGAAAACAAAGAGGATAGGGAATCTTTATTGGATTGAAGGAAGGACAAAAGTAAATCAAGTAGTTGTAGAATCTGAAGATGCAAGTGATTATGTTCGTTTATGGCATCAATGTTTGGGTCATATGAGCGAGAAAGGGCTTAATGTACTAGTTGATCGTAAGTCACTTCCAAGTTTGAAGTTTCTGAATTTGAATTTCCGCAAGTATTGTGTTTTTGGAAAACAATGCAGAGAAAAGTTTAAAACTGGAAGGCATATAAGCAAAGTTATCCTTGATTACATTCATTCAGATGTTTGGGGACCATCCCCTATTGTTTATTTTGGAGGATCTTCATATTATGTGACATTTATAGATGATTACTCTAGAAAGGTTTGGGTCTATTTACTTGAAATAAAAGCTGATGTATTTAATACTTTTAAGCAATCCAGAGCTTTGGTTGAAAAAAGAACTGTCAGGTCAATCAAGTGTTTAAGGACAAATAATGGAGGTGATTTCACATCATTGGAATTTGAGAACTATTGCAAGGAAGATGTGATCGAAAGACATAATATCATGATTTATACTCCTTAGCAGAATGGTGTTGTTGAACACATGAATAGGACTCTTCTAGAGAGACAAAGGAGCATGCTCAGTAATTCCAAGATGCAATAGAAATTGTGGGAAGAAGAAGTTCTTACAACATGCTATCTGATAAATCGGTCACCATCAACTGCAATAAACTGTAAGATTCCAAAAGAGGTATGGATAGGGCATTCATGTGATTTTTCAAATATGAGAATATTTGGTTGTGATTCTTATGCTCTTATTTCTAAAGATCAATGTTCTAAGTTAGATCCTAGATCAAAGAAATATGTATTTGTTGGTTATGGTGATGGAGTTAAGGGGTACAGGTTGTAGGATCCTACTGCATACAAATTCATCATAAGCGGAGATGTAGTATTTGATGAATCCTCACTCTTAAAATCGAAATTGGTAGATATTCAAGTGAGACAAGAACATGTACCACAAATTCAACAAATTCAGTTGGAAGCTCAACCATCTTCAGAAAGAAAGGAACATGAAAATTTTCTAGAAGAAAAATAAGATGAAGATGCAGAAAATATCCAGGAAACTGAGGATATGCCTCACCCATCACTGAGGAGATCTTCATGGGTCAGGAATCCTCCTACAAGGTATGATGATTATGTTTGATCTGTGGCTTTGGTTTCTATTGATGGAGAACCTAGTTTTTTTCATGAAACAGTTAAGGTATCTGAAATTTCTCAATGGAAGAAATATATGAAATAAGACATGGATGCCTTAGAGAGGAATAAAACATGGGACTTGGTAGAACTTCCAAAGGACATGAAGGTTGTTGGCTACAAGTGGGTCTACAAACTGAAAAAGGGTGCTCATGATAAAGTCGAAAGGTATAAAGCAAGATTGGTAGCAGAAGGGTATTCTCAAAAGGAAGGTATGTATTTTCATGAGATTTTTTCACAAGTTGTGAAGCTTGTTTCAGTTCGTGTTCTGTTAGCACTAGTTTCTATACTTGATCTTGAGTTACATCAGCTAGATGTTAAAACAACATTTATACATGGATATTTATATGAGGATATATATATGGAACAACCAGAAGGGTTTGTTCAGGATCACAATAAGAGGTTTGTTTTCAAAGTCAAGAAATCATTGTATGGCCTAAGACAGTGTCCCAAGAAATGGTACAAGAATTTTGATTCCTTCATGGTGAGCCTAAATTTTAGAAGGGCTGAATATGATCATTGTGTTTATTTTAAAAGGTTTGAAAATGGCATGTTCATTATTTTGGGGTTATATGTTTATGATATGCTTGTGGAAAGCAAGAGCATGGTCAAAATCAGTAGGTTAAAGGCTCAGTTGGCTAGGGAGTTTGATATGAAGGATCTAGGAGCAACAAAACAAATCTTAGGCATGGAGATACATAGAGATAGGAAAAATGGTAAGTTGTGGTTATCCCACCAAAAGTATGTGGAGAAAATACTTATGAGATTCGATATGAATAATGTGAAACCCATACATATCCCTTTGGCTTCCCATTTCAATATTTCTTCAGGTTTATATCCTAGTAATGACGAAGAAAAGGATTATATGTCTCGTGTACCATATGCTAATGCAGTGGGAAGTCTGATGTATGTTATGGTGAGTACTAGACCAGATATTTCACATGCAGTTGGTGTTGTCAGTCAATACATGGAAAATATAAGAAAAGTGCATTGGGAAGCACTGAAATGAGTGCTTCAATATCTTAGAGGAACAAGCAATTATTCTATCACCAATGATAGTTCCAAATATTCAGTTTGCGGTTATGTAGATCCATATTTTGCAGGTGACTTGGAAAAAAGGAGATCCACTTTAGGATATGTCTTTACTCTTGCAGGAGGACCTATTAGTTGGATGTCAAATCTTCAAAATGTAGTCTCTTTATCCACTACTAAGGCAGAGTATATGGCTTCTTCACATGCATGCAAGGAGGCAATTTGGTTACAAGGTTTATTGGGTGAGTTTGGAAGGATGCAGGAGAAAGTGAAATTATTTTGTGATAGTCAAAGTGCTATTCATTTGGCTAGAAATCTAAATTATCATAGTAAGACGAAGCATATTTCTGTCAAGTACCATTTTGTAAGACAGGTTGTTGATGAAGGTGGAGTGGCTCTTGAAAAGGTCCATACAAAAGTGAATTTTCCAAAAATGTTTACAAAACCAATTTTGTTAGAGAAGCTACGGTGGTATTTGACTTCTCTTGGTTTGTAGAAAAGGTGATGAATTAATTAAGGGCATGATATACCAGGTAAATTGTTGTCAAGGTGGAGATTGTTGGAAACATGGCAACAAATTTCTTCATGTGGTCACATGCAGATTCACATGGAGATGCACATGCACATGTGCATGCATGCAATCTTATGAAATGTTCATGTAACTATGTGATCTATTTATGATCAGTCTCTGTAACTGAGCGATAGATGTTATATATATGAGCATACCCATAGAGGTGTAGGACAATGCAATCTAGAGAGAAGCGAGTGTGTAAGGAGAGGATGGTCGTATGCCTATGAAGGATATTGTAATTCTCCCTTGAATAGAAGAAGACCGATAATCATTGCCTGTAGTGTCCCCAAGGCCGAGCCTCGTTACAGATTATGATATATGCAATGAATTGTAAATGTGTTCTATAGGCTGGTGAGCCATGTTTTGCATAAGCTGATAGGCTTAAGTGTTTGGTTAGGCCAGGAAGCCTAAGTGTTTGAAGGCTTGGAGTCTATTGTTGTACTTGTATGTATGCAGAATAATCAATAAAATATAAACACCGCCAGGTGCAGACCGACCACGATGAATGAGTGAAGGGGGATTGAGCATCCATAGAGTGGGCAAGGGATTAGGGGCTGGAAGGTGGAAAAAGGGGATGAGTGTTGATCCTAGGGGATTAGGCCTGGAATAATATTTTAATGTTATTTCCTGAAAACCCATGTGCATATTATTTTATCCTAAGTTCCTAGCAAAAAGCAAAGGTGTGTACAGGGAGGCATGCAGATGGAACGCATGCAGTTCCTAGGGTGACAAATCTCCACCCTGACGCATGTAAATAAAATAGAAAGGAACAGTCGTGGGGGGGGGTCCCATTTGATTCGACTCGACTGCCCTGAGCAGGAGACGTATGAGCCAGTCTGCAAGAGACCTCGTTTATGTCTGTTACAGAGGGGAAGCCTGTGTTGGGTGCTAAAGAATGCGTGTTTACCCTTGTTTAGAGCCATGGAGTCTGTCTGTGAGAGAAATCTAGTGTGTGTGTTCACTGAATGAAATGTCCATGTCAATTTCGGGGAAGAGTCTCTGTTTGCCCAGGAAAAGCTGAGCGAGCTTGTGCATAGAGCCCTATTCTGAAATCTTGATCATGAGAACATACTGTGACTGCTGAACCAGTTCTTGGGAATCTTGTGTCCATTTTCCCTATGTTTGTTGTGGCACACGGTTCTGGACTGTGTGAGGCTTGTTGGCCTATGATTGACTCCCTCTAGGTGAGAGAGTGCGCAGAGGAAGGAGAGAGCTCTTGGAAGGAACCATGTAGCTACCACCGAACCCTGAGACTTCTGGTCCAGTCTGTTCCTATAACCCAAGGTAAGGGAGACTGGAAGTCGAAGGACTGTCCAGGTGACAAAGAAGGTGCACTCTCCTGGAGTGTAACAGGCATGTGGGGAATGAGGGTCTGTGGGCAGTGAGCATGGGAGATTCATGGGAGAGCACTCTTCCTGATGGTTGTGTGTGACTAAATTTCCTGTAACCTCAGCCTAAGTCTAAATTCCTTGCCCTGGGGTGGAGCTCAGTCCCAACTCGGGGGTGACCCACTGTTGAGTTGAGGATCAGTGTGGCCTACGACTGGGAGGTTCATCGAAGGCCTGCATTTGGTTGGTGGATTTCTCCATTGTCACAAGATAAGTGTTTAATTATATTTCTACCACATTTTATCATGACTGTGCTGGATCTGTTACCATGTTTTCTGCTGTGTAAATGAATTACTATTGAAAGCTATGGATTGTCTAATTATAACAGTAACTATATGTTTATTCCGAGAATTAAAATGTATCTCTTTGTTGTTACGCATGTGATTATACAATTATGTATGTTTTATGTAAAAGTCCATGTACAGATTGGTTGTCGAGAGGTTTGAAATCCTCGGTAGTGAAAAGTGACACTACAATTTGGTATCAAAGCCAAGGTTTCGACATTGAGCCTAGATGTACCAGTGAAGCGGTATTTGGACTGAGAATGCGAGGGGAAATTGAGTCGAGAGGACCAATTTCGGACACTGGTTTGCTCGGAAGCGTCAAGGAGACACTTGACGAGTTTTATTAACAACTCAGGAAGTATAGCGGTGCTATGAAACTGCAGGCTGGTGTGGTCTATGGCCACAGGGAGATAGGTCTCTACACCAATGGTGTTAGAACCTTAAGATCTGTTTGGGAGGGAAGGCGAGCCCTCGTGATCGTCAGATATGGAAAAATGTTCATAAGGATTAAAATTCCTTTGGATATGGCACAAGAATGTGGAAATTGCGATATGCGAAATCCCAAGTTAGTTAGAAACTGTCTGAGCCGTCAGATCTCGGCCGGAAAATTCGACAGTCGTTGGATCTGTTAGGAGGTGTCTGAAGGTTAAACCTCATAAACTAGGGGCGAAAGCTCCAAAATAGATCTAAATTGTCCGAAAGATGGAGGACACGTGTCATGAGATTTCCCATTTTGGGAAATCGAGAATCGCGATATCGGGAGTCATGATGTCAGGAGGTCGGGAATTTCCATAGTAAAAGTCCTGGCAACGACCCGAGTCGTCCATTTGAGGAAGGACGCGCGTCGCGCGATCGTCCAATTCAGAGATCCGAAAATAAGGTGGTTGATGCACTCAATAGAAAAGTGCACAAATTACATGCTACAGCCATTAGCATGTACCCGACTGAGATGAAAGATAGAATTCTAGAAGCTGCCAATGCAGATTTGCAATACAAAAGACTTGTAGCAAAGCTACAGCAGCATGAGAAACCACAAACCAAGGAAAGTTACACCTTGGGAACTGATAGTTTGCTTCTTCATAAGAACAAAGTATATGTACCCAATGTCCAAGAATTGAAGCTGACAATTCTAAAAGAGATGCATAACGTGACTTATGCTGGACATCCTGGATATCAAAAGATTGTGGCAGCAGTCAAAAGCCATTATTTTTGGCTGGGTTTGAAGAAAGAAATTGTTGAATACATCGCCATATGTATGGAGTGCCAAAAGGTTAAGGTTGAGCATAGACACCCAACAGGGTTGTTGCAGCCTTTACCTATTCTTGAGTGGAAATGGGATGTGGTAACAATGGATTTTATCATAGGATTCCCCAAAACAACCAAGCAATATGATTCAATCATGGTGGTGGTGGACAAGCTTACTAAAGTTGCCCATTTTATTCCACTGAAAACCACCCATAGAGCAGCAGATGTTGCTGATATTTTCCTAAAAGAAGTTGCACGCTTGCATGGAATTCCTAAGACAATTGTGTCTGATAGAGACCCGAAATTCACTTCGAATTTCTGGAAAGGACTGTTCAAAGGATTCGGAAAGAATCTGAACTTTAGCACAACATATCATCCTGAGTCTGATGGACAGACAGAGAGAGTAAATAGAGTAATAGAAGACATGATGAGAATGTATGTGATGGATAAACCATCAAGGTAGGAAGACTACCTGGATTTGGTAGAATTCGCCTACAATAATGGGTATCATGCATCATTGAAAATGAGCTCGTTCGAAGCACTTTATGGAAGAAAGTGAAACACTCCAGTGAGCTGGGATAATCCAACTGCCAGAGTAGTAGTTGGACCAGAACTACTCAAAGAGATGGAAGATCAAATGATAAAAATCAAACAGAATCTGAAAGCAGCCCAGGACAGGCAAAAAAGTTACGCTGATAGTAACAAAACCCATAAAGAATTCAAAGTGGGTGACCATGTTTTTCTGAAAGTGAATACTAACAGGAGTTCCCTGAAGCTAGGAAGTTGCGCCAAGTTGGCAGCAAGATTTTGTGGTCCATTCGAGATCCTGGAAAGGATTGGACCAGTTGAATACACGCTTGCATTACCTGCATCTACGACTGTACATAATGTATTTCATGTTTCACTGCTTAAGAAATATGTACCTGATGCTAATCATGTTATCGATTGGACTGTGATTCAGGTGGAACCAGAAGGTGTCCTGCAAGTGCATCCTGTGCGCATATTGGACAGGAAAAGAAAACAACTCCGAAATTGAGCTATAGGGCTTGTAAAGGTCCAGTGGACCTGGTACGGTCTTGAAGATGCGACATGGGAGCATGAAGAAGTAATGCGGGTAGAGTACCTGCATCTTTTTGAAAATTTTGAAAGACTTGCAGAGACAGTGTAAGTTGCACTGAGGAAAGTGCAAAAATAAGGGGAGGGGGATTGTAGTGTCCCCAAGGCCGGGCCTCGTTACAGATTATGATATATGCAATGAATTGTAAATTTGTTCTATAGGCTGGTGAGCCATGTTTTGTATAAGCTGACAGGCTTAAGTGTTTGGTTAGGCCAGGATGCCCAAGTGTTTGAAGGCCAGGAGCCTGTTGTTGTACTTGTATGTATGCAGAATAATCAATAAAATATAAACACCGCCAGGTGCACACCGACCATGATGAATGAGTGAAGGGGGACTGAGCGTCCACAGAGTGGGCAAGGGATTAGGGGCTGGAAGGTGGAAAAATGGGCTGAGTGTTGAGCCTAGGGGCTTAGGCCTGGAATAATATTTTAATGTTATTTCCTAAAAACCCATGTGCATATTATTTTATCCTAAGTTCCTAGCAAAAAGGAAAGATGTGTACAGGGAGGCATGCTGATGGAATGCATGCAGTTCCTAGGGTGACAAATGTCCACCCTGACGCATGCAAATAAAACATAAAGGAACAGTCGTGGGGGGGTCTCCCATTCGATTCGACCCGACTGCCCTAAGCAGGAGTCATATGAGCCAATCTACAAGAGACCTCGTTTATGTCTGTTACATAGGGGAAGACTGTGTTGGGTGTTGAAGAATGCATGTTTACCCTTGTTCAAAGCCGTGGAGTCTGTCTGTGAGAGAAAACTAGTGTGTGCGTTCACTGAACAAAATGTCCATGTCAATTTCGGGGAAGAGTCTCTGTTTGCCCAGGAAAATCTTAGCGAGGTTGTGCGTAGAGATTTATTCTGAAATATTGACCATGTGAACATCTTGTGACTGTTGAACCAGTTCTTGGGAAGCCTGTGTCCATTTTCCCTGTGTTTGTTGTGGCACGCAGTTCTGGACTGCGTGAGGCTTGTTGGCCTGTGAGCGACTCCCTCCAGGTGAGAGAGTGCGCAGAGGAAGGAGAGAGCTCTTGGAAGGAACCCTGTAGCTTCCACAGAACCCAGAGACTTCCAGTCCGGTCTGTTCCTGTAACCCAAGGTAAGGGAGACTGGTAGCTGAAGGACTGCCCAGGTGACAGAGAAGGTGCACTCTCCTGGGGTGGAACAGGCATGTGGGGAATGAGGGTCTTTGGGCAGTGAGCGTGGGAGATTCCTGGGAGGGCACTCTTCCTGATGGTTGTGTGTGACTGAATTTCCTGTAACCTCAGCCTGAGTCTGGATTCCTTGCCCTAGGGTGGAGCTCAGTCCCAGCGCGGGGGTGACCCACTGTTGAGTTGAGGAGCAATGCGGTTTATGGCTGGGAGGTTTGTGAAAGGCCTGCATTTGGTTGGTGGATTTCTCCACTGTCACAAGATAAGTGTTTAATTATATTTCTACCACATTTTATCATGACTGTAATGGATCTATTATCATGTTTTCCGCTGTGTAAATGAATTACTGTTGAAAGCTATGGATTGTCTAATTATAACAGTAACTATATGTTTATTCTGAGAATTAAAATGTATCTCTTTGTTGTTACACATGTGATTATACAATTATGTATGTTTTATGTAAAAGTCCATGTACAAATTGGTTGCCAAGAGGTTTGAAAGCCTCGGTAGTGAAAAGTGACACTACATTGTCCGTGGTTCTTGGTTTTATGCGTGTTTGATCTTGCTTAGTTTATGCTCTATTATACATGCTATGTTTTACTTCCGCTACCTAACATGATCTACTAGATTGTTATTTGTTGGTCATAAGAAGATATTTTGATATATTTCCTCTTCATATTTCATTTTATATTTCTACCTATACTTTTATTTACACTGCTAAAAGTCTTCAAAAAATATTTTCTCCTATGACCAAAAAATGTTTTGATAATGGTTTAATCCTCAATTTCGAGAAATATTGGATCTTATCTAAATATGAGACTAGTGTCTAGAGACAATTTAGAGAAGCCCCGTGACACCCCTCGCTAGTTTAATGTTCCATTCTATGTCTGAAAATTTTGGCACTGATGAAACAAAGTTGACGTGCTAGTTCCAAGACAAGTCATGATTATCATCTGCTGCTAGAAATTCTTTGTAAAATGGATCTCTAATTTATTGGAATAGAAAAGAAACCCCTCTTGCAACTATTTGGGATCCGCCTACGAGAAAAGCCATATTCGTCATGAAAATTAGAGCACACACTTTAAAAAAACAATTCGAGTCATTTCCATATCCTAAAATTCATCAACATAACTCAATTAAATATCTATTAAATCTCAGTTGACTATGCAAGTGGTTCACCAGATCTGCAATGTTGAAGTTACCATCCCTTTGTTTTTTCATTTCATCGTGCAAGAAAAACATCATAATTAGCTTCTTTTTTATTGGCATTTAAGATAGAAACCTAATTTTCTGCCATCATCAAGAGTTTGGATTCATGATTTTTTAAGATATTCAACTTCCTTGTATGTTTCTCATAACCTTAGTGAATACAATAAAAAGAATTGAGTCGTCTTGTTAAATCGGCATTGAAATGTGGCCAGTGCATCGAGTTGAACTGTTCATAGTAGAATTTAGGATCTATCAAGAAATACATTTAATGGATAATAATCATATAATGAAATGAAATCTATTGAGACTTTATCCCCTTCTCATCTAGAAATTCAGCAATACTTTGCAATCCATCTCTGTGAAGATAATATTCTATCATTGCTCTCTTTTTTTTTGCAATCTCCACGAAGGCATCTACTAACCTCTGGATCAATTGTTTGGTATGCATCCACTAGTGCATATACAATCTCTGGATCAATGGTTTGGTATGGAAGTCTCTGAACTTTCCATTACCTATTCTTTTGAATGGATCTCTCTAACTAATCAATGAGTGTGCACAACGCTTGTGAATCATAGAAATATAGACCAAGAATTTTCCATTGCCTAGTCTTTTGAATGGATCTCTCGAACTCATCAATGAGTGTGTACAATGCTTGTGAATCATAGAAAGATAGATCAAGAGAATCCGAAGTAGACACACCCTTCTTGGGAAGCAATACCCTCACTGTAGAAGATGAATTATTAAGCTTATTAGATACGAAGAAAGCAAATTTCTTGTTCTTCAATATTGTAGTTGCATAAAAGTTGGTCATGTTGCACACGAAACTTTTAATGACTGAAATGAGATGGATTTGTATCTCTAGATACAAATTTAACAATATCCAAATTTTCATTATCTCCTCTATTGAGCCTATCACGATTCACTCTGCATCTATAACTGTTAGCCAACCATTCACGATAACAAAGAATTACCCATGTTAGAATTCACTACAAAGGGATGTATACCATAACAGATCATAATGAAACAACAAATAAACACTATTCATGACGGTCTATTTTGGTGGATTCACTCCTTGGTGGAGTTGTTAGTGGACTCATTGGTGGGATCCTTTACACATTTTAAGTGGAGCAACCTGTAATCCTTGTGTAATTACACAACAACCCGATAAGATCTCTTTCTATATTTGTGTTTTAATACATTCCAACATTCTCACCTATTAAAACATTAAACCTGTGTTTTAATACATTCCAACACTCTCACCTATTAAAACATTAAACCTGGAACTTTTACTGCACCTATCATTGTTTCTAGTGAGCCCTTTTGTGAGAACATATGCAGCCATTCGATTAAATCAGAAAACACAATAATTACTTTTGCATAATCAACCTTTTCCCTTATAAAGTGATTTTGAATGTCAATGTGGTTGGATGTGGAATGCTATGTATGATTCGTTGCAACACAATAGAGCTCATATTTTTATTAGAAATAGTTTTTGGCCCCCGATGAGCATAATCGATATGATTGAAAATTTTCAAAAACCACATAATTTCCTTGATAGCATGCTTTAAACTTACACATTAAACTTACACATTGAAAATTTTCAAAAACCACATAATTTCAATTTTAGCATGCTTTAGTACCACACATTAAACTTAAACTTGAGTAATGACTAGAAAAATGGTGAATTACTAATTTAACCTTTATTGTTGAAGATATACCTCCTCCAAACAAAAATAAAAAAATGTATCATGTTGGTGATTTGCGATACATTTTGGTGAATTGCAAATTGCAACTGTCAATATCTTCAGTCCAATCTGCATCACTATATCGGATATGATTGTCATGAATGAAACTCACTATAGTAACAAAAAACAATCCTAAAATTAGGAAGAATAGGAAGAGGTAATAGCATACTTTAATGTACCCATTTTCGCACCCCAAATAAAAGAAACTTAGTTGTAGACATATAAAATTAAGAGTTAATGTAAAAAATAAATTGCTACAAAATAACATAGCTCCATAAAATAAAATAAAATTTGTTGTAAGCACAGTTTTCAACACCAAATATTCATTATCATGTGCTCAATTTTGTTGCTATTAATTTTCAACTCAAGAAGTTTCTTCATTCTTTGAGCAAAGTCATGGCCATGGCTTGGATTTCTTCAATTGGGAAGATAGTTCATGTTTTCCTTAACTATCCATGCATTTTCAAACTGGGTTAGGGATTGGTTGGAGCAGATTTGACAAGAACAAAACCCAAACCCAATGGATAATTGTTATGAGTTAGTTAGTTAGTGCAGTTCGTTCATTGGTGTCCTGGTGCTCGGATAGACTAACTGTAAAATTTCAAGTATAGACTCATGTACGACAAGGATTCTTATGCTACTCATCAACAACAATGATTCATAGTTTTCAATTATTGAATGGGATTTATCCACAATATCAGTTTGATAAGCTAGTTGAGAATAGACAACACGCCCTTTTCCATACAACAATCTCTACTTACCCAATTTCCTTACTTCCTAGTCATCCAAAATATCCTAACTTATGAAGGTAAGTGCAATCCCTTATCAACTTCCCTGCTAGTCTTTGGCTCCTATAAACTTAGATATTTCTAGAAATACATATTCGCATGTAAAAAGGTTCACCTAGAAAATTGGTACTATAATTACTTGGAACAAACAACATGAAAATTCAAACGACTTCTAAGATGGAAGCATCGAATAGCTTTGACTCAAGAGGCCCTCACCTTTTTTATCTCTTCAAATGTAACCTCTCGTGTGGATATGGGAGATACTTTTGTCAGAAATATTTCTGACAGGACAAATAGTAGCATTCAAATTTCAAATCTTACCAAAGAAACAACAGAAATATGAAATCAAAAATGATTTTCAATAAGAACATGGATTTAGCAGAAAATCTAAGGCTAAGATAAATAGCAGCATTCAAATCTTACCAAAGAGACAACAGAAATATGAAATCAAAAATTATTTTCAACAAGAGCATGGACTTAGCAGAAAATCTAAGGCTAGGACAAATAGTAGCATTCAAATCTTACCAAAGAAACAACAGAAATATGAAATCAAAAATGGTTTTCAATAAGAGCATGGACTTAGCAGAAAATCTAATGCTAGGTACAATTGCTCAAAGACTATCTAATCAAAATGATTTTCAATAAGAACATGGACTTAGCAGAAAATCTAAGGCTAGGAACAATTGCTCAAAGACTATCTCACATTTGTAGGTAAGGATGGGATTTCATTCGAGCCTATTTCAATAGCCAATAAAACTTCTCAACAATTGTTTCCTAGATGTTCCTTGCCTCCAAAGAGTCCCCGTATCTTCAAATCTCCTATGTGAATATTATTTGCAATGACAATGTATGAAATGCTTATATCAAATATCAACTATGCAGTGCAATTTATGTCCCTTTTTCGGAAAATTCAGAATCCATTTACAATGCTTATTGCTAGAGAGCTAAAGTGAAATGGATACTGGCAAAAAATGTATGCTAAACAATTTATGAGACATATCTGTTTCTTGAGGAATGCTTTGGTGTAATAATCAGATTTTCTGATGTTTTCATGTCAATTTATGTACCAAATGATAAAAATAACTTACAATAATTTGTAATGGTGTATTTCTTATCAAATCGCACTTGATAACCCATTGATAGCCCTACATAGCCAAGGTGCCGGACTTGGAGGCCCTTAAGATCACAACATTGAAGTTAAACATCATTGGCTGTCTAAAACATCTTATTTACCAATATAATTTAAGAACATTTAAATTAGAAAAGCTAAGCTTTCATTCGCTAATATAAACATCAAGTCATTTATATGAATTAAACAATAATTCAGGTCACTTTGAAACATAAACTTTTTAGGTTTATAATCTTGCAAATAGGAATGAATGAGAATTGAGGAATAGAGTTTTAGAATTTTTAGATTTGGAATTATTTCCAAGGTATCCAAAGCGGTTTAGAGTCTACATGACTATTTGGCTTGAAAAATGTTATGTTCCAAAAACAGCCTTCGTTATATAGTGCAACCATATCTATAGAGTAAAAACGCAACCAAGTTGTCAAGTCAAAGTTCTACTACACAACTTTCTTTGGGAGTGAACGCCTTTACAACAACAAAACCGTTTCCTCGACCCTCTATCGATAATATTCTCAACCTCAACCTGAGCCGTCTTGATATTAATACTTATTCGTTTACCAATAAGACCTAACAGGATGTGTTTTGTATCATGCAAGAGCATATTCTATCAAAATCATCTTTGTATCATCCTTGTTGAGCACGCCTAAAGGGGTTTTAGAATTTAGAATTTACCAAAGTGAGTGGTTTGCCTTAATGAAATTAATTATATTTCTCTAAGTTATGTATGATTCTAGAAGGATATGGTTTGTTTTCTTAATTACCATCTAAATTACTTATTTGAATAATTAGTTGGGTAATGCTGATTTTTTCTTTAATGTGGAGGATTCAATGTTATTGATCCTTCGCCTGTAAGTAATCAGGAAGATAAAGAATATACTTAAATAATATTGTTAGTACTTAGTTGATATGGAGTTTTTTTTACTTAAAAATACTTATGTAATCCTTGGGGCATGGATTAGGGAGGGGGACAGGATCAAAGAAACACCCAAAGGCGTGTAAGTAGGTCAATTGAGTTTGTAGAAGAATCCATGTAAAGAACTGGTTTTAAAGGAATTTTTATGTTATAACTCCATTGTTGTATAAATGTCTCTTTATATCTCTGTGTTAATGAGTTTATACTCTGTAGATGAGGGTTTAAAATCTGTGAATGAATTCAAGTGCGAGGATGAGGCTTTTGTGTAAGAAGGTTGAGCCCTAGTGAATTCGGGTTGTGTGTGCGATAGTAGTCCTCTTATGAGTACTACAACGAATTGTTGAAGTCATTGTGTAAATAAAAGCTGAACAAGTTAAACTCGTTGTATCGTGGGGAGAGAGATGAAGTTCCTATAAACCTTGCCCGATCTGAAGACAGTGGATGTAATGGTTAATCGTAGACCTCGTTACATGGTTGAATCCTGATCATATTGATTGTTTATCATCAAAAGATATCAACGATAGAAAATGATAGTAACCGGACCAGCCTTAGAATCCCTTTAAAGGACCAGCTGTAAAGTTCCCAGTGGCTTATTATTCCGATGACGTGGTAGCTGGTTAAACCATACTAGACTCATGATCAATTGTGAATGTGTGAAGGAGGATTCCCACTGGGTTAGTGGCTGGAAAAACTACATTGGACTCATGGTTACGTGATATAGTTTGGAGGTGTATTCCTAGTGGTTTATTGACCCGGTGGCTTGTTGGTCGGTTAACAATAGGCTACATAAAGAAACTTCAAGCTAGTTTTGAAGAGATTCAAAAAAGGGATTAAGAGGGTTGAGGCCGATCCACTTGCATAGAGTTGTTGGCATAAAATAACAGGCTTATTGAAAGGCCTGAAGGGTGATCGAAAGCCTTTCCATCATCACTGTACCTATAACACTATCTCCTAGATGAGTGAGTACTCAGTAAAGAAGGTTGAATCATGTTCAATAATCCTTTCCATCATCACTGTACCTATAGAACTATCTCCTCGATGACTGAGTACTTAGTAAAGAAGGTTGAATCAGTGGGAATTATATAGGGGAAAAACCGTTGCCCGTCATCCTCGATTCTAGGAAATATGGGCAATTTCGAAGGGAAAAAATTTACATATCTTCAAACCACAAATAGGGGGCGAATACAATTTTAAGCTCAATCCAAAAGAAGAATAAAGGGAGAAATCGCTTCCATAAGCCTCAATTCCTAGAAATCGGTAGCGAATGAAAAGTTAAAGTTGAATTCGGAAGGCAAAAAAACCATTTTTTATGCTCATATAGGTTGGCTAATTATTTTCTAGGTAATTTTCTTTTAAGAAATGGTGGGATATTAGTAGTAAACCTTTTCTATACACACAAAAAAAATCATCCATTGAATTTTCAAACCCCTAGAATTTTCCTTGATGGGAGTATAACACACCAGTCACTTCATCCTTCACCATCATCAAATCCAATGAATTGCAGTATAGTGCAGAAAAGGACGCTTAGTGCAAGAAAAGCATAGTATTCTAACCATGGCATACCGAGATGATAATCAGGAGACTGCTGAAGTCCTATCCCATGCATTATAGTTTAAAGGTATGATTATTACATTCTATTTGAATTCAATTTCCATAATTTTTTCATCATCCCGTAGGAAACCAACAAGTAATTGTCGAAGTTCTCTCATTTTCCATTACAGAGCTGGACATTCAGAATATTGTCGTGTAGCTAATTCACTAGTTCAACACCTCAATCCTTCCCTTATGTTGAGTTGGATTTGGCTCAGGTACCTTCACAGGACCTGCAAGTGTTTACGGTAGAGATAATTAATAAGTTGGGTGTTAGGAAGTGCATGTTGAACCTATCATATTCGGAGTTGTAGTAGAGACATGCACATGATATGGTTGCACATAATGAATTCCAACAATGCCATGTAGTAGAGGTGGTTGTGCAGAACTTGTCAATCAACACTATGGATGAAGTATATGCCCACCTTCTAAGTTAATTTGGTGAAAATTTTGACCTCCCTATGCTAAGAAAAATTATCAAGGTGCAAGAGACAGTCCAACAACTGCAAGATCAGAATGTCGAGCTCCAAGATTAGTTGAACAACACCCCACCATCATATCAGGTGAAGCTGAAAAACATGATTCATGTTTCTAAGAAGTTGTTTCAATAAAGAAAAGCTCATGTGAATGGTTTCTCATGGGTGGTCGACTACAACTTCCATCTTTGGATTCACCTACAAAATTCTCTTAAAATAAGTACCACTAAGGACATCATAAGTGCATGGGAGGGACAAATCAATGACATGAAACAATCACTTGCCTCCCTCCAACTTACAACACACAAAGAGGCCATGATGAAAATATATGGCCTCCATCAACAAATTGCATCTTCCCAGACCGAGCAATAGGAACTTTCTCCTATCATGTTGGAAGCACAATAATAGGAACTTTCTCCTGTCATGTTGGAAGCACAATAATAGGTCGAGAAACACTAATACCCGCTTGCATATGGATAATCAAAGGAATCCCCAATGATCAAGATAGGAGAGTAGATAAAGCCTACCCTAGGGTCCACCACACCAATAGAGGTTGACAATTTTTTCCAAGATATAAAGCAATTGTTTGAGTCATTTGATCAATTTGATTCATACTTCTAGGAATTCATCACATGATTCATGTAGAAAATACCATCTATCACCTCCGTCACACCAAAATGAAGTTTGTTGGCTTGAGGATGAGCAAACTAATAATATCGGGGGCTTGTTGGCACCAATTTTTTTTCCAAGACCACGTGCGCTAGTGCCACAAGCTTTATACTTTGCATGCCATAAGTTTTTTTTCTCACCAATGTTAATATTCAACGCATGCCAACTAGTCTCTACTACATCTAAGCTAACCCTTTTGCAGTGCAAGCATTGATACTAGAAACAAGCAAGGACTTGTCAGAAATTATGCATGCATTCCAGTCATCAAAGATCAATTGTAATGATTAGTAACCAATTTTGTAACCAACCTATTGGTCATGCTTGCTTGAGGTTATTAGTGAGCTGGCAGGGTTTCTATCATTATGATGTTTATAGAGAGATAAAAGGAGTGCACATGAACCAATTAAGTGTTCTTTGTGGTTGTTATAGTTCTTGGGTTGATATTGTTGTTGTAAATGATGCAATCTTCCTAATGTAGTAGGAGAGATAAAGTAGATCTAGATTAGAGTTCTCAAGTCTCTAGTTCGAGTTCAATGTGTATTTGAGAACCAGTAGGTATTTAAATGTTTATTTGTGGATGATTAATAGAAAAAAATGAGACCTAAATAGATACTTATTTCTATGAGTTCAGTTATGGATAAATTCTTTATATATATATGTTAGACCTGAACTTACATATATGAATGTTGATTTGAATAGATAGAATATAATGTAAAATTCTCAGAGATGTGTTTTATGTTTGTAATATTCCTTAATGCAATGCACAATTGTTCAGTCTATGTAATTCTCATGAGCATCTGAGATGTAATCTTATTCAGTGTTAAAACACTAATCATAAGTTAGTTGGATAGTTAAGTTAGCCTAACTGTTATTCAGTTACATGACAGTTATGGTCTTGTGTATTATATATGTACATCTATGTACATGATGATTTACAGAAGTATTGATGAATAGAGTATGCATTTTCTGCCTTTGTTTATTCATCTCTATTCTTCATAATTTCCTGATTGCTTCATTTATTTACATTATGTTTCTGCTATTTTCTTCATTATGAATCTAACAGTGGTATTAGAGCAAGTCTGAGCCTCACTTCATCACTGAAAGGCCCAGAGTCCCTGAGATCTGAAAGCAACTTCGTGCTTGAGTTGAACCCGTGAAGAGGAAAGATGTGAAGAGGCAAATCCAAAGAAAAGTTTGGTTGCTAGTTCGTGTTTCTATTCATTTTCTGCGCAGTGAAGAACGCAGAGAAAGAGTCGTGGGTTTAGTGAAATGGTGGTCTGTCTCTCTGCGACTCGAATCCGCAGAGAAAAGAAGGTTGGGGTTCGTCTGTGCACAGAGGTAAGAGACCATCACGTGTGTTCGAGAGCAAGCCAGAAACTGTGAGGGCAAGTCAAAAACGTGAAAACGTACATGATGAGAACCATATGAATTATTTTAGATTGAGTCAGGGTTTCACTGTCTGAGCTACAGAAATTTTAGCGATCTATGCTGCTTTGATTGGGAACCCGTTTTGAGAAATTTCACGAATCTGGAGAAATACGCGTGATCCTGAGATCTCTCCCGTTTAAATGATCTAGATATGCCCTGGCTTGCCTCCAACTAACCTGCGAGGGTTTTCATGAACCGACTAATGCAGGGGAAGCTTTTAGCTTACAAAAATGCGGCACTATCAAAAGGTTCCACAAATTAAAGCTATCAAAGATATCAACTGCTTGGACTGGTAAGGAACCAACAATGACCGGATGTGAGATGATTGGACGTGCCATAACCGTAACTGAAAAGACTCTAGTCGCCTTTATGAAAGTTGAATTTTATAATTCATTAGAGTAAAAGGGATGCATTTTTATTCACAACCGTAGAGTTTATGCATTTTTTTCATTATTTTTAAACTCACTTCTACCACGATATAAAAATATCATAAGCATTTTTTATTAAAAAATGTGATATACTATGTTTTTTTAAGGAATTATATGGGAGTTATAAGTTTGAAAATTTATATGGAGGATTTTTCTCCAAGTTATAAGGGTGCTTGTCATGGTGTTATAAAAAGTGTTTTTTTTGGGTTAAGGAGTTATAAGAATTCTTGCAAATACAACATTGATTGTAATTGGAGTTATAAGGGTTTGATATTTATTTGAAGACTTTTTGTAAAGGTGTTATAAGAAGTTTTTTGGAAGTTATAATGAAGTTATAAGGTGGTTATAAAGGTGTTATAAGGTGTCCAACAAATTGCATTTGAAAAAATGTATTTGTTATTATTTGTAGACCCACCCGAAATTGAATAAGGGGGTCTATCTTAAGATCTTTGTGTGAGTCATCGGTTATCCTGTAGTTTTTGGCACATTTATGCAATAGACGATTGTTTTTCACATGCACAGCAGGATACAAAATTGAATTGTGTAGCATCAAAAAACATCTCTCTTCCATATTCTGCATAATGGCAAGAATTGAAGAACTATTTACAATATTGCGCACATTAATTAACTCAACTACAGAATCTACAATTGCAATAAACAAGTGCACCC